>JAUIMM010001890.1:0-523631 GCA_031769625.1 Taudactylus pleione | reverse complement strand
GCTGGCTTGACCGTTAAGGGTGCTGTAACCCCCGAAAGTACACTCCAGTCCAAACCTAAAAAAAAATTATTTTCTGTGTTTGTGAATTGTGTGCGCAGTAGCCGCACGTGCATCAACAAAGTAGTGCCAAGCGTGCGCCTGTGTCATAAGTAAAGGGCCGGCTGGCTTGACCGTTAAAGGGTGCTGTAACCCCCGAAAGTACACTCCAGTCCAAACCAAAAAAAAAATATTTTCTGTGTTTGTGAATTGTGTGCGCAGTAGCCGCACGTGCATCAACAAAGTAGTGCCAAGCGTGCGCCTGTGTCATAAGTAAAGGGCCGGCTGGCTTGACCGTTAAGGGTGCTGTAACCCCCGAAAGTACACTCCAGTCCAAACCTAAAAAAAAATTATTTTCTGTGTTTGTGAATTGTGTGCGCAGTAGCCGCACGTGCATCAACAAAGTAGTGCCAAGCGTGCGCCTGTGTCATAAGTAAAGGGCCGGCTGGCTTGACCGTTACAGGGTGCTGTAACCCCCGAAAGTACACTCCAGTCCAAACCAAAAAAAAATAATTTTCTGTGTTTGTGAATTGTGTGCGCAGTAGCCGCACGTGCATCAACAAAGTAGTGCCAAGCGTGCGCCTGTGTCATAAGTAAAGGGCCGGCTGGCTTGACCGTTAAGGGTGCTGTAACCCCCGAAAGTACACTCCAGTCCAAACCTAAAAAAAAATTATTTTCTGTGTTTGTGAATTGTGTGCGCAGTAGCCGCACGTGCATCAACAAAGTAGTGCCAAGCGTGCGCCTGTGTCATAAGTAAAGGGCCGGCTGGCTTGACCGTTAAAGGGTGCTGTAACCCCCGAAAGTACACTCCAGTCCAAACCAAAAAAAAATTATTTTCTGTGTTTGTGAATTGTGTGCGCAGTAGCCGCACGTGCATCAACAAAGTAGTGCCAAGCGTGCGCCTGTGTCATAAGTAAAGGGCCGGCTGGCTTGACCGTTAAGGGTGCTGTAACCCCCGAAAGTACACTCCAGTCCAAACCTAAAAAAAAATTATTTTCTGTGTTTGTGAATTGTGTGCGCAGTAGCCGCACGTGCATCAACAAAGTAGTGCCAAGCGTGTGCCTGTGTCATAAGTAAAGGGCCGGCTGGCTTGACCGTTAAGGGTGCTGTAACCCCCGAAAGTACACTCCAGTCCAAACCAAAAAAAAAATTATTTTCTGTGTTTGTGAATTGTGTGCACTGTGGCTGCACGTGCATCAACAAAGGAGCAGCGCCAAGCGTGCGCCTGTGTCCCATAAGTAAAGAGCCGGCTGGCTCATTTCTTAAAGGGTGGTGTAACCCACAAAGTGCACTACTCTCCAGCAAAAATAAAATAATATTTTCTGTGTTTGTGTGCGCTTTAGCCGCACGTATATATATCAATATAACATAAATGGAGGACCAAACTTTCTCCGATAAAAATAAAATAGGGAAAGATCAAGAACCTCTTCCTCCTAGTGCTGTTGCTGCTGCTGGGAGTTGTTCATCATCCCAGAGAGGAAGTAGGAACATCACTACTTTTACTAAACAATTGACCCTCCAACAGTCCCTAGCGATGAGGATGAAGTACGACAGCAGTCATCCTGAAGCAAAACGTATAACTGAGGCCTTGACTGCTATGTTGGTGTTAGACGTGCGTCCGGTATCCGACATTAGTGCAGTGGGATTTAGACAATTGATGGAGGTAGTGTGTCCTCGGTTCCAAATCCCGTCTAGATTCCACCTGCATCCTCAAAGCAGCAGCGACAAGCATGCGTCTGTCTGTTAAAGGGTGGTGACACCCTCAAAGTGTTCTACACAAACAATTAAAATATTGTTCTTTTTTTTTCGGTCTTTGTGAAATGTGTGGGCTGTAGCCTCACCTGCATCCTTAAAGCAGCAGCGACAAGCGTGCGTCTGTCTGTTAAAGGGTGGTGTAACTCTCAAAGTGTTCCAAAAAATAAAAAACTATTTTTTTAATGTGTTTGTGACTTGTGTGCGATGTAGCCACACTTGCATCCTCAAAGCAGCAGCGACAAGCGTGCGTCTGTCTGTTAAAGGGTGGTGACACCCTCAAAGTGTGCTACACAAACAATTAAAATATTGTTCTTTTTTCTGTCTTTGTTGATTGTGTGGGCTGTAGCCGCACCTGCATCCTTAAAGCAGCAGCGAAAAGCGTGCGTCTGTCTGTTAAAGGGTGGTGACACCCTCAAAGTGTGCTACACAAACAATTAAAATATTGTTCTTTTTTCTGTCTTTGTGAATTGTGTGGGCTGTAGCCGCACCTGCATCCTTAAAGCAGCAGCGACAAGCGTGCGTCTGTCTGTTAAAGGGTGGTGACACCCTCAAAGTGTGCTACACAAACAATTAAAATATTGTTCTTTTTTTTTTGGTCTTTGTGAAATGTGTGGGCTGTAGCCGCACCTGCATCCTTAAAGCAGCAGCGACAAGCGTGCGTCTGTCTGTTAAAGGGTGGTGACACCCTCAAAGTGTTCTACACAAACAATTAAAATATTGTTCTTTTTTTTTCGGTCTTTGTGAAATGTGTGGGCTGTAGCCGCACCTGCATCCTTAAAGCAGCAGCGACAAGCGTGCGTCTGTCTGTTAAAGGATTACATCGGTGACAGCATCCAAGTAGGCATGTCAGACAGTCCGTACCTGTACTGGCAGGAAAAAGAAGCAATTTGGAGGTCCCTGTACAAACTGGCTCTATTTTACCTGAGTTGCCCCCCCTCCAGTGTGTACTCCGAAAGAGTGTTTAGTGCAGCCGGGAACCTTGTCAGCGAAAGGCGTAGGAGGTTGCTTCCACAAAATGTGGAGAAGATGATGTTCATAAAATGAATTATCAACTCTTCCAGGGAGACCAGCCTCCAGAACGTACAGAGGGACCTGTGGTTCCAGCAGGGACGAATTAATACTCTGTGAGGATGAGGATGTACACACTGAAGAGGGTGAGGAATCGGTGGATGAGGAGGATGAGGATGACATCTTGCCTCCGTAGAGCCAGTTTGTGCAGGGACACATTAATTGCCAGCTTGTTTTGTGGGGGCCCAAACGAACCAATCATTTCAGCCACAGTTGTGTGGCAGACCCTGGCGCTGAAATGATTGATTTGTTAAAGTGTGCATGTCCTGTTTATACAACATAAGGGTGGGTGGGAGGGCCCAAGGACAATTCCATCTTGCACTTCTTTTTTTTCTTTGCATTATGTACAGTTTGGGGCCTAGTTTTTCTAACTGCCATCCTGTCTGCCACTGCAGTGTCACTCCTAGATGGGTCACGTGTTTGTGCCGCCCACTCGTGTCGCTTAGCATAGTCATCCAGCTACCTCGGTGCAACCTTTTGGACATGAAAACACTATTGTGAGGTGTGAGGTGTTCAGAATAGACTGGAAATGAGTGGAAATTAAGGTTATTGAGGTTAATAATAGCATAGGAGCAGAGAAACCAACAAATTCTGTGATTTTAGCTGTTTTTATGCTTTTTTTAAAAAAAATACAGATCCAAAACACAAAACCCAGAACCCAAAACACGGAAGGGTGGTTTTGGCAAAACCAATCCAGATCCAAAACACGAAGAAAGATCCAGATCCAAAACCAAAACACAAAACACGAAAAGTGGCCGGTGCACACCCCTAGTTTATACTGATGCTACTAAAGTAGGTTTAAAACTCTTTTGCAAAAATTGGAAGAGAAGCCCTGGTGAGTGGATTCTTTTTTCTTTTGTTCATTATATATATATATATATATATGTATATATATATATATATATATATATATATATATAAATTAGAGATGAATGGGTCTGGTCCTCTAAGAACCGGACGCACCCGAACATAGTGGATCCAAGTAGGATCCAAGTCAGGCAAAACGCCATGCTCCCGCTGTCGGATTCTCACGGGTTTTGGATTGTATATAAGTCCCTCCCTGCGGTGATCGGCACCATTTCCTTGCTGAGTCTTGGGCTGTGCAGTTGTGTTTTACTCGCGTCCACACCAGGGGGAGGCTGTGTGACAAGGGGGCTGTTGTCCAATCCAGACTGTCCTGTGTGTGCTGTGCTCCGTCCACTCCAGGGGGGGCTGTGTGTCCAGGCCAGGGGCTGTTGTCCAATACAGGGGTGTACTGTCACTGTGCTTTGGCTGTTGTCCAAAATAGGGGTGTGCTGTGCTCTGCCCAGGGGGGGAGGGGGTGGGGAAATCCAGGGGTATGCTATCGCTGTGCCCTGGCTGTTGTGCAAAACATGGGTGTGCTGTGGTCAGCCCAGTGCCCAGTTGGGGGGAACTGTGTGTCAAAGGGGCTGTTGTCCAATCCAGCCTGTGCTCTGTGTGCTGTGTTCTGTCCACTCCAGGGGGGGTTGTGTGTCCAGGCCAGTGGCTGTTGTCCTTTTCAGGGGTGTGCTGTCACTGTGCTCTGGGTGTTGTCCAAAACAGGGGTGTGCTGTGCTCTGTCCAATACAGGGGTGTGTTGTCACTGTGCTGTGTCCAGGGAGCTGGGTTCCAAATCAGGGGTGTGCTGTGCTCTGACCAGGTGGGGAGGCTGTGTGTCCAATCCAGGGGTGTGCTGTCCGTCCATGGGCTGCAAAAAAAAAGTAAATAAAAGTAAACAAAACAATAATAAGTTAAGAAAAAGTTAAAAAGATTTTTTTTGTGCTGCACTCCAGTGTATCCATATAAGCACTGTGACGCTGTATGCGGTAGCCCCCCCAGTGTATCCATATATAAGCACAGAGATGCTGCTGGCCATACCACAGTGTAATATTCATAAAAGTATTGTGAAGCTGTTGGTCAGTAATACCACAGTATAATATTCATAAAAGTATAGTGATGCTATTGGTCAGTAATACCGCAGTGTAAGATTCATAAAAGTATAGTGATGCTATTGGTCAGTAATACCGCAGTGTAAGATTCATAAAAGTATAGTGATGCTATTGGTCAGTAATACCGCAGTGTAATATTCATAAAATTATTGTGACGCTGTAGGTTCTTCTACCTCAGTGCATTCACATAAGCGGTGTGACTGCGGACTGTCGATTGTGAACAAAGGGCCTGATTCACCTTTTGTACTAGAGTGAGTAAGAGCATGTAACTGTGAACCAGGACAAACCATGTTGCAATGGAAGGGGTGCAAATGCATACATTTTATTTTATTTTTACTGACACCATAACATCTATGCTGGTATTAGATGTGCGTCCGATATCTGCCATTAGTGCAGTGGATTTAGACAGTTAATTGAGGTTCTGTGTTCCCACTACCAAATCCCATCTAGAAACACTTCACTAGAAAAGTAATTCCCAGCCTGTACGGGGACCTTAAAAAATCTTAGTGTCCTCCAAAATGCCATTGTACTCACTGTCCACTTAACCACAGATTTGTGGACAAGTGGAACAGGGCAAACGCAAGATTACATGACTGCAACAGCCCACTGGGTGGGTGTATTTCCTTCAGTGCCACCAACAGCAGCAGCTCATTCAAAGGAAGGCTACTCTGTGTATCACCGGTTTCACTAAGAGGCATACCGCTGACATCTCTTAGACTCAGGGAAGTCATTGCAATATGGCTTACCCCACTTGGACTCTCCTCTGGATTTGTGATTTCTGACAGTGCCACCAATATTGTGAGAGCATTACAGCAGGGTGAGTTCCAACATGTCCCATGTTTTGCTCACACAATCAACTTGGTGTTGCAAAATATAAAAAAAAAATGACAGGGCCATGCAGGAGATGCTCTCTGTGGCCCTCAAACAGTAAAAAGCCATACAAAGCTACACAACAAACTATGACATAGGAAGAGGGGAAATGTACCTTACTCAAGCTCAGTGGAAAATACTTTCTGTGTTGTGCAACGTGCTGAAACCCTTCGAAGTAGTCCCCTACTTAGACTGTTGGAAAAGCAACTTGAAAAACTGAAGGAGGAGCTGAAACAAAGCAATTCTGCAAAGTATATTGGACTTGTAGATCAAGTCCTTTATGCGCTTTGCCAGAATCCAAGAGTTGTCAGGATCTTACAATCAGATCAATACATTTTGGATCCTAGGTTTAAGTTATACATCGTATCTTCCCAGGGAACACACATCTCAAGAGATGCAAAGAGCTGTTGGTAAGGAAATTGTCAGCTCAAGCGGCACTTGATGCAGCGATTGCTCCTCCTTCAGTTTCTCCAGCAAGTGCTGCTACCAGGAAAAATCTGATATGGTCACCATTCAAAGGATGGTTGAGGACTATTTTAATGATAGCGTCCAAGTTGACATATCAGACAGTCCATTTGACTACTGGCAGGAAAAAGGCAACTTGGAGGCCCTTGCACAAACTGGCTTTGCTTTACTTGAGCTGCCCACCCTCCACTGTGTACTCCAAAAGAGTTTTCAGCACAGCCGGGAACCTTGTCAGGATTCGGCGTAGAAGGCTACTTCCTCAAAGTGTGGAAAAGATGATGTTCATCAAAATGAACTACAAATTCCAGCGGGGATGAATTAATATTGTGTGAAGATGATGTACACACTAATGAGGGTGAGGAATCGGATGATCACGCGCAACATCTTGCCTCTGTAAAGCCAGTTTGTGCATGGAGAGATGGCAGTTGCCAGTTGGTAGCTTGTTTTGTGGGGGCCCAAACAAAGCAATCACTTCAGCCACAATTGGCAGTCCCTGGCACTCAAGTGATTGGTTTGTTAAACTGTGCATATCCTGTTTAATATATACAACATAAGGGTGGGTGGTAGGGCCCAAGTCAATTCCATCTTGCACCTCTTTTCTTTGCATTATGTGCTGTTTGGGGCATTGCTGCCTGATATTTTCAATGTTATAGTTTATTAAACTGCCATCCTGTCTACCGCTGCAGTACCACTCTGTGCCATGTTGAAGCTGAACTGTCACATGTTGGTGCCGCCCACTGCTGTCACTTAGCTTAGTCAGCCAGCTAGCTCGATACAACCTTTTGGCCCAAACTGGATTAAATCAATATTGTGAGCTGTGAGGTGGTCAAAATTGACTGGAAATAACTGGAAATTATTGTTATTGAGGTTAATACTGTACAAAAACAGGCCCAAATTATGTGATTTTACGTGTTTTTATCATTTTTTTAAAATGTATTCAAATTCAAAATACGCAAGGGTGGTTTTGTAAAACCAGATCCAAAACATGAAGGAGATACAGATCCAAAACCAGCTAAAATTACTTGGCGCACATCTCTACTAGTGATATGGACTATGGATTACATCTTCCAATATGATCCTGAACTTCAACATCTTTAGAAACAGAAACTGACTAACATATTCAGGTAAGGACTATATAACGAATTTTGGCCTGTCACCCCTTGAAACACTTCCCACCATTTTAGCTGTAGTTTTTAATTTAGAAACAAAGGATAATGCAAATTATTAATCTGATATGAGACTGCATGACTTAAGATGGGTACAGACATGTCTAATCCTCCGGGGATCCAACTCCATACCAGACTGTTGATACCATCCTACTGGAGACCTGGACCCAGATTCAACACCCAATATATGCCTCCACACATATCCAATTTTACAGCAGATGTCAGATCTGCATCTGTTAAAACATAATGCTAAAAAGATTGTATCACCATACGCAACTCTTCAAATCTTTGGCAGAACAGCTGCCACTCAATGGCGTAGCTACAGTAGGTGCAGAGAATGGGGCTGCTTCGAAGGCCAGGCTGCCTCTGGGGCCTGGCCCTCTCCCTGCACCGAGTTAAGGTGCATACACACGAGATGAAATATTTGAACGCTACGAACGCTATGAACAATATATCGTTCATATCGTTCCATGTGTATGCAATGAACGACCAACGATGTGCACTCCCACTGGACGATAATGATATCTTTGGTCGTCCATACATGCAGGCCAATTTCGTCAAGAATTGCCTGTTCAGAGATGTGGCAGGATGACTTCACTGAAAGATATCTTTCAAAGATATCTTTCAGTGTGTACACCCAATATCGTTTGACCTGCACTACAGGGAAATCGTTCAGCTATATTGTTGGTTGTGCAGATCATCCCGTGTGTACCCAGCATTACGCTGCTATCTCCTAAACTCCGGCTTTTCTATTCTCACTAAAGTTCTGCTGCAGGCCATCTGGGCCCAGAGCTGATCTAAGCTGAAGCCATCTCTAGCTGCTGCCTGCATTCATTGTTATGTCACAATGCAGGTCACAGCCCTATATAAAGGATGCCCACTTACTGGCAGCTATTTTGTTATGACATTTTGTCCTACATTGAAAATTTTAGAGAAGTTCCTGCTTTATTTAACGTATAGTAACATCTTCAGGTAAGGACTATATAACAAATTTTGGCCTGTCACCCTTACTCCTTCAGACACCTCCCTCCTATTTATCTGCAGTTTTTAGTTTATAAACAATGGATAAAGCAAATTATTCATTTGATATAAGGCTGCATGACTTTAGATAAGTAGACACTTGTCCAAACCTCCAGGGATTCACCTCAGACCAGACTGTTGACACAATCCTACTAGAGACCTAGACAAGATTTAATACCTAATATATGACTACACACTAGGGATGTGCGCTGACCCCCGTGTTTTGGTATCTGGATCTCCCCTGGTTGTGGATCTGGATTAGTTTTGGCAAAACCTCACCTCCGTGTTTTGTTTTCGGGTTTTGGCTTTGGATCTGTATTTTTTCTTAAAAAAATAAAAAAAACAGCTAAACTCACATAAAATGTGCCTTTTTTGTTCCTACAGTATTAATAACCTCAATAACATTTATTTCCACTCGTTTCCAGTCAATTTTGACCACCTCACTGCTCACAATATTGATTTTTTTCATCTAGTTAAAAGGCCAAAAGGTTGCATCCAGCTTGCTAGCTCAAAACTGATTGATATAATTATTAATAGAGTTGAATGACTGGGCAAAGATAAAGGTTGGGGTATCCTTGAGGATTGAATAATTGATAGTTGATAGTTGGTGCAGCCCCTGGCTGTAAAATTGATAATAAATTAATTAAAAAACAATTCATTGGTGCAGCCCCTGGCTGAATAATTAATAAATTAATTTAAAAAGTAAAAAACAATTAATTGGGTGCAGCATCTGGCTGAATAATTAATAAAAATAAATTCATTGGTGCAGCTCCTAACTGTAAAATTGATAATAAATTAAGTTAAAAATAAATCATTGGTTCCTAAACCAACCATGACATTAATTTAAAATGTCAGGCTGCAATGCCCCAACCAGCACATAATGGAAAGGAAAAAGGTGTAAGATGGAATAGTCCTTGGGCCCACCCACCCTTATGTTGTATAGGAAACCAACATTCACAGTTTAACAAACCAATCATTTCAGCGACAAGGACTGCCAATTGTGGCTGAAATGATTGGTTTGTTTGGACCCCCATAAAACAAGCTGCCAATGTGATATGGACATGGAAATGAAAATGATCCCATACACAAACTGGCTGTACATTACAAGTTGTTGTCGTCCTCGTCCTCGTCATCGCATCAGTGTGTACATCCTCTCATTCACACAATATTAATTCATCCATGCTGGAATCCACCATAGGGGACTCTGTAATTTTTTTATGTAATTGTTGGTAGAGATCTTCCTCGTGGAATTTGTAATTCATTTTAATGAACATCATCTTTTCCACACTTTGAGGAAGTAACCTCCTACGCCGATCACTGACAAGGTTGCCAGCTGCACTGAAAACTCTTTTGGAGTTCACACTGGAGAGTGGGCAACTTAAGTAATGCAAAGCCAGTTTGTATATGGGACTCCAAATTGCCTCTTTTTCCTGCCAGTACTGAAAGGGACTGTCTGACATGCCTATTAGAATGTTATCTCTGAAATAGTCCTCCACCATTCTGTGAATGGAGACCGTATCACACATAGTCACGGTAGCAGGAATTCTGTAAGGAAAATTTAGTTTTTTCCTGGCAGCTGCAGAAACTGAAGGAGGAGATGATGGCGTTTCACATGCGGCTGCAGCTGACAATTTTTTTACCAACAGCTCTTTGCATAGTTTTAGATTTCAGTCTGTTGGAAAAAAACTCACAAGGTAGGACTTAAACCTAGGATCCAGACTGTTCACCAAAATGTATTTTTCAGACTTCAATAGATTGATGACTCTTGGATCCTGGTGAAGTGAATCAAGGGCTTGATCCACGAGTCCGACATACCTTGCGCAATCGCTCCGTTTCAGTTCCTCCTTCAGTTTCTCCAGCTGTTTTTGCAAAAGTCTGATGAGGGGAATGACCTGACTCAAGCTGGCAGTGTCTTAACTAACTTCACATGTGGCAAGTTCAAAGGGTATGAGAACCTTGTACAACACGGAAATTATTCTCCACTGTGCTTGAGTAAGTTGCATTCCCCCTCCACGGCCTGTCATAGGCCATTGTATAGCCCTGGATGGCCTTTTTCTGTTCCTCCATCTGCTGAAGCATATAGAGGGTAGAATTCCACTGGGTTACTACCTCTTGCATCAGCTGAAGGCAGGGCAAATTTAACAGTACCTGCTGGTCATGCAATCTTCAACAAGCGGTTGCCAAATGTCTAAAATATTTTGCAGGCCACCGAAAGCATCTACTGCACGCCCCTGTCATTTTTAAAAAAATGTTGCACCACCACATTAATTGTGTGAGCGAAACATAGGACGTGTGGGAATTCGCTCACATGTAATGCTCTCACAATATTGGTGGCATTGTCCGAAATCACAAATCCTGAGGAGAGTCGAAGTGGGGTAAGCCATTTAGCAATGATTTCCCTGAGTTTTTCTAAGAGGTTCTCAGCGGTATGCCTCTTAGTGAAACCAGTTATACAAAGAGTAGCCTGCCTCTGTATCAGCTGTCTTTTGGTAGATGTTGCTGTTGTAGGCAATACACCTACCCAGTGGACTGTCACAGTCATGTAATCCTTAGTTTGCCCTGTCCCACTTGTCCACATATCAGTGGTCAAGTGGACAGTGGTACAACAGCATTTCTGAGGACATTAATAAGGTTTTTTTTTTAATGTCCTTGCACAAACTTGGAATTGCTGTTCTAGCTAAGTGGAATCTAGAGTGGATCTGGTAGCACAGGACCTCTACACAGGACCTCAATTAACTGTTGAAAACCCACTGCAGTAATGGCGGATACTGGATGCACATCTAATACCAGCATAGCTGTTATGGTGTCAGTAATCCACTGTGCAACTGGGTGATTGCTGTCATACTTGTTTGCCCTTGCAAACGATTGTTTGACAGTTAAGTGTTTTTTGGAGGATACACTACAAGTAGTCTTCCTCCTGGTCCCCTTCTGGGATGAAGATCCACTCACAGTAACAGCAGCAGCAACAGGCGTAGTCACCAAGGATAGGAGAGGAGTCATCATGCTTCGAATAACAACATTGGATGCAGCAGGACTACTCCTGATGACAAATGAGGATGTTGATCATGCAGGTGTTGGTGGTGGAGATTGAAGGTGCTTGGATCCCACAGAGAGGGAGCAGGTAGGTGACACTGGACTTGTTACGTTTTGAGTTTTGGAACTTGGCGACATACACTTTGATATTTGATGAATGCGCTCCAAGTGACGTAGCAAAGAGGAGGTTCCTAGGTGGTTTAGGTCCCTCCCTCTACTCACTCTTGCTTGGCAATGGTTACATATGGCTTGACAACTGTTGTCCGGATTGGGGTGGAAATAATTCCACACGTGAGAAGTTTATTTTTTTGTCTTTTGCCCCGGCATGACAACAATGGGCTTTGGCTTTTTCAATCCATGGGCAACAGCTGTTGCCTTACTTACACAAAGGACATCCTCTGCATCAACATCCTCATCACCAACATACTCATCATCCTTAGTGCCTTCAACTACCAAAATATCCTCTCCATGTGCAATTCCACAGAAGCATCCTCACTGACCACGTGTGCAAGATGTTGACTGCCCTTCCCCACATTTACAGAGGGCACACAAATGTTGGAACTTGGAGGACTCTCCAGTACACTAGTATTTAGGTCGGGCTCACACATGGCAACTGCGGACACACTTGCACTCTCCTCGGGAATATGTGATTTCGATTTCTCAGGGCACACAGTTGATTTTTCCGGAGCTGTCTTACTCTTATTAACAACTTTCAATTTTTTTAATGGTACCACCACCACTATTACTACAAGCAGAAGAGCTATCAGAACCAGCAGTCAACATAAATAAAGGCCAAGGCCTTATCCTTTCCTTGACACTTTTTTGTTTATCTAAAGGCAACTTGCCGGTCGATTTTTTTTTTCTTTACTACAGTAAAAGTAGCTTTACCATATCCATGGCATGACTAAAAGCCCTGGGGCATGAGCCTTCATAGAGGACAAGGAAGTTGACAGCCTTGCATTGTCATGATGACTGCTGGCGGCAGCTACAACATGTGGTTCTTGGCCTTGCTCTCCTGTCATGTGACAGCCCTCCATATTTTCTGTGGTCTTGAAGCAGTATCACAAGCATCAATAGTGTAGCCAAGGTGCGTTTACAAAATCACACACGTGCAGTCGTGCGCACACAGAAAAAAAATATACAAAAGATGCTTTTTTTTTCCGAGTCCAGAACTTGGGCCCAGAGCACAGATTGATGACGACTCGAGTCGGGCAGCACTAGGTTGCAACTTGCATTGCTGCTGTATCTTGTGTGGCTAAGCCTAACACACACATACACACACAGAAAATAAATAGACAAAAGACACTATTTTTTTGTGTTTTTTTGGGGGGGTCCAGAACTTGGGCCCAGAGCACAGATTGAAGACGACTGGAATTGGGCAGCACTAGGTTGCTTTGCTTTACCTTGTGCGGCTAAGCCTAACATGCACACACCCACAGAAAATAAATAGACAAAAGACACAATTTTGTGGGGGGTTTTTTGGGTCCAGAACTTGGGCCCAGAGTACAGATTGATGACGACTGGAGTTGGGCAGCACTAGGTTGCGTTGTTGTATCTTGTGCGGCTAAGTCTAACACGCACACACACACAGAAAATAAATAGACAAAGGGCCTGATTCAGACCCACTCGCGAGCGGCTGTCCGCTCGCAAGTGGGTCGATGTTATGGACTGAGCATGCGCACGACGGAGGGAGCTCCGTCGTGCGCATGCGCCAGACGCGACGAGCGAAGGAAAGTCCTTCGCTCGTTGTGTCCGATCAAAGGGGGCGTGCTGTCAATGTTGATTGACAGCACGCCCCCTTTGGTGGGCGTGCCAGGGGCGTGCCTCCCTGACGGGGGCGTTCCCACGGGAACGCCTCCCATCAAAAGCCGGCCCACTGACATCACTAGTGATGTCAGTGGGAGTGATTTTGGCTCTGATAGAGCCAAAATCACTCCGGAGCTTGCGGTTGAAAACCTCAACCGCAGGCTCCGGCTCGCAAATACGATGGTCGCTATGGTCTCGACCATCGCGACCATCACAATGCACGCTCGTATAGCCTGTGGGTGGTGACCCACAGCTATACGAGCGTCCAGGAGGACGCTCCATGAAAATGGAGCCCGGCCCTCATTCAGAGCGTGCGCTCTGCTCAGAGCGTACGGCTCTGAATGAGGGCCAAAATACACTATTTTATTTGTGTTTTTTTTCGGGTCCAGAACTTGGGCCCAGAGCACAGATTGATGATGACTGGAGTCGGGCAGCACTAGGTTGCGTTGCTATATCTTGTGCTGTTAAGCCTAACACACACAGAAAAAAAATTAAAAGACAATATATATATACAAATCCAAAGTGTGCTGTCACACTGTACGAAAGACCACAGCGCGTCACTCCAGGATTTGTAATAAATGCCAATTTATTCAACGTTTCAAGGCCCTTGTGGCCCCGTTGTCAGGAAAACAAACGTACATTGTGACAGCACACTTTGGATTTCTACACTACTTTCTGTGCGAGCACCCAGGTACTTTATTAACAGAGGAACATTGAGTGCCGAACTAAACTACTATATATATTCGGGTCCAGAACTTGGGCCCAGGTAGACGCAGCAGACAGCACAGCACCAGCCCAGATGGATGCAGCAGACAGCACAGCACCAGCCCAGATGGATCAGCAACAGCACAAATGGATGCAGCAGACAGCACAGCACCAGCCCAGATGGATCAGCAACAGCACCAGCCCAGATGGATCAGCAACAGCACCAGCCCAGATGGACACAGCAGACAGCACAGCAGTGACATCACCAGATGGATCAGCAGTGCACCAGCCCAGGACACAGCATACAGCACAGCACCAGCACAGGTAAGTAGTGCTACCTCTTCCAGCCCTACACTACCCACCCTCCCTGTTCAGACTCTACAGCAGGAGTGAAATGGCGGCCGCCGCGTGGTCCCTTATATACACAGAGACAAAAGCTTGCGAGCCGCGAGTTTTCGTCTCTATGGTTTTGCCTCGGTTTGAGATCCGGGGCTGGCGGGAGTACCGAACGCACATTCGGTTCTCATCCCGGATCTCAAAGTTCAGGTGGGTTCGGATCTCTGAGATCCGAACCCGTTCATCTCTACTACACACCTGTCCAATTTTGCAGCAGATCTTGGATCTGCTTGTGCTGAAACAATCTACTGAAAGGATTGTGTTGCCATACACACTCTTCCAATCTTTGGCAGATCAGCTGCTACTCACAGTCAAGGACGTAGCTACAATAGTGTCACAAGCCGCCGCACTGCTAATATTGTGCTAAGGGAACGCCGGACCAGTGTTCGTTGATACTCCGTCTACCTCCTGTTCATCATTCTGGGTCTAATCCGGATTGGCTCCTGTCTCCATATCTTGCTGTTGTGAACACTGCTCCAATGCTGGTGATAGTGTTCTCACATGTTTCCGGTTGCGGCCAGTCTCCTGTTTGTTCAGTCGAGTTCCAGATACCAGTTTGCCTTATCTATTCTCTGCCGTTTGTTCCATCCAGGCGGCACAGTCCGCATAAGACCTGCTGTGTGACGCTTGTGTCATCTTGGCGGCACAGTGTGCATCTCTGCCCTGTGCCGCTCGTGTCATCCTGGCGGCACAGAGTGCACTCACATCCTAAGAGCGCAATCCAGCATCCAGTGGCTTGTGTCTACCCGGCAACATTGGCCACACCTCAGCGTCCAAAGTGCGCAACCCAGCATACCAATGCCAGGGTCAACCCGGCGACATTGGTCGCACATCAGTGTTGTTGATTCCTACCTATCTATACACTCTAAAATGTCGCTATTTAGCATTGTAAGTCGCACAAGAAATAATTACTCTTCAGACTTTGATTGTGTTTCCAAAGCACAAAAAGATATTATTCACCAAAAAGCAGATAGTTACACGCTGTGATCTAAATACAATTAGCGCAAACAAATTATACAATCACAAGGTACAGTCAATACATTACACAGGCACTCTGGATCCAGATTTCTGGCATCAAAGGTGAAGCCTCCGTTAACAGAAAGAATATGATGACTGACTAGCAGGTTCAGGGAGCTTGCATATAAACCTTTGCAGAGATAGGCAATACAATAGAACAAGTTGGCATAATCCCATTGGTTCTTCTTCCTGGTTCTTCTGTTACAATACAGTTCATAGGTCAGTTTGTAAGATCACAGTCCAGCCTCCAACAGCTCTTTGTGTCCATTTTCCCGCTGAATACAAGTCTAAACTGGCTGCATTACAGAGTACATTTTAATGCCTATCTCTCTATGATCCATAATTTGCAGACGCATGTTGCGATTTCCCCTCCGATGGAACCGGAAGTCTGCAAATAAACAGTAGTTTAGAATAGCACCAAACACAGTTTGCTTATCATATACTAAACCTGAGATCTTAAAATACAGTCGCTTTATTACATACTTAATAATGAATAAAACCTTGAATATTAACCTTAATGCTAGGGAACCTTTTTATGTAAGTGTACAATGTGTAAATGTAAGAATATTGCGTAGTTTCGCTAATATGTGTGGTGCGTTTGTGTTTTGTGCTTTGATAATATTTATATGTTTTATTTAATGTGTGTATGTATGTAAGTCTATGTGTGTGTGTTATGCATGTAAATCTATGTGTGTGTGTGTGTTATGCAATTCAGTGTCTTTATGATGGATTTAATATATATATTATACCTTTCTAACATATTTTAAAACTACAGTGCAAGGTGTTACAAGCAGCTAGGTTCACTTTCAAGCAGGGTGGAGACCTCCAGCTGACTGCCGTTGCCACTTCGTCTGATAGCTGATTCAAAGGTTTTTCCTCTGCCTATTTAGAATACACTTGTCAGTACTTCTTAAGCAAACCTCCGACCATTGGGCCTGATTCAGAGCCGTTCGTTAACAGCAGTACGCTCGTTGCGTTCCGATGTTGAGAATGCGCGCATGCGTCGGTGTAACACTGCGCATGTGCGTACGGCAGATTGCGAGCTTTTTTTGTCTCGTTCGTCAAATAGCGTACAGGAAGTGACATGTCAAATGTGATTGACAGAACAGGGCGTTTTGGGGCTTTGACGGGGGTGGAGATGGAAAAACGCAGGCGTGGCGAGGCGTTTTTGGGGCGTACATACATTATCAGATGCGAATGTCAAATGTGTTCGTACCAACTCATACGTCACTGGATGATCCTCTTTCCGTTCAAAATGCTCGCACAGCTTAAGGTCTGGATTACTCGACCACATTGGCGATGGCCTTCTCCTCCGTCCCGGCACTCCACGATGTTGCATCGATCAATCACGGCTTGTCAGAAAATCAATTAGTGTTGTATTGAAAACCGGCTTGGAATGTGTTTTGAAATCAGTTTTTTGGGTTAGCACAAAACCGTACGCAGGTGGAAATCATAGCTGCTAATGTTAGGATTACACAATCAATTAGCGTACATTTGTGGGGGGGTTTTTTGGGTTGATATTTGGTTTTTGGCCTATTGTAACAATAATGTCATCATGTTTGTGTGTTTTTGGCCATTTTGCTTTTGGCTGGTGAATTTGCATCCTTATGTATTTTTAAAAACGTTGCTTAAAGAGCCCTTTTTTTTTCTCAGGTAAAATGTTGGTGGTGCGCGTTTTTGCCTTGTGGGCCAGGATTAAATGTAAACCATTTCTACAATAATGTCAGAATACAATGTCGTACATTTGTTTCAAGTTTATTGGAAAATAAAAACAATTTCATGCACATTTTTTCCCCAAACATTTTTTGCAGTGTTCATTCCAAACAATTTAATCATTCTGCAAACATAAAAGTTATGGAAACGTAAAGCTAAAAATTAAAAACAATTCACAAGAAAGGAGAGGGAAGTTTTGGCCAGAAAGGAATATGGGGCAAGCACAGAAGGAGTGTGGGAAAAGTAGCCAGTGCTGTCAACGTTTTTTCCCCCGTTTGGCAGGGGGAGGGAGGGCGCCAGACCGGGTCTGGGATGTCATCGGGCTGGCCTGTCCAGAGGCAGATGTTGTGGCCTCTGGACTAGGCACAGGGCTAGGCACATTTGGAGGATTGGCTGATGTTGTGCCAGAGGTGGAGGATCCTGATGTTCCGGCAGGAAGGGAGGTCGGCTCCACCATGTGCTGGCGAACGAGCTGCTCCAGGGCATTGGCGATGCGGATGTTGGCCCTGGTATTTTCCGCCAGGGCCTGACCAATGGTCACGTTGGCCGCAGCATTTTGCTCCAGGGCCTCAGCCACCCGTACCAGACTGGCGTCCATCCTCTGCAGAATCTCCGTATGGAAATCCGATTTAAAATTGAGTTCTGTGAGGAGGGACACTGCCTGCGAGGGGGATTGCCCTGGACTGGCTTCTGCAGGGTCCTCAGCCGGATGTACTGGTTCCTTCCCCTGCAGAGCCTGCAGAAATTCTGCGGCCAAGGCTCCCCTCTGGAGCAGACTCATCCGGCTGTGTCTCTGTTGGAAAAATGCGAAAAGAGTCACATTAGAATCTACATATTGGCACAATAACATTTCAGAGTTGGTGACATCACAATATTTACCTTGGACAACATGAGGAGCCGCAAAGTCTGGCATGTCCGTATCCATGTTGGACACGCCAAACACCTCCACAGCCTGCACACACCCCTGTGCCAGCTCTTCTAAATCATTCAACTCCAATGACACAGGGGTGGGACCCCCACCTGTCCCCATTGCTTGCCTAGCCCTGTCCACCAGTTTTTGCTTCAGGCGATATTTGAAGTCGGCTCATCTGTGGGTGAAATTGGAACCATTATCCTTTTGTTTTAAATGGGTTTTGGTTTTAGGGGGGGTCAAGTTTTTACTTACCGCCGTTTGACATCCCGGGCTAGACGGACATAATCACCCACCCTATTGACAGCAACGGCTACCTCCTCCCACATTCTCCACTTCTGGCTTGCACTCATATTCCTGTCTGCCTGTGGCAGGATGTCCACACACTTCTGAACCAAAACCTCCATCTCCTTTCTTGTGAATTGTGGCTCCCTTTTCTTTTTGCCAGCTTTGGCCGGAATACCGGGCCCAGCAGCCTCTTCCATGTCATCCTCCTCACCTATTTGTTTAAATGTTGAGAATTGTAAGCTTCACAACTTGCACTATATTATGTTTCAAATTAATCATTGTTTCCAAATGCCTGAAATACTTACCGCCAGACTGTTGCCCATTGTTTCCCTGGTCTGTAGCCATGTCTTATCTCCAAACAAGAAATACACCAGACCTTTTTTGTTGGCTCGTGACGTATTTATACATGCGTCCTTATTTTTCGGCCGCATCATTGATTGTGCGTTCCTATGATCCCTCCTTCATTTGTGCGGGAAACTAAACACTATTTATGGCTTGGGGCGTCTCGAGTCGAGGTGGCGTTTGTTGATTGTTGGAGGTTACGTTGGTCGGAGTTGATTGTTGGCGGGTTTTGGATTTGGCGTTGGTGGGAGTTGTTTTTGTTTGGTCTTTTTCTTTTTTTTATTCTGTTCGCATTTTTTCTGGTGGTTTTTTTTTTGGCGTGTATTTATTTGGTAAGTTTTTGGCCGTCTAACTTTTGATCAATTTGTGTGTCCTTCTTTTCCTGAATTTTGCCTCGTTAATTTTTCCAAATTTCCCCTTTGTTAGGTTTTTTTTGGCTCTGCCCCAACGACCTTTTGATCCGGAGACTTATATATTATCTATTGGTACATTTTTTTTTTCACTTGGTTATTAAATGTTCATGTTTGTATTTACGCAACTTTGTTTGACCTTACACTTTTAACCTTTATTTTTATTAGTCAGAAATGTTTCAAATAATTTGTGTTTTTCTATCTGCGTATTTTTGTATTTGCGAACTAATTAGCGCATTTTTAACTGTTTCTATTGTGACTGGTATTTGCGAACTAATTAGCACATTTTTAACTGTTTCTATTGTGACTGGTATTTGCAATCTAATTAGCGCATTTTTAACTGTTTCTATTGTGACTGGCATTTGCGAACTAATTAGCGCATTTCTAACTGTTTCTATTGTGACTGGTATTTGCGAACTAATTAGCGCATTTATAAATGCTTATTTAGACCCGTTAAATTGGTTGTGTTTTCCCTTTAGCATTTGTTGATTACATTTTGGCCCAATTTGAGGTAGTCTGTGCACTGACGTTTTGCTATTTGGCCAAATGTGTGTTTCTCCCCTTTTATGTTTTGTCTTGCACCCAATTTAGATTCCTAAATGCCCACCCTAAATTGTTGCATTTTTATATTGTGATTAATTAGAGTTTGGCCCAATCATGACAATACCCCGGCATGTAAGCATCAATGGATTGTATCATCAAGCTAAGTAAAAATCTATTTTTTGGGGGGGGGGAAAAGTCTTACATTCAAATCTTGCCATTTCAGGTTGATCTTGGTCGGATTGTTCTGGCCATGCTCCCGGAAGCCGACCAACCTCAATCTCGTCCCAGGCATAGGCATCGTTGGCGTGCAAGGCCCCAGATATATCGAACACGTGTCACCCTTTTTGGAATGCCCGATGATGAGGTGTTAAGACGCTACCGTCTTCCTCCCAAAATCATCATAGACACTCTCTCATTAATAGAGAGTGATCTTGAGTGGCAAATTGACAGTCCTACAGCAATACCACCACTTACGCAATTTATGGCGGTGTTACATTTCTGTGCCTCAGGATCGTTTCAAACAACGGTGGGAATAGTGGCGGGCATCTCCCAATCCTCCTTTTCCCGGATCCTGAGGGCAGTGATGGAGGCCCTTTTCAAGCACCTCCATCATTTTATTCAAATGCCTTTGGATATGGGTGCCCTTAGTGTGGCCAAGGCCAATTTTTACCAGATAGCTGGCTTCCCACACATCATAGGGGTTGTGGATGGTACTCACATACAACTTCAGCCTCCAGCACGGCTGGAGGCCATATTTCGCAACCGTAAACACTATCACTCCCTGAATGTAATGGTGGTATGTGATGCCTCCCTCCAGATCCTGTCCCTGAATGCAAAATTACCAGGAAGTGCACATGACTCATCCGTCATCCGGCAATCAGGGATATGGCAAAAATTAAACAACCTACAAGCTGGTGATGCGTGGCTTCTGGGTAAGTGGAGACCTTTAGTACATAACAATGTTAAGCTTGATACACAGTGATCCTGATGTTGTCACTTCTTTTTCACAGGAGACAGTGGCTACCCTTGCACGCCCTGGCTGCTCACTCCTTATTTGGCTCCCACACCAGGGCCACAAAGTAATTTTAATGCCGCACTTACAGCCACCAGGCAAGTGGTGGAGCGCTGTATCGGCCTTTTAAAAGGCCGATTCAGATGCCTCCACCGCTCTGGTGGCGAGCTCATGTATTTGCCGGATATGGTTTCTAAAATTGTGGTCCTGTGTGGGATATTTCACAACATCGCCATAAGGAGTGGTGTCCCAATGCAGCCAGAGGATGCCTTACCTGAGGATGGCCCCCCCGAGGTTGGTCGGAGGTCAGTATGTGGGGGGGCCATACGCGATGATGTGGTGGCCAGATATTTTAGGTAATTATTGGCAACACAACAGTGTTTAGACACAATGTGGTAAGGATTGTTTGAGAACATCTAATTATTTTGTGTTTTTTTCTCCATCTTCTGTTTGTTTTCATAATCTTTGGGACTCCAACGATGACTACTTCCTGCTACCCTAAAAAAACCTTCATGGGGACACTTTGGAAATATATTATGGAACCCATATTGCAACGCCACATTTGTGGAATCATGTTGGCATGGTCCTTCGTCAACCAGTTCTTGATTTTTTTAATTTATTTTTAAAGGTTGTTGTATGGGTTGTATTTATGATTATCACTGTGTGTATTGTTTGTGAGTGAACACTTTGTTATTTTAGTTATGTTGTGAATAAATGTTTTGAGAGTGTAATTTTGTACCTTTTTTTGCCCATTACAAGCAAGTGTAACCAGGTTCACCCACGTTAAATTTGCCTAAGGGGTAAGCCTGTAATGACGCAAGTTGAGCTGAAATGTAAGATGTTTTCGGGGTCCAAACCAACACCCAAAGGAATCCTGTACAATCAGTTGGCTTCGTAATATCGGCCTAAGCAGGTTTCCCCCCAAATAGGAACCTGTAAAATGTAGTAATATATAATTTGTACAACAACAAAAAAGGCCAATCAGATTGTTACTGTTAGGTGTTTCTTGTGCCTGTTTTCCTAAAAAATACAACACACAATCTTAGTGACAATAATTGCAAATCCTTGCTGGAAGAGTCTACTTATGTCAGTGTAAACAATCTCTGATTTGGAAACAAGGAATGAGACAGAACGTTAAGTTTAAATTTTTAATTTATTAAACTTTTGTACAACAAAAAACCTAAAACTAGTTCCGAAGGAGGACCGACATATGGTCAAGGACCACCAGCAGCCCGATGACGTGGGCACGCATCCGCCCCACACATCCGGCTAATTCCGCCATACGCCTCTGTTCCTCTGTGGATTAGAAAAGTGTGGGGATTAATACATCAATAATGAAACCACATTAAAAAACAAGCCAAACCAAGCTAACCAAAAATGTCAATATTGTGACCCAAAGCAGAATTACACCGAAAATACAAAGCAGCCAAAAATGGTCCCCCCAAAAATTAAAAGTCAAAAAATCAGATTCAGACAGGTGTGATATGTGTATGGTGAAATCAGCAGTAACAGGTAAAGACAAACCGAAAACTCCAACAAATTCTCCAAAACAACACAAAAATAGGCACAGACACATGATTACATACAAACAGTTTTTGCAATAAACTAAACTAAAAAAAAACCATACCGTTCAAACTAACGGCCACTCCAGAAGCCACTCCCTCTCCATTCCCCAACGAGGTTGGCGGGGTGATTTGGGATTCAGGGGAGGGGGTAGTAACAAAAGGGGTGGTTGGAGGAGAGGGGGAATTGGGATGGAGGGGAAGGAGCCCCGAAACATCCTCCACAGGGTCTGTGCAGGCTGGGGAGGAGGGGGAAATACGGGAATTTGGGGGTGTGGAGGTTTGGCTTGGGGTTGGGGAGAGTGGGCGAGAGCGCCGTCTTTGACGCCGATGACGCCGTAGTCTTCGCTCGGCCCCTAAAAGATGTGAAACAAATTGTGGTTAGTTTCAACCAAAACCTAGTTAAACACTAATTTATGACAACAGAAATATGTAAACATGGCCATGCAGATATGAGTACAATGACTAAATAGGACATACATGAAAACATGGCCATGCAGATATGAGTACAATGACTAAATAGGCCATACATGAAAACATGGCCATGCAGATATGAGTACAATGACTAAATAGGACATACATGAAAACATGGCCATGCACATATGAGTACAATGAATAAATAGGACATACATGAAAACATGGCCATGCAGATATGAGTACAATGACTAAATAGGACATACATGAAAACATGGCCATGCAGATATGAGTACAATGACTAAATAGGCCATACATGAAAACATGGCCATGCAGATATGAGTACAATGAATCAATAGGACATACATGAAAACATGGCCATGCAGATATGAGTACAATGAATCAATAGGACATACATGAAAACATGGCCATGCACATATGAGTACAATGAATAAATAGGACATACATGAAAACATGGCCATGCAGATATGAGTACAATGACTAAATAGGACATACATGAAAACATGGCCATGCAGATATGAGTACAATGACTAAATAGGCCATACATGAAAACATGGCCATGCAGATATGAGTACAATGAATCAATAGGACATACATGAAAACATGGCCATGCAGATATGAGTACAATGAATCAATAGGACATACATGAAAACATGGCCATGCAGATATGAGTACAATGAATAAATAGGACATACATGAAAACATGCACACGCAGTTAGGGCCACAAAGATAAACATGAAAACCACAGTCTCAAAAACGTACTTTCCGCGATCTGCATGCGAAAGCATGCCAGCAAGCGGGGCGTCCGCCGGTGCAGGTCGGACCACCTGCGCTCCAGCTGGCCGATCCGGCGGCGTGAGCCGAAGGAATGCAGGCGGCCACGTACCTCCGCATATGCGGAACGCTTTTCTCTATTTGTGATGGGTGGAGGCTGGCTGGTGATCCGCCTATCCATCACCTCGGTTAACACCAGCAGCTCGCGCCTGGTGAATGCCGAGGCTCTCATGATGGCAATGATGTATTTGTTAAAAATCATTTTTAATAAAGACCTGAAAATAAATTTGATTGGCTAATGTATTTGGGTAATTAACAGGACCAATTCTATTGGTTAGTGTATGAGTCATGTGTTCGACAGGGCCACAAATCTCTTGAGAGTTATGATAGGCTTGATGCAGTGACATGCGTAAGCAAATTTAAATAAAGAAATGAACTCAGGAAAATATGCGTGGTTAAAAACAAATAAAACAAATGTTTAATTGGCTTTAACATGTATTTTGACAAAGAAAAGCGAATGTTTAAGCCGTACGTATTCTGCGGGTAAACACAAACACGGACAAGATTAAAGTTTATTGCATTGTCCAAAAAAAAAAAAAAAAACAATTAAGCTAATTGATATATTGATTGGCATGATACGATTGAGGGAGGTAGGCAGAATAAAGGAGCAGGTAATCAGAATCTGACAGTCCCACTTCCGGTTTGTACTTGTGCGTGCATTCCCTTCAAGCCACTTTGGGGATGTACGCTCACTATTTGGCACGCTCGTTAGTTAGAGGAGGGGTCGGTAGAGTTTGGGGAGGATGTTTAGCTGCGTTCGAAAATACGAGCGAGTGCTTGAATTTACATATGTTTGTACGTACGCCGAACGTACGAACGGCCACTTGCGTCTGGGTCTGAATGAGGGCCATTGTTTTCTAACTTTTCATTCAGGCAAATTCAATTGTGCATATCAGTGTCTGGGTTATATTTCAATTGCCACAGCCATACTTGTCTGTATGTGGGGCTTCTCAATTTATAGGTAAAACACTCACAGTATCCTGGTGTATTTTTTTTAATTACTTCTCTCAGACATGTATACAGAAGCTGTTTCTCATTGCTAACTAAACCCTGCATGAATACTGTGTTTGTCAGTGTTATGGTGCATACACACGATCAGATTTTTTCTTCAGATATGGACGATAACGATTTAAAAATCGTTCAGTCGTTCATATCTGATGGAAAATCGTTCATATCTGACATGCCTGAACGATGGACGATCAACGATGCGCGTTCCCGTTTGTCAGATAACGATATCTGACATCTGATGGGTTTGCAGTCAGACTTGGACGATTCCATTCATTTTAATGCAGTCAAAAATCGTTCAATCGTTCAAATCGTTCAAATCGTTCAAAACTTTGGTCAAATCGTCCAAATCGTTCAAATCGTTTAATCGTTCAATCGTTCATCTGACAAATCTGACAAGTCTGACAAATCTGACCGTGTGTACGCTCCATTAGAGTGTTGTATATTATTCGCTATTTAGTGTTGTGCGAATGTGTGGATACGTGCGCACACTGGGTGCATGCACACGCAATGGTGCGTCATGGATTGTACCAACATAAATCGGACAGCGGACGACCAAATCGTCCGATAACAGTTGAATTGCGGTCGAAAGCAATTATTCGTCTTCGGCAACGTCCAAAGTGCGCAACCCAGCGTACCAATGCCAGTGTCAACCTGACAACATTAGTCACATCTCAGCATCTGGCGTATCATCGTCAGAGACTTTACAGCCCAAAGCCTGCATATTGTCCTCGGCCCACAGGCCGCAACAAGCTAAGACGTACCAGTCCTCAAGGTTGCCACACAGCCCAAAGGCTGCATCTTGTCCACGGCCCACAGGCCACAACAAGCCAAGACATACCAGTCCTCAAGGCTGCCACACAGCCCAAAGGCTGCCACACAGCCCAAAGACTGCATCTTGTCCTCGGCCCAGAGGCCGCAACAAGCCAAGATATACCAGCCCCCAAGGCTACTACACAGCGTTCCGGAAGTGGGCCATGGACTCTGGATGTAACAATCCGTCTCTGCGAAGTCAGTTCCGATGGGGGCTATCAGATCAGATCAAGGATATCCTGGTTCAACATCCCTCTGCAGACACGCTGGATGACCTTATGAGTCTGACAATCCACATAGACCAACATGTCCGGGAGCGCAGAAAGGAAAAAAATCTGCCATCCCAATCTACTCGTTCCCCTCTTTGGGTCCCTTCTGCAGAACAGGAGGAACCTTTGTGACTGGGGGCTTTCCATCTTCCTGCAGAAGAAAAATTGAGGAGGCACACACTGGGATTTTGCATGTATTGCGGAGGTAAAGGACATATGGCCCAACTTTGTCCCATCAAGTTGGAAAAAGGCAAGGTCTACATGGTTGTGGAGCGTTGCATCTAGGCCTTGCATCCATCTCTCCAAGGAATTCAGGAGCTTATTCAGAGGCGGCCATACGGTCTACGACCACACGGCTGCCTCGATGTTTTGCCAGTGCGCATGCGCACGAGGGAGCCGGCTCCCTCGTGCGCATGCGTGAGCCCCACTACGACCGACAGCGCTGGTCGTAGTGGGTCTCTTTCCATAGGGGGCGAGCTGTCGATGTTGATTGACAGCTCGCCCCGTTTGGAAGGTGGGCCGGGGGGGTGGCAGCCCAAACGGAGGCGTTCCTATGGGAACGCCTGCCGTTTGGGGGAGGCCCCACTGACATCACTAGTGATGTCAGTGGAGAGCTTCTGGCTCAGACAGAGCCAGAAGCTCTCCAGGGCTTACGACAAGTGAGACCCTACCCTAGGGTCTCGTCGTAAGCCCCGATGGTCGCGATGGTCTCTGACCATCGCGACCATCACCCGAGCAGTCGTTAGAGCTGTGGGTGTTAACTCACAGCCTAACGACTGCAACAGAGGCGGGCGGTCAGGATGCAAGTGGCCGCCCAGTTTCTGAGAGACCGCTTGCATCCTCCGACCGCCTCTGAATGAGGCCCTCAGTCCTTTTCCCAACCTTGCTCAAATCTTCATATGGCCAGGTCTCAGTCTCTGCCTTTATTGATAGTGGGGCCATGGATAATTTTATGGATCAGGCATTCTTCAAGACCTTGGGACTATCTCCTGAACCTCTGGATAGCCCAGTCACAGTTGTTGGCCTGGATGGTAGGAATCTTTCTTCAATTCCCATTCTTCCCGGACACCACCTATACAGTTGACCATTGGTGCTCTTCATCAAGAAGAACTTTCATTTCTTCTCCTCCAGTGTCCATTGGATCCTGTTGTACTGGGTTTGCCGTGGTTAAAGAAGCATAACCCAGTTATCCAGTGGCAGACTGGGAAGATTCTACGGTGGGATTCCTCCTGTTTCGTTCATTGTTTATCTCATCCAGTTCATCTTGCAGAAGTCATCTCAGCAGAAGCTCCTGTGATTCTCGCTCCGTATCGTGATCTGGCGGAAGTTTTCGCTAAACAAAAAAGTGGATGTGTTACCACCTCATCGACCCTTCGAATGTGCCATCAATCTGTTACCTGACGCCAGACTTCCCAAAGGTAGGCTATATGCCTTGTCAGTTCCTGACAGTAAGGCAATGCAGGAATACATCCAGGATGCTCTCAAGAAAGGATTTATTAGGCCATCTATGTCCACGGTAGGCACTGGCATCGTTTTCATCCAGAAAAAAGATGGGTCTCTTTGACCTTGCATTGACTTTTGAGGACTACACAAGATTACAGTGAAAAATGCCTAATTACCCTGTCGACCTTCTTACTAGTCATCCTTTAGTGTGTCAATCTTCAGACCCTGTCGACCTATTGCCTGTCTAACTTCCATTGTCTACCCCACAGGTTCTAAAACTCGGTCCTCGGGACCCCAAACAATGCAAGTTTTCCAGGTCTCCTCACAGAATCACAAGTAAAATAGTTAGCTTCACCTGTGGATCTTTTAAAATGTGTCAGTGAGTAACGAATACACCTGTGCACCTGCTAGGTGACCTGGAAAATGTGAACTGTGTGGGGTCCTGAGGACAGTTTGAGAACCACTGGTCTAACCAAACATTGTCTACATTTTCACTGTAGACCTAATGACCGGATACCATGAGGCTCCATGAGTTAAGTTGGGAACATACTTGTCAAATCATTCCAGGGATCCAATTTCAGACCAGACTGTTGACAATTCTACTGGAGACCAGGACGCAGAATCAACACCCAATATATCCCTCACAACTCTACAATTTTGCAGTAGATCTCATATCTGTGTCTGCTAAACAATCTACTGAAAGGATTATGTCACCATACACACTCTTCCAGTCTTTGGTAGACCAGCTACAACTCACACAAGGGCGTAGCTACAGAAGGGCAGAGAATGGGGGGCTGCGAGTTCCAGGCCACCTTAGTGGCCCGGCCTTCCTGCACAGAGTTACACTGCCATCTCCTGAGCACCTGCTTTTTTATTATCACCAGAGAGCTGTTGCAGGGACTCTGAGCCCAGAGCTGATCTAAGCTACAGCCATCTCTAGCTGCTGCCTGCATAAATTGTGATGTCACAATGCAAGTCACATCCCTATATATAGGATGCCCAGCTACTGTCAGCCATTTTGTAGTGACATTTTGTACTGCACTGGTAATCTCTGAGAAGTTCCTGCTTTATTTAAGCGACTTTGGATAACGACTGCTGATATGGACTTTGGATTACATCTTCCAATGAAATGCAGTCAGGAAGCTGACGGTCGAAATGCCAACCACCGGCTCCCCGACTGTCAAATCCCAGTGGGGTACTAATGAAAGGCGTCAAAATCCTGATGCCTGTCCTTATACCTACGCTGGGAGCCCAACGCCCCGGCATACCGAACGAGGGGGGGAGGGTTAGGTTAGGGGCTCCTGTGGGGGACTTAGGGTTAGGCACCCCCCCGCGGGAGGGTTAGGGTTAGGTTAGGGGAACAGGGGGTTAGGTTTAGGCACCCCCGGGGGAGGTTATGGTTAGGCACTCCCACGGGAGTTTAGGCTGCGGGGACAGGGGGGTTAGGTTTAGGCACTTAGGGGGGGTTAAGTACTAGGGGGGAGGTTAGGGTTAGGTACCCCTAAAGGAGGGTTAGGAGGGGAGTAGGGTTAGTGATACTTACCTTAATCCCCTGTTGGGATCTTCACTCCTGCCAGTCTTTCAGCATCTGGATTTGAACCGCCGGACACTTCCTTCCAATAAGATCCAGAACAGCAACATCTTCAGAAAATGAATCTGAATATCATCTTCAGGCAAGGACTATATAACAAATTTTGACCTGTCACTCTTACTTCTTCAGACACCTCCCCTCCTTTTTATCTGCAGTTTTTAATTTAGAAACAATGGACAAATTATTAATATGATATGATGCTGCATGACTTACGGTAAGATAGGTACACACTTGTCCAATTCTCCGGGGATCCAACTCCAGACCACACCAGTGACATGCGGTGAGGTCAATGGCTATCACACATGGAAATGGGTCTGAGTGCTTGGAGCCCTTCTCACCCCCTATTCACTGTAACTTTGCCTTCACTACACCAAGATTCAGTGTACATTGATTCTCCTACCTGCATCACTGTGTCTTCTCTTGCCTCTGCTGACTGAGCTCCGATCTCTAAACACTGAACTTCTTGGTCACATGCACTTCCTGGTCACATGACACATCCAAGAAGCCCCCCATACTCAGAGGCATGACTCTATGAGCTCTCTTTCTGTGCAGCTTACTGCCTGTGGTGTGGCCCCACCCCCAGCTCTGCAAGCAGCTGTTGCTGCCTCCTCTCTCATCTCCCTGCAGTCCCAGGGAGCTCCATAAAGCTAATGAGTAATAACTATAAAAATGATTACAATAAACAAGGAAGATGTTTATAAATATCTTCTTTGTATTATTCTGATAATTTTTATATCAAATCTCAGGAGTAGACAGGGGAGGCTCTGTCTCCCCTGCCTACCCTGACTGCACGTCCCTGCAGTGGCGGATCTAGACTTTTCTTTTAGGGGGAGGCAATTTAATAATTTATCCAGATTCCTCCTTTCTCCTGTCCTGGCACCTCCCCTTTCTGGTCCCAACTCCTCCCCTTTACCTGTGTTTAAAAAAATAACAAAATTTATTTTGGTGGTCAAATGGATTATTTCAATTTCTATGTTTCTTATTCGCAGTTCATCCCGCACTGTAGGCGGGATGTATCATGTACATCCCTCCCCTTATCATATGCATACCGGCATTTATTGATGCCGTATGCATAATTACTTGCGCATGGGACAAGTCTTCTGATAAGAGCTGTCCCATGCGAAGTTATGATTTTTGGGTTTATGACCGTCAGCCAATGCATGCAGGGGCAAGGAGGGATCAGAAGGCTCCCCCTCCAGGGATTTCTGTGGAAAGAAGCCCATAGATTTCTATAGGCAATCATACACATGCATGAAGTTCTCTTTACACAATGCCCAGTAGATTCAGCACCAGAACCTGCTCAAATCAGGCACAGGAATGTGTAAATAGCCACGTGCCAGCCCCGGCCGGGTGCCCAAATATGCAGCCACTTACCTGGATGAGGCAGGCCACAGAGTACATAAGAGTATGCAGACTAGAGAGGGTGGACAGGATCATGCCTGCTGTTGCTACTGACTGTTATTACAGGTCTGCAAACTGCAGATCAGCCTCAGCAGCTCAATGAGCTGAACGTTCAGCAGCTTCTACCCCCAGCTTGATCTAGCTGCCTTGTGCAGGAGCTGTGTGCCATTAGCCCAGTTCTAGGCTGGGAACTCAGCTGGCTGCACGCAGTAATACTCTTTCTAGACATTGCAGCCCTCCCCCACCTCCTCGGAGCTCCATTCAGTGTTTGCAGTCAGGCCCGCCAAGAGCCGCGGTGAGCCCGGGTAACAGGGGCTGTGGCCTAATTGCGGGAGGCATGGCCACGCCCCCACGCCCCCTTCGGGGGGAAAAATGGCTCCGAGCCCCCTCAGCCCGGCGCAAAGCCACAGGCATAGGAAACTGCTGTGACTGCTCAGTAGTCACGAGCAGTCTCCCACTGCAGCTCAGCATACACTGTGTGCTGAGCTGCTGTGAGGGGGGGGCGGCGGCGGACCTGGGCCCCTGCCGGGCCCCTCAGGAAGCTCGGGCCTGGGTAATTTGTACCCGCTGCCCCCCCCTCTCTGCACCCCTGTTCGCAGTACAGCACAGCCTAATAAATCATGCAGGCCTGTCCGTCTCTGTAGATTTAACTCTGGGGCATGTGTGTACACTGTGCAGCGGGATCTTAACATGCTTACTGCACAGAGAGATCATCAAACATGGACTGCTAGGGGGGGGGCAGTCACTCCAATCGCCCCCCCATCCCCCCACTGGATCCAACACTGCCTCCCTGGACTACACTGTTGACACAATCCTACTGGAGACCTGGACGCCGATTCAACACCCAATATATGCCTCCACATATGCATCTGCTGAAACACTCTACTGAAAGGATTGTGGTACCATACACACTCTCCAAATCTTTGGCAGACCAGCTCGATTTTAGATGCTTCGTAGGATGAATCATGTGGAAATCATGTAGCATTTAGGTAGGATACGATCCGATGCGCGCTTCCACCGCTGTTCTATCGTATTGTATGATCAGATGTGCAGCCCATCATATCTATCGTAATTGTATGCAGATAGTGGGGCCTATTCATTAAACGTAAAAATTCAATGGAGATAATTAGCTTTAGAAATCTCATGGAGTTCTAGCTAATTATAGGTGGAATTCATCATTCCACCTCTCCATAAGTATCTATTCCGAAAAGCTGTCATTTTTGCGATGACAGCTTTTCGGGAAATAGATACTTTACCCTCTCTACACTACCTTATCGCGTCTGGAAACAGTGCTGCGCATGCGCTGTTACATCTGTAAAACCAGCGCATGCGCAGCACTACCTACAGATACGTTAAGTTTCATACTCCCCCCCGACCCCCCCCGACTTACCTGTCCGCGCAGCAGCCTCCGGCTCCATCCTGCTGGTCTGTCATGTGGTTTCCCAGCAGACCACATGACAGATTAGAAAAAAAAAAAATTTTTTCTTTTTCTAAACTTTCTTGTGCTCTGCTGGGGAGCACACATGACAGACCAGCCTCCGGAGCCTGAGGACGGAGCAGAGCGCCAGAGGGACTCGTTGGGGGACCTGCACACGACGATACAGGTTAGTGGATTCTGCTATTCGCCACCTCACAGTGGCGAATAGTAACTGCATCAAATTCCAAAAATTGATAATTTTCGGAATTTGATGAATACCATAATTTCCACATCCCCATACTAATGTATGGGGAGTGTGGAAATTAATGCAGGGGAACTTAGCAAGGAGATATCTGTGATATCTCCTGTGTTAAGTCTGTTCATGAATACCAAAATAACGTTATTTAAGGAAAATGTCCTTAAAAACGTTATTTTAGTGTTGATGAATAGGCCCCAGTGTGTGTTAAAAAGCACCAAATCGTGCCGTCAGGACTGCTGGGGAGATCAAGGGAAAACGTATGATGAATCGCATCGTACTACATTGTACTAGTGTATGGCCAGCTTAAGTTGCAGACTCAGCCACAACATGGGCACCATGTCACAGGAATTATTTTACACTAGCCAACAGAACAGGGGTCTGTTTTTTATATTAGTCAACAGGACTGATGTTAGCAATGCCCATCTGCACTGACGGCGGGAGGATGCAGGATACCAATCCTAGAGCTACATAAGAATATACATTTCATCTGGTCCTGAGTTTCTCTTTTTGCCTCACCCAGTGTACAGGCAACTGTGACCTTTGTACATATGGAAGTGTTAATGTGTATAGAAATATGTTTGCAAGTACACATCTGATTAACTATTTCCAAATATGTTCAACAATTAATATCATATGTCAACACATTGTAAGTGGATGAACAGAAATGGTACAATTGTTGAGCTGTACATCACCAGCTGCAACATGGTGACAGAATTATGATACTGGCTCTAAACAGCAGAAAGTACACTTTTGGACAGCTAAGTGTAAGAAAAGCCAACAGATTACACATCTGTCAACTAGAACTCCAACAGAAAGCGCATCATATCAGCTTGCTGAAACCCCAGAGACATAATCAGAGTATCATACAACAACTCTAGAGTCAGTCAGTTCTCTAAAACTCGCCAAATCCCCAAGATGCTCTTTTTTCCCATCAACTTTAAAATCAATACAATGCTAACATGAGGCATTGCAGCAAAATCTTGATCAGGATAGAAGATAATTTATTGAGGATTATAGAGACTACTACACATAACAAAGAGACTAATTTACAGAAGAACTCTATGCAAACAAACTTTTCTCTTTAGAAGGCCTATAATCGGAGTCCAGTGATATTCCACTTGAAGGTCTCTGCTACCTGTACAACCAGACCCAAACTGGCTAAGTGACAACAATAGTGTTTGTCAGATCTGTCAGTACACCTAACAGCCATAGTGGGCTGATCTGTCACTGTGGGACTCCAGTGCCAGTATTCGCACAACTTTTAATGTACACTAGCAACTTTTTCCATCACTATTCATTTTGCATGCTTCAGTGGAACTGTATAAAGATTGATGCTGGTCCTGAACAGTCTTCAAATACTTGTGAGTTTCCCTAATTTAAAGCAGCTTTATGTTAGTACAAAGTTTCCCATTATATTCAATTTGATACACACATGCTGTTAAAATATATTTTCTTAGGCCTGAAGGTGAAAGTATGGATGCTGCAGGTAACATTCAAACATTGGATTTATAGTAGAACCTGAGGCCAGGACAGAACACAGCATCATCAGCGCCATAGCAGAACTTGGGTGCCCAGCTATGGGGGACAACGATAAGGGGAACACTTGTACTGGGAATCTCGGGAGTCCAGTTCATGTGTCCCCATTGGTTGTGCCACTGCAGTATTCAGCATGGCACAGGCAGGAAGAGGGAGCCCACCAGCTGGTGCAATAAAGTTTTTTTTTTTAAATAATGGTACAGTGCGCATGATGTCATGACCACTGGATCAGAGAGGAGCCAAGTCATCTGCGAAGAAGTGGCAGTGCAAGAAAGAGGTAAGTGTGAGCTATGCTGCAGAGAAACAGGTTGGTTGGCTGGAGATGAAGTAACACAGGGGAGGATGGAGCAGAACACACAAGGCTGGGGAGACACAGGGGGTTGTGCTGGAGAGACAGAGGTTGATGAGGCTCAGAGACACAGGGGGGATGATGCTGAAAGACACAAGAGGATAAAGCTGAGGAACAAAGGGGAGGATAAGGCTAAAATAGACAGGAGGGATGAGCTGATGGAGAGACACAGGGAGATGAGGCTGGAGATTGATGGAAGGGATGAAGCTGACAGGAATGGTGCTGGAGAGACACAGTAGAGATTGTGCTGGAGCAGCACAGGCAAGGATAAGGCTGGATTGGCACAGGCTCCTGAGGCTGAAAAAATGGTGGGATGAGGCTGGAGCAATACAGGCAAGGATGGCTGGAGAGACACAGGGTATAAGGCTGAGAGACGCAGGTGGGCATGAGGCTGGAGAGAAGGGGGTGAGACTTGAGAGATATGGTGATAAGGCTAAAAGATGGATGAGGCTGGAGAGATACAAAGGGGGAGAGGCAATGACCGACTGGCCTGTACCTACCAGGGAGGAATGAGGGAACCCCAAGATATGCATGTGCTGGGCCCCAAGATTTCTGCTGCTGTCCCTGGGTGAGCCCTGCAATGCTCTTCTGAGAGCCCACTCCCCATTGTATCCACACCCTCTGCAATGGAGGTAGTTCCACCACTGCTATATTAATTTTCACTGCACACCTCTAATCATTTAAATATTACACAATGCTTCCAAAGCTCAACAACTTTCAAGGCTTAAATATGAATGGTGATTATGAAGTTGCCAGGGTTGGTACACCTACTGTGTGGATACTTCCTTTAAAACATGGCATATCTACCAGGTGGTAGAGGTAGATCAGCTTTTGGGCCCAGCAGTTGTTAGGGCCTGGCTAGGCTAGGCCCTCTGCATGTGTTACACATTCTGTTCCAGGCATTGCTGCCTTCCGCAATCTGTTCCGCTAACCTTAGGCCGGCTACACACTTGCGCGATATTGGCCCAGTTTGGCCAATTTGGCCAAATCGGAATGACAAATTGGGCATATCGTGCAGTGTGTATTACCATTTTGCTTGCTCCCACTGTCACCTGCAATATCGTGTGATTGGCCGTGCTGCACGGCCAATCACACGATGTCGCATGAGGTGCCATACATTATAAGGAAGGACTGAACAAGTAATCCTTCATTAAATTGTGTAGTGTATACCGGCAATCATGTGATGTCCAGGGTGAAGGCAAATGATAAAGCAGTGATCTAGACACAGCAAAACTCATCAGCGATTGGCTGCTACACCATCCACCACTCTTTTACAATCCAAAAGGAGTGCTTTTCAAATACCAGCAAGCGCGCTTGTCCAGCGATACCAGCTCATCAACCTACCTGTGCCCAGGGGACCCATATCGTGCAAAGGCTTGCCAGCATTGCCAATTAGGACCCTATTCAATACTTGGACACTGGATATGGTAACTATTTATCTTTACTAATACCACAAGCATACAAAGCTTTGTTGACTCATTGGATTACAAACTATGCCTCCTAATTTTATGGACTACTCCTAAATTGGTGGATTGGGTGATACATCTATATTTCTATGATTTTATATGTGCACACTGATTTTATGTGTATATTATTGTGGAGTTTATAGCCATATATTTACTGATTAAATCTTTCTAATTTGTGAATATTATTAATGATTGGAGCGCTATTTTTCTCTATAACCATTTTCTATTATTTTGGTTGAGGACTGACTATCCTCTTATTTACAGCTGCTCCGTATTGTATGTAATAATACACACCATACTTGCGCTCCACCAGTAGAAATAGCACTGTAGCTATTTCTCCCATGGGGGGAACCACCCAAAATCTTGCCTGGAGCACTAATTTGGCAAGGAGCGGCTCTGCTGTCTAATATCACTGTGATGTAGGTTACAACCTCAGACATGGGCAAGAGGTTAAATTGCTGTACATCCCAAATACCAGAATGTGAAGTTCTAAGGGACTTTGGGCCTGATTCAGACCCGCTCGCAATTGCGGCCACTCGCTGGGCAAAAAGGGGCTGGATATTTAAATTAAGCGCTCGCACTGCATCTCGTAAGGACGCCCTCTATGTCTTAGCGAGCCCCGGCAATAAGCGTATAAAGACCCCCCCTTGCCACTCTCAACACACGTCATCTACGGTATTTGAAGGATTAATCGGTAACAACGAGAGCCATCGGAGCTGCTCGCAGCGCTTGAGGTAGACCTTACCCTCCCGGAAGCACTGCGAGCAGTTCAGGGTAAAAATCAACCAAGTGACGTGTTCAATGACGCTACCTTGCTAACTTTGCACACCCATTAAACTCCGTTCTGATGGTCAGACACGCCTGCATTCGCAGCACCACTCCCCCGTTCACAAGCACCTTCCCCTGTTACCACCCACAAATGGCGCAATCTGTCACTCATTCCACCGGGCAGTCTTTTCAGGCCGAGCGAGCAAAATCCGATTGCTCGTACTAGTTTGCGCACGCGCACTGCGACTTATATGCATGCGCAGAAGGGGGACCATCGCTCAGAGCGAGCGAGCGCAACTTAGCGTCCGGGTCTGAATCAGGCCCTTTGTCTGGCAACAACTATCAATCCATGGACAAAGTGTTTTTTTTTTTTTTTTTTTAAAGTCTTTATTGCACAGCAAAAAATACAATATAAAAGACAATAAAACAATATTACAATTCAGCATGTGTACATTGCTCATTTACGATTCATATATGTGGTTATATATACTATATAATTTTAGCAAGCAAGTGAAAAACCGCAAAAGTTGTAAATGAATGGGGAAAAATCAAATTGGGGAAAGAAAGGAAAGCACAAAAAAGAAGTTCACGGCTTACCCCTGAGGAGGAGGAGGAGGTGTAATATGTGGGCTCTAAGTTAAAAGACCGCACATTACACCTCCTCCTCCGTGCAGTCCATGCTGCCTAATGCTACAATGCACAGCCCCTGACTGTCCGCCAGGGGTGTACCTAGGGATCCGAGCTCCCCTGGCAAGGTAATGGACTGGCGCCCCCCTCCCCCCATAATTTCAGGAAGTCTCCCCAGTAGTAGTCCCCCCTATGCACTGCCCCCAGTAGTAGTCCACCCTATGCAGTGCCCCCAGTTGTAGTCCCCTCTATGCAGTGCCCCCAGTAGTAGTCCCCTCCATGCAGTGCCCCCAGTAGTAGTCCCCTCTATTCAGTGCCCCCAGTAGTAGTCCCCCCTATGGAGTGCCCCCAAAAGTAGTCCCCTCTATGGAGTGCCCCCAGTGGTAGTCCCCTTTATGGAGTGGCCCCAGTAGTAGTCCACCCTATGCAGTGGCCCCCAGTAGTAGTCCCCTCTATGCAGTGGCCCCCAGTAGTAGTCCCCTGTATGCAGTGCCCCCAGTAGTAGTCCCCTCTATGCAGTGCCCCCAGTAGTAGTCCCCTTTATGCATTGCCTCCAGTAGTAGTCCCCTATACAATGCCCCCAGTAGAAGTCCCCCTTATGCATTGCCCCCAGTAGTAGTCCCCTCTATGAAGTGTCCAGTAGTAGTCCCCTCTCTGCAGTGCCCCCAGTAGTAGTCCCCACTATACAGTGCCCCCAGTAGTAGTCCCCCCTATACACACACCGCCGGCGGCTGTGTGTTTGTAACTGTGTAGGGCAGACCGCTCTCACTGCGGTCTGCCCTACACTTGGGGCCCGGAGGACTAGCGGGGCTAGTTCAAGCCACTGGGGTAGTCCATTGGCTGCTGGTGGCACTGCCGGACCGCGCCCCCCCTTTGGCCGGCGCCACTGGCGAGTGCCATCCTGGCCAATGGGTAGATACGGCCCTGCTGTCCGCGCCCGCCGCTCCAGTCCCTGCTGATCTGGCACTACAGGTAAGTTGGCGGAATGGAATGAGTGGGGAAAGGAGGGAGGGGGGTACCAAAATTTAATTATATATTGACCCCCCACACACATAAAATCGTTCCGACACTCCTGCATAAACCATTCCCCAAAAATTTTTCAGAGAGATACTTGTGTCTGGGTTGGTAAGTTTTCAATATATTTGCCCCATTTTTTCTATGTGAAAGGTAGCCATCCTTTGTTCATGGCAGTTTTCCACTTTCCTACGGTCTGGGAGGATCAGGATTTACAATGTCTTAAAATAATTAGTTTAGCCACAGTAACCATAACCGTTAGGAGGGGTATATGTGGACCTAGTGAGGTATTGATATCTCAAGAGGAAAAGTCTGCAAAAAGAAGGGCTTCCGCGGTCTGAGGCTGAGAATGGTACTCAAATAGCCACAACCTGCTGATCTTTCCGCAATGCCAGAAAAAAATAGATATAGTAGCAAGGGGTTGATGACATTATGGACAAAGTGTTTGATTATCTCAGAAACTGGTCTCGAGATTTCCACGCACAATAATCTCTAAAGTTTACAGAGAATGGTGTGCACAACAAAATACATTACGCAAGCAGCAGTTGAAAATGTTTGTTAATGAGAGAAGTCCAAGTACCATGGCCAGCCTGCTTCAATCTGACAGGGAGGTGACATTAGCTCCAATAACCATGATTTACAAAGGTGTTATACTGAAGAGCTTCTCTGAATGTTGAAGTAGCAGAAGACCACACTGGTTTACACTTTACACTCCTGTCAGCTAAGAATGGGAAACTAAGGCTGCAGTGGGCACAGCATCACCAAAAGTGTACAGCTAAAGATTGGACAAATGTGAACACATCTCTATGCACAGTGAGGAGACTAACAGCATAAGTAGTATAGAGCACACTTTTCTGTCAAACTCAAAAGTGACCGGTGCCCCGCCCACTCTCCTCCTACACCACACCCACTCTCCGCCCTAACCCGGCCCTAAACCCACCCTAATCCCGCCCATATCACTCCTCCTGACATGCCCTGTTTTACGCCCCTTTTTATCTAAAATGTCATATAAATTTTATATCCAGTATATACATTTTATATCTTTTTATATAAAATGTCATATAAATTTTATATCCAGTATAAATTTTATATCTTTTTTATATAAAATGTCATATAAATTTTATATCCTATTAATATTAACTGTATATACATTTTATATGCTGTTGATAATAATGGGCTATCAAATTAATATAGCATTTATATAAAATGGGTAATTCGTAATTAATTGCGGCGTATAATGAATATTATTAACCCTTATAAGAGTAATCAGCTGATTATGTCTACAATCAAATACATCGACGCGTGACACCATGCGGCTAGATGGGAAAAATGCGGATGAAAAAAGCGTATTACACGGTATTAAATCCAGGGAGTTATAGCGGCATTGATAAGTTTTATGCCGCAAATAAAGGCAGGTTTAAAAGAACAGATATTAAAAAATAGCTACGTGATCAAGATGCTTATAATTTACATAAGCCGGCCAGGAAAAAAAAATAGAAGGAACATGATCTGCGTATCGGATATAAACCAGCAATGGCAATGCGACTTGGTCTCGCTCATAGATCTCGCGAGGTACAACAATGGTTTTAAGTACATACTAACCATAATCGATATTTTCAGTAAGAGAGCGTGGGCGGTAAGCCTAATGAATAAGAACGCTACAGCGGTCGCTAATGCATTTGAAAAAATATTCCATCAGGATTACATACCAAAGAAGCTGCAAACTGATCGTGGTAAAGAGTTTCTAAACAAAATCCTAAAAAAGCTGTTAGAAAAATATGAGGGACATCATTTTACTACCAATAACGATGTCAAAGCATCGGTTATAGAGCGCTTTAATAGGACTTTAAAAACACGGATGTGGCGTTATTTCACAGCTCTGAATACATACAGATATATAGACGTATTACAGGACTTCATAACCAGCTATAATAATACATACCACAGAACGATTAAGTGTACGCGTGTGAGGTGAACCCCTCTAACGCCTTGAGAATTTTCAAGACCTCGTATGGAGATTACTTTAAAGCCTGTAAATCCCAGCCACGTTTAGCTGTCGGTGAGCACGTGCGCATCTCCAAATATAAGGATATATTTCAGAAAGGCTACGAACAGAATTATTCTGAGGAAATATTTGTAATACACGGAGTGAACACTAAAGGTATTAAGCCGCTTTATACGTTGATGGATCTGTACGGCGAAACTATAACGGGTAGTTTTTACCCCGAAGAGCTTCAAACCATACCAAAAAACTATAATAGAACTTACAAAGTGGAAAAGATTTTAAAAAATAAGACGGTCAGAGGTCGGAAATACGCGTTGGTCAAGTGGCGCGGATACCCCGCAATATTTAACAGCTGGGTCGCTGCATCGAAGATAAAAGATAAAACACAACATCTGCTAAACAAGGAGAGATGGATGACAGATCGTTCTACATATCCTTACCCAGCAATGCCTCGGCAGACACATTCCCGCAAAATACGATTTCTAACTATACAACAAAACTTGCAAAACCGTTACACTTAAACGGCGAATGGGAGGTATCTCTTACAGAAATACAATACCCGCACACCTGGAATAATTTGGATATACACGATTGTGTGTTGCAAATAACAAAGTGGGATAGCCAGAGCTTGGATATCACGTGGGTGTGCATTAAACCCGGTTTTTATGAAACAATCGATGCGCTATTTGTGGTAATCAATGCAGAAATTGCACAACATAAACTGGAGGGAGGTTTAAAACTATGGTATGATCCACTTGAACGCAGCGTATCCTTCGACAGTAAGCCCCTGTACCAGCTCACAGCAGGCGCTAAGCTGACAAGAATACTGGGTTTACAACCTAAAACTAAGTTTTTAAAGCCATGCGCTGACATCAACGGAGGACAATATACGTTGTACGTGTACACAGACATTATCGAACACCAGAGGGTCGTGATAGTTATGTCCCATTGCTACGCACGGTTGAAATTAAGGGGCGTAACAACGATATGGTCACAATTCGATATGAGAAACCCGATTATGTACCTTTGTGCAAATCACATTTTGACACTATAGCCATAGAGATAAAGAACGACCAGAATGAGAACATCGTATTTAAGTTTGGGAAGGCGATCGTCAAACTACACTTTAGACGTCGCAAAAACGATTTTTATTAACTAACAGAATGGTCGCTATTAAAAATTATGGTGATCCGGTACTCTACGCACAATATTATAAAGCGCAAGCCGGTAATGGTTTACCCGGTTTTCACGGCAGCGGATTAGGCGGCATTTTTCGAAGCCTTTTCAGAAAAGCGGTGCCTCTTTTCCGAAGAGGTTTAGAGTTGGCTAAACCACACGTAAAGGCCGCTGCACGTAATATCGCAAAAGATGTTATCGGACACGCCACAACGGCTGTGGTGAATAAAATACACAATGCGAATCAAGCAAAACAAGATGGTTCGGGGTTAATATATACAAGGAAAGGAGCAGCTAAAAGAAAACGGAAGCGGACGACAACACTTCCGCCGTGGTGTATGCCCCTTTTAAACAAAAACCGGAGACGTCGCAACTTAAATAAGAAGAGAAAAGTGACGCGAGGGGTTGGTGATATTTTTTAATAATGTCTTTCATACACGCAGAGTCCGTTGAATGCTCAAAATCAGAGCTGGATCTTTTTCGACGTACCCCCGACACAAACTAGCGTGGAGAAAAGTCTATATGTCAAAGTTCAACCTTTAGCGGCGTAATCCGACACAGCGCCACTTGAATTTTATATAGCAGCCAGCGGTGAAGACTACTACGAACTGAACAACACTCTGTTGTACGTCACATGTAAGATCGTACGTGCCAATAACACACCGATACCACAAGGAGCACGGGCCGCCCTTATTAACAACCCCATAGCAACGTTATTTAGCCAAGTGGATGTTACATTGGGCGACAGGCTCATTTCACAATCCAATAATCTTTACGCCTATTGGGCGTACATTGAGACTATATTGAATTATAGCTCTGATGCATTGTTAAAGCACACCACTGGATTATTTTACAAAGATGAGGCCGGAGAGCATAACACACGTGCGCTAAATATTGGATTTAGAAAGCGCGCAAGAGCAACAGCGCAGAGCCGATCGGTTGAATTACTTGGACCCCTGCACTGCGACCTCTTTCACCAGCATAAACTAATTTTAAATGCCGTTGATTTGAAGATTAAACTCAAAGATTCAATCTGCTTAATGTCAGCGGAAGTTGAACCCCTTAAAATCATACTTACCTACCTTTAAAAATCTCTTCCCGGGAGAAGCCCGGGTAAGAGAAGCAGCAGGGGGCTGATGGGGGCGGGGCCTAACAATTTGTGTCATTAAGCCCCGCCCCCTCGCTGCAAAACTGACCGCGATTGGGTAAAATTTACATAGGGGCGGGGCCAAATGCTGTGATTCATGCAGAATCACAACTTAAGCCCCGCCCCCTTCACGGAGACCCGCGATCACCGCGGGTATTCTCCTCATTCTGCCCACTTCACTAGGAAGTGGGCAGAATGCGGGAGAAATGCCTACCCTTCCGGGGGTGCGGGGGGTTACCCGGAAAATCGGGAGCCTCACGCGAAAACCGGGAGGGTAGGCATGTATGCTTAAAATACAGATCATCGCTGCATCTCTATTTGTGAAAAGAGTACAGGTCTCACCAGCAGTGCGGATTGGGCACGCGCAGGCCCTGCTAAATGGCAACGCGAAATACGCGATTGACTGCATCGGAATGAAAATCTACAGCGTCCCTGCAGGCAGTAGAGTGTTTAATTTAGAAAATCTATTTTTAGGCCAGGTGCCGAAAACTGTCATAGCAGGATTTGTGGATAACGAAGCATTTTCAGGTGCCATTGAACCCGCTATGTTTTGAACATAAAAATGTGAACTTTGCCTCCCTTTATCTGGACGGAACACCCCACCCAGCCAAGCCATTTCAACCTGACTTTGAACACGGTAATGCGGTGCGCGAGTACATGGCACTCATACAGATCACAAATAAACAGAAATCAGATGCCGGTATACTGATTGACCGCGAGGAGTACATCAACTACTACACGCTTTTTGCTTTTGATCTGTCACCAGAGCAGGAGTGCGGGGAACATCTTTCGCTGATAAGAACAGGCAATCTACGCGCCGAATTCCGATTTGCAGAGGCGCTGGACCGGATGGTCAATGTGATAATTTACGCGCTATTTGATAATATCATCGAAATTAATCAAAGGCGCTATGTGCTGTATGATTACCTATAAGTGAAATTACCTATTTTAATATTTTTCGCATATTTTATTAATAGTCAATACCCTGATGAAAAAATGAACACACTACAGATAAATTGCATTCTGTACGATGCACCGACCACGCGGTCTGTTTTTAAAGGAACCTACCCCTGTGATATGCTGCCTGATGGTAAACTGACACACTAACCGAGTGCATTTGTAATCAACACCCATACTAGCGGACAACCTGGTGAACACTGGCTGCCTGTTTATTTTAATGAGCAGGGCGTTTGTTATTTTTTTGATTCTTACGGCATCTCGCCGGACAGTAGCATTTTCCTAAAGACTATATTACATTTTATACACTTTAATTCAAAAAGTATTTGTCACCAAAATCGTCAGTTTCAAGATTTTTCAAGCAATGTGTGCAGCCAACATTGTATTTACTTTATATTTTTTATGTGTAAAAACTACAAATATGGGGAATTCCTGGCCCGTTTTAGTAATAACACAAAACGTAACGATCGTTTACTTTCAAACTTTGTAAGCCGCATGCCAAGAAGTCATTGTTTGAGTCATTATACGGATAACTATATAGAGAAATGTGTAACTTGTTGTAATAACCGATGAGCTTGACGTATTTTATGTACAATGCATCATAATTATGATGATTTTAAAATAAACATCAATGTTTTTAAACTTTATGCTGTTTTTTTTTATTTTTTATTCTAATCAGTGCAGTGGTAAGAAACACACAATCACAAAACACGTCTTTCTAAACCATAGTCATGTTTTATTGTAAGATAAAAAGTATATTTCAGATACATGGCCGATGCAGAAATATAACACGGCATTTCTTTACAATTCAGCGTCATAAATCAAATAGGCTACAAAATAAAAACACAATTTCTAATGTATAAACACATAAAACAGGCAAAATGTTATAGAGTCAACCAGGGGGTTTCTTAAAACAGGCCTACAGATCTTTTTCTAGGCAGCAAGTAGCCATGGGGCGTTGTTAGGCCGGGTGAATTTAAAACATTTATAAGTCTTTTTTTAAGGGGCTGTAGCTGAGCAGATGGTGTTACAGTACCAACAGCAGTATCGGTCGTCTCTGCTTTTAAACGATCTAGGTACAGTCTATTTGCCACATTACCAACCACAGTGGACGGGACATTCAATTCAGACATAGCGCGCATGAATACAGGCCAGCCATTCGGCATCTTGCTGCTTGAAACGCAATGACTCTGCGTAATGTTTCTTATTAAATCCAATATGTTGGACCCCGGTATAACTTGCCCTTTATACAGAAACTCGCCTTTAGCATTCCAGTTTGTGATGTGTTTAAAGCGCATAATTTTACTCAAAAGTATTTCACTGTTTTTCCTATACCGCGCATTGACGCCGTCCAAAATTTCACTATAAATATCATCGCCATCAACATGCGGCTCTGCTTTAGTTGTTTCATCATCAGCTTTTGCGTCGGGCGTTAAAAGAGTTAAAGTTGACATTTCTCTATCAGACTGCTTACTCAACACCAGATATTTCTGCAGAGCTGCGGTGTAGCGTTTTGCCTTGTCATATTCCGATAAATCATTATTGTTGAGTATGTTTACGATCTCTATATCTAAGCCGTGTGTTGCTGTTTTACTTATATCCTCATTTCCCTGTTTGTTTCGTAATCGCTCTATCTGTTGCTGAGGCACCAGATACATTTTCTCGGCGTATTCCATCACCGATTAGTCAGAAGTCCAGTTATTAAGGGTATAGCAAAGCCAAGCAACGAACCAATAAATCCGCCTGACTGCTTCACCAGTCGCTTCTTTTTACCAATGCCGCATTTCTTATTACAAAGTGATTTTATAAGGTTACGCTTTTTTTTAAGGTAATTCAACTGTCGCTGTGACAGTGGTATTTTACCTTTAAGCGTATTGAGGGCAATCTCACAAATGGCTGTCACCAAATCGTTTGAAGCCGTTGATAAAATAGCATTTCTTTGCAGTGGTGGCGCCTTTATTAATGCTTTTAAAAGCGCCCAATTACGACGTAACCGCGCCGACATGTTCACAGCTGGTAGAACTATGACAAATGACTAAAAACTGTTCATTTATAGCTTTTTAGAACCATGCTTTTTAATGACATAGGCGATTGGTAGATCTGGTGGAAATAAACAACTTCGTAAACGGTACTAATCAGGGGTGTTGGTTCTTAGATCAACCAGTAAATAGCCGTATGGTATGTCCGTAGCATTTTCAAATGCTTCTAGAAAATATTTAGTTTTACCCGGATACATCTGTCTAGCCAATGTTGTTACCTGTAATTTATCCCTAGGGTTTTTAAAAAGGACTATATATTTTGTGTTTAAATGTATTGTCCTGCTCTTTTTACCCTGGCTAAAAACATTTTGTACTAAGTACATGATGCTGAGATTTCTATGGTGTACATACATTAGGATTTTGTTTAGAAACTCTTTACCACGATCAGTTTGCAGCTTCTTTGGTATGTAATCCTGATGGAATATTTTTTCAAATGCATTAGCGACCGCTGTAGCGTTCTTATTCATTAGGCTTACCGCCCACGCTCTCTTACTGAAAATATCGATTATGGTTAGTATGTACTTAAAACCATTGTTGTACTTCGCGAGATCTATGAGCGAGAAGAAGTCACATTGCCATTGCTGGTTTATATCCGATACGCAGATCATGTTCCCTCTATAGTTTTTCCTGGCCGGCTTATGTAAAGTATAAGCATCTTGATTACGCAGCCATTTTTTTATATCGGTTCTTTTAAACCTGCCTTTATTTGCAGCATAAAACTTATCAATGCCGCTATAACTCCCTGGATTTAATACCGTGTAATACGCTTTTTTCATCCGCATTTTTCCCATCTAGCCATGTGGTGTCACGCGTCGATGTATTTGATTGTAGACATAATCAGCTAATTACTCTTATAAGGGTTAATAATATTCATTATACGCCGCAATTAATTACGAATTACCCATTTTATATAAATGCTATATTAATTTGATAGCCCATTATTATCAACAGCTTATAACATTTATATACAGTTAATATTAATAGGATATAAAATTTATATGACATTTTATATAAAAAGATATAAAATTTATATACTGGATATAAAATTTATATGACATTTTATATAAAAAAGGGGCGTAAAACAGGGCATGTCAGGAGGAGTGATATGGGCGGGATTAGGGTGGGTTTAGGGCCGGGTATGGTGTGGGAGGAGAGTGGGCGTGGTGTGGGAGGAGAGTGGGCGGGGCACCTGTCACTTTTGAGTTTGACAGAAAAGTGTGCTCTATACTACTAGCATATGCTGCAGGGTATGTGACCACACAATATTGAGGGCGTGGTTACACATATTTGGCAGCCCCCAGGACTGCAACACGCAGGTGGCAGTGCCGAAATCTTGTGTAAAAAGTACATGAGTCCTTGGATCCAGCCTTGTCGTGTCAACAGCTCAGGCTGGTAGTAGCTTTATAATGGTATGGTCTCTTAATACCAATTGAGAATTGTTTAATGCCACAGCCTACCTGAGTATTGTTGCTGAGCAGGTGCATCCTACTATGGCCACAGTCTGTCTTCTAATGGTAACTTCCAAGTTCCAGCAGGATAATGCGCAATTTCACAAAGCACAGGTTATCTCAATGTGGTTCCACAAACATGATAATGAATTCAGAGTATGTGAATGGCCTCCACAGTAACCAAACCTTAAAACAAAAGGAACAGGAGATCCGCAGCATGAATTTGCAACTGGCATGTCAACATGGAACACAGGGGCCGATTCAGACCCGGATGCTAAGCCACGATCACTCGCATCCAAAAGGGGCCGGGTATGCAAATTCCACGTTCGCACTGTCTGGCTTAAGGACACCCTCTATGTCTTAGAGAGCAACGGCAGAGTGAGCACACGACGGTGTTAGGAAGCCCACTTTTCTTTCTTAGAACACATCATCTCCAGGAAGTGTATGATTAATCAGTAGCATCGAGAGCCATCGGAGCTGCACGCAGCGCTTCATGTAGACCCTACCCCGCCGCAAGCACTGTGATCACTGTAGGCTGAAATACAACCAAATGACGTGTACAATGACGCTTCCATGCTAATTATGGATGCCAATTAAATGCCGTTTTGACGCCCAGACACGCCTGCGTTCACACCACCACTCCCCCGTTCACAAGCACCTTCTCCTGTTACCACCCACAAACGGCACTATATGCCACTCAAAGTAGTGCTCAGTCTGTGTACAATGAGCGCACGTTTCCCGATCGCAGTGATTGGCTTGCACACGCGCACTGCGAGGCATGCGCATGTGCAGACAGGCGACAATCGCCCATAGCGAGCAAGCGTGGCTTAGCATCCAGGTCTGAATCGGCCCCACTATCTTTAAGGAATGGTGAGCAGAATTAGGCTTTTCAGGGTAGAAATGGGGTCCTAACCAGTAGTATGCTAGGAGTGTAAAATAAACTTGAAGATATGATCAGGGCCACCATAAAAAGTTCCAGGCTCCAGTACTGTAATGAGCATATCCAAACGGTGACAAGCCAGTTGTGCATATTAGCATATGGTGGAAATTATGTGTGTGCAGGTGTTGATATTGCAGAGTTATGTAGGCGCACACCAGCGGATGACTCCAACTACGAACAACCCAGTTACTTAACCAGTGGTGTGGATTTATTGAAGTATAGTAAGTACAGCCATGCTCACTGTTGCATGCACACTGGTGATGGAGCGGTGGTTGAGTGACCTGGTGAGTGTATGCTGCAGCAGTGGCGTCACTAGTGGGGTGCGGGGGGTGCAGCCCGCACCGGGTGTCACTCTTCAAGGGGGTGACACCTTACCTTACCAGGAGCAAGAAGAGCAACACCGCACCGCACGTCGCATCCGCGGGCCGCACACCAACGGCACCATCGCGCAACGCCGACCATGAGCTGCTGCTGGAGCCGGAGTCTGACACCTTCACTGTATAGCTGGCTGGTCCGTCCTGCAGTGCCGTGTGCTTGTCCTCCTCTCCTCTGCTCTGCCCGGCGCCACTCATTCTCTCACCGCGGCCGGCGTCCAGAGCCACACACAGGCACAGAGAAACTCTGTGCCTGTGTGTGGTTCTGGACGCGGCCGCGATGACATCATCGCGCATGCCGGCTCCGCTTGGAGTTCTGGGAGCCGCTCAGTCTGATGGAGGAGGAGGGACTACGGGCCTGAGCGCGCTGCTGCCAAGAAGGACTGCGCACCGCACCCGGACACACCCAGTGCTGGCCTGCAGGCCATGAAATGAGAGGAGACGAGGTAAGTACTGACCGCGCAGCACAGGGGAGGGGGCACAGCATAAGGGGGATTACTGGGGGCCGGAGCCACTGCATAAGTAGTGCTACTGGAAGCACATCTTAAGGGGCATTGCTGAGGGCACTGTATAAGGGCACTAATGGGGGCACAGCTTAAGGGGCACTGCATGTGCAACTCGGGACACAGTTTAAGGGGCAATGCTGGGGGCACTGCATAAGAGAGGCAATACTGGGGGCACTACTGGTGGCAATACTGGGGGCACTAGTGGTGGCACAGCTTAAGGGGTATTGCTGGGCCACTGCATAAGGGGTGCTACAGGGGGAACAGCATAAGGGGCAATGCTGGGGGCACTGCATAAGAGAGGCAATACTGGGGCACTGTATAAGGGCACTACTGGGGATACAGCTTAAGGGGCATTGCTGGGCCACTGCATAAGGGGCATTACTGGGCGAACTGAATAAGGGGCATTACTGGGGCACTGCATAAGGAGCGTTACTGGTGGTAAAATATAAGGGGCGCTACTGGGGGTACAGCATATGGGGCTCTAATAAAGGGGGCATTGCATAATGGGCTCTAGTACAGGGGGCATTGTATATTGGGCACATTACTTATGTAAATGTCATTATGTTTTACCCGTGATATTCTATTGTAAAGGTATAATGTTAGTTTTGTTAGCTGTTTATTTTATTACTATTGCCATTGCATTTAGCGATAGTCCAAAAACAGTACTAAGGATTCTGTGTGTGGCGATATAAGGCCCATGTGAGGAAGGGGGGTGACACCATGAGCTACCACACCGGGTGACACCAACCCTAGTGACGCCTCTGTGCTGCAGAAAGGTGCAGACATGCTGGAACAGCTTTATAGCAGGTAATAACAAGGTCTCTCATAGGAGCTAAGTAGGAGATATCTGTCTCCTGCCATGTCATCTACACAGTACAGATGATGTGCAGTGGCACATCCGGTTGGAGATCAGACCTCCCTGCAGACTCTGGGTCCTAGTGCCCAGCATGTAAAGATGTGTCCACATATATCTATCCTCATGTTAGCGTCTTTTCGCATAAGCTGCTTGTGCATCCTCTTTGCATCACTTTGTCAATAAGATGCATTTGAAGGAAAAATTTGCCAGAAAAGATGCTCGGCGCTACCAAGTTGCGCCACGCCATGGCACGACTAAAAGGGCTGTTTAACATGTGATGAGGGTAGATGTATGTGGACACATCTGTATGCACAGTGAAGAGACTAACAGCATATGCTACATTGTATGTGACCACACATTATTGAGGACGTGGTTACACATATTTGGCAGCCCCCAATACTGTGGACATACCCACCCCCTCGGGAACCCTGGATATGATAACTTAAAATTTAAAGTTATGTCAGGAGTTTATTAGTATCCAGAAAGAATTTATGATTGTATAAACAATTAGGAACATCCCCAACATTCGATACTGTTGGAAATATGTGTGTACAGGCTTAAGGATGGAGCAGAGAAACTATTAACATCAGCGGACACCTTACAACTATGAACAACCCCATTACTAAACCAGTGTAATAGTTTGTTTAAGAAGCAATGGGTACAGCAATACTCATTTAGATACACACTGGATGGATGGAGTGGAGCGGGGTGTCATACAGCTCACAAGCCACTGAGTGCATGCAGGATGCAGGTAGCGATGCAGGATCACTCTGGAAATGCTTTTGGAGCAGGTAAATTGCAGGACTCACTGAAGCTGACAGTGACAGGATGGCTCTGCTCATGCACAGTACGAGGCTCGGTGGCCATCTTGGTTAGGGAATGAAGCCTTCACATAGAAACTAGCATTGAGTCTGCGCAATAGCGCAATACATTTTGAACAGATACAGATGTGTCCTCATACATCTAGCCTCAATACGCCACGCAGCATAACTAACCTGGCGTGAGTGAGCCGCCAGGTCCGTGCTACTCTGCTAGTGTTAGGCGTCTTTTTTTTTGCATCTTTTTTTTTCCCGAAAATGCATATATGTTGCAATGTGATGTGACTATGACGCACCAACAGACGCTGTTGATTATTTTGATATGCAACACTTGTATATTTGTGTGCACATGTGTCTGTATATGAAGCACAACGGAACTTGGAATGAATAAACTATGACCACTACATTATAGCACTTTCTATACAGATTCAGAGACTCAGTCGCACACAGATATACAAATATCACATATCAAATTATTCAGCACACTCTGCTGAGGCGTCCTAGTCACATCATGTTGCTACTTAGACTCATTTTTGACAAAAACAAATTATGCAAAAAAGACTTAGGGGGAGATTTATCAAAGCTTGGAGAGCGATAAAGTAGAGAGAGATAAAGTGCCAACCAATCAGCTTTGATAAATCTCCCCATATGATGTAAATAAGCACTAGAGATGACTGATCTTAAAATGAGCTCATCTACCTATATGTCTACATATGTTGTAGAGCAGAGGTCTCCAACCTGTAGCTCGCAAGCTACCGGTAGCTCACAGTCTTCACTTTGGTAGCTCACCTAACTGCAGTACTGCCGAGTAAACTAGGAGGAAGTGACCTCTGATGCGTGTTCCCCTGTGGTGTCAAAGCCATGGGCGGAGCCATAGGGAAGCACGTCAGGTGAATGTCGCAGCTGTGCTTCTCTGTGGTTCCACCCACGGAGTCTACACTACGGCTGAGCGAGTGACTCCCGTCCACCCTGCCGGAAGATCACACAGAAGCCCTGCCTATACAGTATCTTTTGCTCCTCTACTGCACATACCTCCTTGGGGCCGGTAATTAACTGAGAAATGTGCCTGTGCTTAAATTTTATTTACAAACTACAACAATATCACTAATAATTCAATGCATTGTTTTCTATGACAGTTTCTTTTAATGTTCCTTAAATGACCTTTACTTGTTCGATTAGCCAGATTGTTTTTCTACAATTTTAGTAGCTCTTCAGGAGGTTTCATTTTACTAAAGTAGTTCACACTCGAATTAAGATTGGCGACCACTGTTTTAGAGAATAAAGAGAAGTAATCGGAAAGCCTAGATAATACTGTAGTTTCTTTTCAAATTTACATTATACATGTTACCTGGATTCCCCAACACCTCAGATATTTTAAGACACATAGCATAAAAAAAATTAAAAATAAATAATGAATAAATAAATAAAATAATAACTTTGCAAATCATGTTTTATATTTGTACTAATACAAGTTTGAAATAAATTTACTTTAAGAGGTTCTGTTCATCAACTATACATTATTTCATGGACTACACAATTTAGGCAGCTGTGGTTGAGTAGACAACTTCTGAGACATCTGAGCTTACAATTTATTTGCATCTGTTCTTAGTTACCTGCTATTTTGCTAGGACTATGAGTATATATGATGCACTAGACTTTTAATACTATTTTGGCATTGTATTAATGTTAGTGACACATAATCTTATCATTGCGACATGACGATTGCCTAAGAAGTTGGACAAGAAATTACAAGGGGTAATTCACGTTCAACAGGAAGTTTCAAATGAATGTCTGGGGATGATTTAGAAGGAAAGCTGTTGTTTCCCACAGTGTTATTTTTGTCGTTTTGTAACAGTGATCAGTAGGGAAATGTTATATGCCTTACTCAGAATAAACATTTATAGTACTGTATGTGGCTGTAACTTTGGTACACATTAAAGTCATCACTTTTATGTTATTGGATAGCACGAAAAAGTTGCTCTGAACATGGTCCATATGTAGTAAATACAGCATATTTAATGGGCCACTAAAATATAAAGATATGGGACAGAATGTAAGAAAGGGCTAACTCTTTCCATGGAAAATGTATTACCCTGTAATCTACATCTTTGTATGGTACATTAAGCCTAGATGGAGCTCACATATTTTTTGTATTTATGTATAAGTGTTCCTTTATGTACTGTAATAAAAAGAGAAAAAGGCTCCAAACACAGTGCAAATCTGTAGCAGAACATACAAGAATCACATGTTCCTGGATAGACAGTCATTCAGTAAGTGCACATTAAAGCTGGATGGTCAGTTTAAGTTATCTGTCAATATTTTTAATATCAATTGCCTGGTTCAGAAGTGGATGCGAATCTCATTATGACTGTGATTCCGTATGAAGCGGATTCTGCTAAATATTAGGGGTGAGCGGGTTCGGATTTCTGAAATCCGAACCCCCCCGAGCCCCCCCGATCCGAGTCAGATCCGAGTCAGGCTCGACTTTTCCCGCCTGACTCGGATCTGAAATCGAGGCAAAACGTCATCATCCTGCCTTCCGGGTCTCGCGGGTTTTGGATCCTATATAAGGTACCCGCGTCGGCGCCATTTTCTCACTCGGCTGTGGACAGTGAAGAGGGAGGGTGGGAGTTAGGGCTGGCTGGGCTGTGTAGTGTAGTATAGTGTAGTGCAGAGTAGTGTTGTGCTGTGCTGTGCTGTGCTGTGCTGCGCTGTGCTGCTGTTGTCCACTACTTCAAAGTCCATAGGGGCTGGCTGTGTTGTGCTGTACTGCTGTTGTTAATAGGGGCTGTGTCCACTACTTCAAAGTCCATAGGGGCTGGCTGGACTGTGTTGTGCAGTCAGTTCTCCATAGGGGCTGTGTCCACTCCAAAGTCCTGTGCAGTGTCCCAGTCCTAAAGGGGTGCTGTAGTGTTGTCCAGGGGGTGCTCTGTCCATCAGGGGTGCTCCCCCCAAGTGCTAAAAAAATAATATTTTTTCTGTGTTTGTGAATTGTGTGCGCAGTAGCCGCACGTGCATCAACAAAGTAGTGCCAAGCGTGCGCCTGTGTCATAAGTAAAGGGCCGGCTGGCTTGACCGTTAAAGGGTGCTGTAACCCCCAAAGTACACTCCAGTCCAAACCAAAAAAAAAAATATTTTCTGTGTTTGTGAATTGTGTGCGCAGTAGCCGCACGTGCATCAACAAAGTAGTGCCAAGCGTGCGCCTGTGTCATAAGTAAAGGGCCGGCTGGCTTGACCGTTAAAGGGTGCTGTAACCCCCAAAGTACACTCCAGTCCAAACCCCAAAAAAAAACATTTTCTGTGTTTGTGAATTGTGTGCGCAGTAGCCGCACGTGCATCAACAAAGTAGTGCCAAGCGTGCGCCTGTGTCATAAGTAAAGGGCCGGCTGGCTTGACCGTTAAAGGGTGCTGTAACCCCCAAAGTACACTCCAGTCCAAACCAAAAAAAAAAATATTTTCTGTGTTTGTGATTTGTGTGCGCAGTAGCCGCACGTGCATCAACAAAGTAGTGCCAAGCGTGCGCCTGTGTCATAAGTAAAGAGCCGGCTGGCTTGACTGTTAAAGGGTGCTGTAACCCCCAAAGTACACTCCAAACCAAATAACAAAATATTTTTTCTGTGTTTGTGAATTGTGTGCGCAGTAGCCGCACGTGCATCAACAAAGTAGTGCCAAGCGTGCGCCTGTGTCATAAGTAAAGGGCCGGCTGGCTTGACCGTTAAAGGGTGCTGTAACCCCCAAAGTACACTCCAGTCCAAACCAAATAAAAATATATTTTCTGTGTTTGTGAATTGTGTGCGCAGTAGCCGCACGTGCATCAACAAAGTAGTGCCAAGCGTGCGCCTGTGTCATAAGTAAAGGGCCGGCTGGCTTGACCGTTAAAGGGTGCTGTAACCCCCAAAGTACACTCTAAACCAAATAACAAAATATTTTCTGTGTTTGTGAATTGTGTGCGCAGTAGCCGCACGTGCATCAACAAAGTAGTGCCAAGCGTGCGCCTGTGTCATAAGTAAAGGGCCAGCTGGCTTGACCATTAAAGGGTGCTGTAACCCCCAAAGTACACTCCAGTCCAAACCAAATAAAAAAATATTTTCTGTGTTTGTGAATTGTGTGCGCAGTAGCCGAACTTGCATCAACAAAGTAGTGCCAAGCGTGCGCCTGTGTCATAAGTAAAGGGCCGGCTGGCTTGACCGTTAAAGGGTGCTGTAACCCCCAAAGTACACTCCAAACCAAATAACAAAATATTTTTTCTGTGTTTGTGAATTGTGTGCGCAGTAGCCGCACGAGCATCAACAAAGTAGTGCCAAGCATGCGCCTGTGTAATAAGTAAAGGGCCGGCTGGCTTGACCGTTAAAGGGTGCTGTAACCCCCAAAGTACACTCCAAACCAAATAACAAAATATTTTCTGTGTTTGTGAATTGTGTGCGCAGTAGCCGCACGTGCATCAACAAAGTAGTGCCAAGCGTGCGCCTGTGTCATAAGTAAAGGGCTGGCTGGCTTGACCGTTAAAGGGTGCTGTAACCCCCAAAGTGCACTCCAGTCCAAACCAAAAAAAAAAATATTTTCTGTGTTTGTGAATTGTGTGCACTGTGGCTGCATGTGCATCAACAAAGGAGCAGCGCCAAGCATGCGCCTGTGTCCCATAAGTAAAGAGCCGGCTGGCTCATTTCTTAAATGGTGGTGTAACCCACAAAGTGCACTACTCTCCAGCAAAAATAAAAAAATATTTTCTGTGTTTGTGTGCGCTTTAGCCGCACGTATATATCAATATAACATAAATGGAGGACCAAACTTTCTCTGATAAAAATAAAATAGGGAAAGATCAAGAACCACTTCCTCCTAGTGCTGTTGCTGCTGCTGGGAGTTGTTCATCATCCCAGAGAGGAAGTAGGAACACCACCACTTTTACTAAACAATTGACCGTCCAACAGTCCCTAGCGATGAGGATGAAGTACGACAGCGGTCATCCTGAAGCAAAACGTATAACTGAGGCCTTGACTGCTATGTTGGTGTTAGACGTGGGTCCGGTATCCGCCATTAGTGCAGTGGGATTTAGACAATTGATGGAGGTAGTGTGTCCCCGGTTCCAAATCCCGTCTAGATTCCACCTGCATCCTCAAAGCAGCAGCGACAAGCGTGCGTCTGTCTGTTAAAGGGTGGTGTAACCCTCAAAGTGCGCTCCACAAACAATAAAAAAATTCTTATTTTTTTTTCTGTCTTTGTGAAATGTGTGGGCTGTAGCCGCACCTGCATCCTTAAAGCAGCAGCGACAAGCGTGCGTCTGTCTGTTAAAGGGTGGTGTAACCCTCAAAGTGCGCTCCACAAACAATAAAAATATTCTTTTTTTTTCTGTCTTTGTGAATTGTGTGGGCTGTAGCCACACTTGCATCCTCAAAGCAGCAGCGACAAGCGTGCGTCTGTCTGTTAAAGGGTGGTGTAACCCTCAAAGTGTGCTCCACAAACAATAAAAATATTCTTCTTTTTTTTTCTGTCTTTGTGAAATGTGTGGGCTGTAGCCGCACCCGCATCCTTAAAGCAGCAGCGACAAGCGTGCGTCTGTCTGTTAAAGGGTGGTGTAACCCTCAAAGTGCTACAAAAAATAAAAAATATTTTTTTTATGTGTTTGTGACTTGTGTGCGATGTAGCCGCATGTGCAGCAACACAGTAGCAGCGCCAAGCGTGCGCCTGTGTCTTAAGTCAAGGGCCGGTTTGGACATCTGGTCCGGACTGAAGGACGTGCCAACAATTTCTGACAAGTCTACTGTCACTGCATATGATACTGTCCTCAAAGCAGCAGCGACAAGCGTGCGTCTGTCTGTTAAAGGGTGGTGTAACCCTCAAAGTGCGCTCCACAAACAATTAAAAAATTCTTATTTTTTTTTCTGTCTTTGTGAAATGTGTGGGCTGTAGCCGCACCTGCATCCTCAAAGCAGCAGTGACAAGCGTGCGTCTGTCTGTTAAAGGGTGGTGTAACCCCCAAAGTGCGCTCCACAAACAATAAAAAAATTCTTATTTTTTTTTCTGTCTTTGTGAAATGTGTGGGCTGTAGCCGCACCTGCATCCTTAAAGCAGCAGCGACAAGCGTGCGTCTGTCTGTTAAAGGGTGGTGACACCCTCAAAGTGTGCTACACAAACAATTAAAATATTGTTCTTTTTTTTTCGGTCTTTGTGAAATGTGTGGGCTGTAGCCGCACCTGCATCCTTAAAGCAGCAGCGACAAGCGTGCGTCTGTCTGTTAAAGGGTGGTGACATCCTCAAAGTGTGCTCCACAAACAATAAAAATATTCTTCTTTTTTTTTCTGTCTTTGTGAAATGTGTGGGCTGTAGCCGCACCTGCATCCTTAAAGCAGCAGCGACAAGCATGCGTCTGTCTGTTAAAGGATTACATCAGTGACAGCATCCAAGTAGGCATGTCAGACAGTCCGTACCTGTACTGGCAGGAAAAAGAAGCAATTTGGAGGTCCCTGTACAAACTGGCTCTATTTTACCTGAGTTGCCCCCCCTCCAGTGTGTACTCCGAAAGAGTGTTTAGATAAGCCGGGAACCTTGTCAGCAAAAGGCGTAGGAGGTTGCTTCCACAAAATGTGGAGAAGATGATGTTCATAAAATGAATTATCAACTCTTCCAGGGAGACCAGCCTCCAGAACGTACAGAGGGACCTGTGGTTGTGGATTCCAGCGGGGACGAATGAATACTCTGTGAGGATGAGGATGTACACAACACTGAAGAGGGTGAGGAATCGGAGGATGAGGACGACATCTTGCCTCCGTAGAGCCAGTTTGTGCAGGGACAGATTAATTGCCAGCTTGTTTTGTGGGGGCCCAAACGAACCAATCATTTCGTGTGGCAGACCCTGGCGCTGAAATGTTTGGTTTGTTAAAGTGTGCATGTCCTGTTTATACAACATAAGGGTGGGTGGGAGGACAATTCCATCTTGCACCTCTTTTTTTTCTTTGCAGTATGTACTGTTTGGGGCCTTGTTTTTCAAACTGCCATCCTGTCTGCCACTGCAGTGTCACTCCTAGATGGACCACGTGTTTGTGCCGCCCACTCGTATCTCTTAGCATAGTCATCCAGCTACCTCGGTGCAACCTTTTGGATATAAAAACACTATTGTGAGGTGTGAGGTGTTCAGAATAGACTGGAAATGAGTGGAAATTAAGGTTATTGAGGTTAATAATAGCATAGGAGCAGAAAAACACACAAATTCTGTGATTTTTAGCTGTTTTTATGCTTTTTTTAAAAAAAATACAGATCCAAAACACAAAATCCAGAACCCAAAACACGGAAGGGTGGTTTTGGCAAAACCAATCCAGATCCAAAACACGAAGAAAGATCCAGATCCAAAACCAAAACACAAAAAGTGGCCGGTGCACACCCCTACTAAATATGCAAATGTCGCAGCTGCCGGGATTTGTACAGAGATGCCCATTGGCTGCCTCTCTGATCTGCTGCTTGGGTCACACATTGGTGGCAGGGCACCATCAATCCTCTGATACTCCTCCACTCTGCCATCAAGTAACCTGGGTTATTGCACATGAATGCGCAGCAACCCGGGTTATTGCGCAGTGAGAAAGGGCCCAGTTGAAATATCCTGGGTCGAGCGACCCGGTATTTCAACCTGGTTATCGAGCAGAGTTGAACACGAGTTCAACCCGGCTCGTGATACGATGTGAACGGGTAACACGGGTCCCGTTCACTGCATAGGGAGAGCCGGGGCTGCGCTGGCTCAGCAGCAATGGCGGTGATGTCATTGACCCGACATTATTGCCGGGTCAGGCCATCAGTCTGAAAGGGGTCTCAGGCAGGTCACACCCAAGATGGACTCATGCACAAATCCTGAGTGCGACGCGCCATTTGCGATCTGAAAGAGGCATGAGCAACCTTACAGCTGCTCAGAATGTTTGTCAGAAGTCAGCTGCTGGAGTCATTGCAACTGCGTACACAGACAAAGTCGTTGGCCAAGACAACCCCACAAAAGAGTTGCAACACGAATGCGTTTAACTCACCACCCTCCCCTGTTACCTACAACAAACACTCGCTGATTATCAATCACTCTGGGGTAAATTTACTAAGGTGCGGGTTTTTAGAAGTGGTTTTGTTGCCCATAGCAACCAATCAGATTCTACTTAACATTTATCTAGCACCTTCTAGAAGGTAATAGCTAGAATCTGATTGGTTGCTATGGGCAACAAAACCACTTCTAAAAACGCACACCTTAGTAAATATACCCCTCTGTGTCTAAATACTCACTATGACTGTCATCAGTAATTAAACTTGGTGCGTGTGCATGTGCAGTACAAAATAAATCACTCAAATCCGCAAATTGTAGCCACCTCTGAATCAGGCCCTTAAGTTTTATTATTATATGTTATTGCCACTAATGTAATATAGTGCTAAATGTTTTTAGAGGATGTAGTCACCATCCCGACGTGCGGGATGCCGACGGTCTAAATACCAGCATTTATACAGTGTTGGGATCCCGGCACCATTATCCCGATCGCCGGCATCCCAAAGAGAAGTATCGGCAGTTAGGTTAAGTGGGCAGGGTTGGGGTTAGGCGCTAGGGGGAGGATTAGGGTTAGGGATCAGGGAGGGATGGTTAGGTTTAGGGTGCGGGGAGGGGGAGGTTAGGTTTAGGCACTGGGGGGGAGGGTTAGGTTTAGGGTGTGGGGAGGGGGAGGTTAGGTTTAGGCACTAGGGGGGGAGGTTAGGTTTAGGCACCGGGGAGGGAGGGATGGGTTGGTGTTAGGGTTAGTGCTAGCATACTTACTTATGGGTGTCAGGATTCTGACTATTGGGATGCCGCTGTCGGTATTCTAACCAGAGGCATCCCAACTGCTGGCAATCCATACCCAATCCATTTTTAGTTAGTAATAACAGTTAGAGCAGTAATTTTATTATTATTTAGCAATACAAGGTTGATGGTCAATTGGCAAAAGTTATTCTGCTCATTGAATGTTATGTTGTGGTATATTTGTTTTAATAGACACATTATTCTTTTTTTTTATTCTTCTGTGTCTATGTAATGTACAGCTTATTTAAGAGATTGGTGATTTGCTTCATTACATGTATTTTGCTAGATACTAAATCTGCTTGTATACGTAGGTTGTCTGCCTAGTCATTGTTTTTGTCTTCATCTTATAAGCACCTGATCTGTGACCATTTAAGTCTCATTCATGTGTGACACTCTTCTCCTAATACAACAAATAATATGAGGCATAGTATACAGTAGTAGCAGAGGTGACCCTGACATGACTTTGAGGCATAATATGACATCACTGGGTCTGTAGTTAAGTCCACACAGACAGATGTCACAGGGGAAACACACACAATTCACAGCATGAGATTATAGCCCGTTCAGATGGATACCATAGAAATAGTATATGTATTTGAATATAATAGACACAAGTAGGAGTGGGGGTGGCAATATTGATAAAATTATCTTATTGTGATGAATATTGGCTTATGTTCACCATGCAATAAGAAAACAACTCTCAAGCAGAGACGACATTTAATCAGCAAGTAAAGCCATCATTTTGAAAATATGTTACTATAGATTTCATTGTTATGACCCTTTAATGCAGGGGTGAGGAACCTTATTTCTGCCGAGGGCCATTTTGATATAAATAACATTATTTGCGGGCCCTGTGTATGCCACGCCCCCTCCGTGTGACGTTACATGGGGCGGGACCACAATCACCGGTGATCACAGCAATGCTGGAGCATCCTGAGGATGCTGCAGGGAGCTGTAAGTGCAGCGGTGTGACCGTCTGAAGCTTCCTAAAGACGTTCCAGGTGGCACTGCTGCATAGATTCTGGCTGCAGGCTGCCACTCTAGGCACCCTGCTAGCCAGATGAGGTTAGCCGAATAAAGCTCCGAGGGCCAGACCAAATGATTCCGAGGGCCTTATATGGCCCCAGTGCAGGAAGTTCCCCATCCCTGTTTTAATGGGAACTATATAAAAAAAATGTTTTTAGAATATGATCATAACCAGTCTACTCTGGAAACATGTTAATCCCACTTGGTGATTGATGAATGGGTTTTATATGATGGGGCAGTGTCACAATCCGTATGGGAAGTTGGGGACAAAAAGCCAGGGGGTTAGGGTGGCTCGGGAACAACTAGGAGGGTGACAGTGACTAGGTCTTCCTATTGCGGCCAAACCCAGGTTTGGATAGACCTGCCCAGAGGCACGGAGTCTAACTCACTTGGTGGTCTTCACCAGTGACCCCTCCAGTTGAGATATAGGTTTTGCTGCACCAAGTGAGCAGGTCGCATCCTTCTGGACAGGTACCTGGGAGTGGCAGGAAGATCGGTAACTATATTTACGAGAGTTAATTCACGGGAAACCAGCACGTAGAGAATAAAGGTATAACACTAGAGGCCAGCGTAAGAACTAAATAACTAGGATACAAGGGATCAGCTAGTGAGCTGAATACTTCACCACAAGAGATCAGAGATCAACGTATGAACTGAGTACTTGAACACAGGAGATCAGCGTGTGAACTGAATACTAGAACACAGGAGATCAGCATATGAACTTAATACTTGAACACAGGAGATCAGCATATGAACTGAATATTTGAACACAGGAGATCAGCGTATGAACTAAATACTTGAACACAGGAGATCAGCATGTGAACTGAATACTTAAACACAGGATATCAGCGTATGAACTGAATACTTGAACACAGGAGATCAGCGTATGAACTGAATAATTGAACAAAAGGAAATGTAACACAGGAATGTACTGAGATTTGTAAAGGAACCAGTCGCTGACTTGAACTGAGAACACAGGGAAATGTAACACAGGAATGCACTGAGAATTGTAAAGGAACCAGTTGCTGACTTGCACTGGGAACACAGGGAAATATAACACAGGAATGCACTGAGAATTGTTAAGGATCCAGCTGAGAGCTAACTAGTAATTAGCATGAAAGCTAACACCAGGGAGGCAGCTGGGGAACGGAACAGCACAATAATAACAACACAAGAACAGTGAGAAAACTGAAAGGACACACTGAAAGTCAGCCTGGAAGCTGATGCAAATAACACTGGAGAACAGCGAGAAGGCTGAAGCAACAAACTGAGGAATTAACACAGAGAAACACTGGTGAGTATTACAGTCTCTGGAACAGTGAAGTTGAACAGCAGCTTCTTGTTCCTGGAGTCAGACTTAAATACTCTTATGTAACTGTCATTGGATCAGAGGATCCGCTGAGTGACAGCAGGACTACCATTGGAAGAGACTAGACAGGTGATATGGACCAACATGGCTGCACCCATGCCCGGCACCCCGGAAACTAGGATGCACGCATGGAAGCCCTAGCAGACCCTGGGGAGAATACTCAGTCACCACTCACCTCCACTCCCAGCGACTGAACACCTAAGCTCAAGGGCGCCGGCGCGGAGGTGAGTAGCGGCTGATCCCAGGCCACATCCTGACAGGTGGGATGCATAAAGCATCGTATTTTGCATGAGATACAGCTCTCGCAGTAAGAGCTGTCCTTTGTGATAGAAGGACTTCCAGGTTTATGACAGAGAATCCTTCTGTGCATATGTCCAGTGACGCACGTGACACGGTGGGGTGCTGGGAGAGATCCTATTGGATCCCTCGCAGGGAGAGTGTGACTAGAAGTCCATAGACTTCTATTGGGCAACACCATCTAAAGATGGCGTTGCCCACCACATCCAAGCCCCAGAATGTAGCATGTGCACCAAGCCCCAGAATGTAGCATGTGCACCAAGTCCCGGAATGTAGTACTTTCCTATGTGACAAGCAGCCAAACCTATGAAAATGTCATTTTAGGAGGTTTGACCTCAAAAAACACAATAGTGCATCCTGCCCAGGAATTATTATTGTATATCTTCATCATTCTGTACTTAATCACTTAAACCTTGTGTGTGAGGGTATAGATGTAAGGAATGAAATTAACATATATTGTTTCTAGTTGTGGCAGCGTTTCTTCATGCACTAAAAAGAACTTTCAAGCACAAAGTATATCTGTAGCAGAACCAAACCAAAACACCATGTGTATTATTCTTCCAGTAACTTGGCACATAGAATTACAGTAAAATAATCCCATAAAAAAAATCTATGGCTGTCTTTTTGGCCACAGGCAACTACAGTCTGCAAATATAAACTCCATTGTTCTAAGTAATCTATTTTGTAAATCAGTAATACTAGTTATATAATACATAGACATTCATATTCATCACTGGTGCAGGTAAACGTGTCAGCTATTTTGGCCTTTTGCCTTTTTTTCCTTCACTCTCTTTTGTTCACTTGATATTTACAAACTATGTAATGATGTTCATGTAGGATCGCAACAATTTTGCCTAAAAAAGATCACTATGAAAAACTGACAGCAGTCCATAGAATACTTACCAATAGTCCCTTTTAGAATTATACTACTCACATATGTAGCACAATATTCAAGGCTAAATAATAATAAATTTTACTTGTCCTAAGCTATGCCCCCTTTGCCCAGTTTATCATAGTGTGGGTACAATCTGCAAAGGATGCAGTTTGGCAGCTCAGACTTTGGGTTGAAGTTTGGCTGGGACTGTATTTGTGTTATGAAACACCCGAGTAAATATATAAGACCCCTAGAATCGTGCTAAAGATGTTTTCTGCCTATAACAGCTGCCCTTTTCCCATAGATAATGACGCTCTCACCGGTACTGAAATGCAGCCAGGTCTTAAACTCAGGACAGTAGGGGCTTATAAAATTAACAGGAGGATAGGCTGGAATAGATATGGATTTAACTTGAAACGCCAATGGAGTAGGACTGAATTCTGATGGTTTGCAGGTGGTAATACAGCTGCAGTGGCAAGAACTGAGGCCGAGTTCCAGTACAAGGTGTAAAAACAAAAAAGGGTTTCCAGGTACTGCAGCTCTGATGACACAAAAATTAGCAAGCACAGTCCGAGAACACACACAGCAGTGAGTAACCAGAACTTGAGGAGTACAGGATATGACCAGGATAACAGGAACAGGACCGGGTAGATAGACACCAGAGCATGAAGCTGTAACCGACAAGGAAGTTTAAGGCTAATTGCCTTTAAAAAAGAACATGGGCCAATCACATGCGTCCCCAGAGACCAGCCCTCTATTGAAATAAAGTTGATGCAGCTGAGCGGCTGCACGTACAGGGCCCGCGTCCTGGGTGCTAGGCAACAGCCGGGACCAAGACCTACCTACCGCAGCCGCCTGGAGTCCCTGTTACCTAGCAACCGTCAGGACCATTGGCCCGTGCGGCTGGCATGACGCTATGTCCCAGTCATCCGGCAATGGCCAGGATCTGCTGATGGGAGCCGCAGCGGATAATAGCAATTTGTTGGGGGGGGGGCATTGCAAAAGGGGCACCACTACTACTGTGGGCATTGCAAAGGGGGCACTACTAATGTGGACATTGCATAAGGGGCACTACTATGGGCATTGTGTATAAGGGCACTGCTGTCGTAATGGGAATAATGGACACTACTATGTGGTGTAATGTGAACCAGGTGCACTATGTGCGGTGTAATGGGAATAAGATTGTGCTACTGTGTGAATTGGGAATACTATTGTGTGACCACGCCCCCTTTTGTGAGACCACGCCCCTTTGTGCAGAAAGCTGGAAGGAAGGGCGCAAATGTAATAGTTTGCAGGAAAACACCCTAGCACCGGCCCTGGATGGAATATCCCACCTCCCTTCACAGACGAAACCACCTCAACACACGCACCCCCATTAGGGCTGCTACCACATATTTCCCAGGCTGGTTTTCCATCCCAATCCATCCCTGCTATGTTCAATGGTGGTGTGATCATGTAGTTCCCAGCTTTGTATTGAGGGATAGTGACAGCAATGCAGTGGCTGAAGCTGTGAATTTTAGTTACTGTAGAACAAAAACGATTGCTCTTATACCACTGTGCTTACCTGGCAGCACATTACATTGTTCATGCATCTAGTAAAATCAGACTTTCAATGCAAGACCCTCTTATAATATTCTCTGTCATTTCAGTTATCATTAGACTGGCCGAACAGTTTAGTTAATGGGATCAGTGGCAAACGCAGGATTTTTAGGGGGGGGTTTCCAAATCTCTCTCTATATATACAGACACACACATATATATATATATATATATATATATATATATACACAGTCCAACAGAATGGCACTTCTAATCCAAGGCAAATACCGTGGTGCACAGCAGTAGACAGATATGCAGAGTACAGAATCTGCGGCACTCAGGCGGGTTTCACAACAATAATAATAACGATGAGACCATATCAATCTTCAACGTTTCGGAGTTTAATCCGTCATCAGGAAGAATATGAGAAATACAAAAGCATCACTTACCTAAATACATGTTTTCAAACTCTGAACCCATCACCGATCGCGCGCCATGCTCGGGCGCCGGGCGGGACCATCCTCCAGCCACGACGTCACTCCCGGAAGTGAACAGCCAGGGTCCGGCCCCCACCAGCGTCCGTAACCATGGTACTCCGCGATACACCGCTACGTGTCTAATATAAGCAAAGTGTACAGAGGACAGTCAGATGGTCACTAATATAATAATAACATCATTGGAAAAATACAATGTATCATCACATAACTTAAGAACTATATTTTAAATTGATGTTATAATGTTACTACCTCTTGGCTTGGTCTTAGGAAATAACAATGTTTCTATATTCATACATTCAATAAAGAGCATATCGCTAGCAATAACAAACCCATGTACCTCTCTTGGTGCTGCTATAGACATATCCCCATACAAAATAAGAGAAGATCTATAAGTATATCTATCACAAATATATTAAGAAACTACCTATATCTTATGCCTCTCAATAATAAATCCACAAGTAGCAAATACAATCCCCCACCATTAAATATGGGAGATAATGAGTTAATGTAACATCGTAACTACAGGAAAGCACTATATGTTAAATATTCATTGAGGCCCCGTGGAGATACCGTGTCAAGTCTGTGAATCCACTGGGTCTCTAATTGAAGCAATCTCTTGCCTCTGTCTCCCCCTCGTATATCCTCCGGCACGTGATCAATGATCACATATTTCAACGTAGATAGACTATGTTTAGCTAACAAGAAATGTCTTGCTACTGGCTGGTCTATATCTTTTTTGTTACTGTTATTAAGTGCTGCCCGGATGGCCGATCTATGGAGGGCCATCCTTTCTTTAAAAGAGCGGATCGTTTTACCCACGTAGCATAAGCCACATGGGCACTTGATCAGATAGACCACATAGCTACTAGAGCATGTTAAGGGTTAACGAATTGAAAACTTGACACCAGTATGCGGATGGAAAAAGACCTTAGTCTGAAGCATATAACTGCACGTAGTGCAGCCCAGGCACTTATAACACCCCCCCGGTTTTTTACGAGTATTGGAGGGTAATCTATTAGAAATGTCAGTTCTAACAATCATATCTCTCAAATTTTTACCACGTCTGTAGCAAGACATAATCCTGCTTCTAGATCCCCTCCAAAATAACAAGATGTCATCTATGTATCTACTGTAGAAAAAAATATCATTAGCTATATCGGAGGAAAAGAATAACTCTCTCTCAATCTGAAACATATACGCATTCGCATACGAGGGTGCGACGTTCGAACCCATCGCACACCCCGTACGCTGAATGAAAAATTCTCCATTGAATAAAAAGTAGTTACGGTGAAGGGTTAGATACAAAAGCTGTAAAAACAAACTTAGGTGTCCACATCTTGTTATTTTGGAGGGGATCTAGAAGCAGGTTTGAGGAACATATTACATATATTAACTCACTTGATTGTCCGATTAAATTTACATATCAGATGAGTTTAAAACAAATTCATTTTCTAGATGTTAATATTTACATACAAGATAACTGCATCCAGACCTCCATATATTCCAAGGAGACAGATAGAAATATGCTGTTATCAGCACAGAGTCATCACCCCTTTGCTTTAAAACAGGGTTTGCCCTATTCACAATTGTTACGGGTAAAACGTATTACCAGTGATGAAAGTCTGTTAGAGTCGTCTTTATTGGAAATGATGGCCAAATTTAAAGAGAGGGGCTATTCAGACAAAATCTTATGTGAAGCTAAAAGGAAAGTTGATTTAATCCCTCGGGCTACTCTCTTGAATTGTGCGGTTCAAGATAGTAATAGTCCGTCAGAACGGTTACATTGGGTTCATGAATTTAACACGGCAGACAAACTGATTAAACAATCAGTTAGATCACTATGGCCTGTAATTCAACTGGACAAAGATCTAAAAAAACTTAAACACTCCAGGATTATGTCTTGCTACAGACGTGGTAAAAATTTGAGAGATATGATTGTTAGAACTGACATTTCTAATAGATTACCCTCCAATACTCGTAAAAAACCGGGGGGGTGTTATAAGTGCCTGGGCTGCACTACGTGCAGTTATATGCTTCAGACTAAGGTCTTTTTCCATCCGCATACTGGTGTCAAGTTTTCAATTCGTTATCCCTTAACATGCTCTAGTAGCTATGTGGTCTATCTGATCAAGTGCCCATGTGGCTTATGCTACGTGGGTAAAACGGTCCGCTCTTTTAAAGAAAGGATGGCCCTCCATAGATCGGCCATCCGGGCAGCACTTAATAACAGTAACAAAAAAGATATAGACCAGCCAGTAGCAAGACATTTCTTGTTAGCTAAACATAGTCTATCTACGTTGAAATATGTGATCATTGATCACGTGCCGGAGGATATACGAGGGGGAGACAGAGGCAAGAGATTGCTTCAATTAGAGACCCAGTGGATTCACAGACTTGACACGGTATCTCCACGGGGCCTCAATGAATATTTAACATATAGTGCTTTCCTGTAGTTACGATGTTACAGTAACTCATTATCTCCCATATTTAATGGTGGGGGATTGTATTTGCTACTTGTGGATTTATTATTGAGAGGCATAAGATATAGGTAGTTTCTTAATATATTTGTGATAGATATACTTATAGATCTTCTCTTATTTTGTATGGGGATATGTCTATAGCAGCACCAAGAGAGGTACATGGGTTTGTTATTGCTAGCGATATGCTCTTTATTGAATGTATGAATATAGAAACATTGTTATTTCCTAAGACCAAGCCAAGAGGTAGTAACATTATAACATCAATTTAAAATATAGTTCTTAAGTTATGTGATGATACATTGTATTTTTCAAATGATGTTATTATTATATTAGTGACCATCTGACTGTCCTCTGTACACTTTGCTTATATTAGACACGTAGCGGTGTATCGCGGATTACCATGGTTACGGACGCTGGTGGGGGCCGGACCCTGGCTGTTCACTTCCAGGAGTGACGTCGTGGCTGGAGGATGGTCCCGCCCGGCGCCCGAGCATGGCGCGCGATCGGTGATGGGTTCAGAGTTTGAAAACATGTATTTAGGTAAGTGATGCTTTTGTATTTCTCATATTCTTCCTGATGACGGATTAAACTCCGAAACGTTGAAGATTGATATGGTCTCATCGTTATTATTGTTGTGAAACCCGCCTGAGTGCCGCAGATTCTGTACTCTATATATATATATATATATATGTATATATACACTTTGTATATATATGTATATATATATATATATATATATATATATATGTAAAGTCCAGTATTAGTCCACACTCACGTCTGAAAATCCAATTGCTGGGGTAGCCACCCAAATGGGATCACCTGTATCCCTGCATACAAAAAATGAACAAAGGGGGTGCACTCACCAGTCTTCTAAAATGAGTTTTTATTTCATCTTTTTAAAAAAAATTTACAGCATCATAGTAAAGCTCCGACGTTTCGGTCCTAGCCATGGACCTTTGTCAAGGTACCTTGACAAAGGTCCATGGCTAGGACAGAGACGTCGGAGCTTTACTATGATGCTGTAAAAAAAATTTTAAAAGATGAAATAAAAACTCCTTTTAGAAGACTGGTGAGTGCACCCCCTTTGTTCATTTTTTATATATATATATATATATATATATATATATATATATATATGAGAGATACACCCCCATTTTTAGTTATGTTTATATATATATATATGTATATATACACACTTTGTATATATATATATATATATATATATATATATATATATATATGTGAGATACACTCCCATTTTTAGTTATGTGTATCTGTCTGTATTGTTACTCTTATGCAGTGCCCCTAATGCTGTGCCCCCAGTAGTTTTGTCCCATATGCGTGGCCCCCTTAAGTAGTGTCCCTTATGCATGGCCCCCTAAAGTGGCCCCCTTAAGTAGTGTCCCTTATGCATGGCCCCTTAACTAGTGCCCATTATACATGCCCCCCCCTCCGCCCAGTTCTTACCTCACCACCACGCTGTCTCCCGCTTCGCCGCTGCTTTGGCTGGATCAGGTTCTTCACATCGCGCAGTGCATCACTGGGAACGCTGGCATCTGTAGCGATCGGAGGCTTATTTAGCCTATCGGTTTCTTCAGAGGCCAGTGTTCACAGTGCAGGGAGCCACAGAGGTCGGAGACGGAGCGCTGTCTCCGTCTCTGAAAAAAAGAATTTTGGATCTTCAGGGGGAGTTTCTGGGTACTCAGAAACCCCTCCTGCGTGCATGGGTGGGGATGATTAACATTTTACATGTTTATAGCAATTTGTGTAAGACAGGTATTCTAAGCATGTGGGTGACTACATATTACCTTATTAAATAGATATATTATAAATATTTAAAATAAAACCCTTACTTTTTTTTCTACAACTATTTGCTTCTTCTGTTTTCTCCACTTCTTATCAATTTCTCCTCTTCAGCTGGACGCCATCGACACTGGAGACTGCCTTTATACAGATAGCCGGGTCAGGTGGGGAGAGGAGGAGAGCCAGGTCTGGTGGGGAGGGGAGGAGAGCCAGGTAAGGTGGGGAGTAGAGCTAGGGCAGTTGGGGAGGGCAGATGGGGAGGAGACAGATGGGGAGGAGAGATGGGGAGGAGATCCAGGTCAGGTGGGGAGGAGAGCCAGGTCAGTTGGGGAGGGGAGGAGAGCCAGGACAGGTGGGGAGGAGAGCCAGGACAGGTGGGGAGGAGAGCCAGGTCAGGTGGGGAGGAGAGCCAGGTCAGGTAGGGAGGGGAGGAGAGGAGAGCCAGGTCAGGTGGTGAAGAGAGCCAGGTCAGGTGGGGAGGAGAGGAGAAAGGAGCGCTCAGGGGGAGGTCCTGGTCACTGGCCTGATTTGCGGCTCTTTGAAAACTCAGAACCTGGGGCAGGGCTTTGCGGGTGCCGGGGGTGGAGCTATGTTCCGTGTCCCGGCACCTTGAAAAACAAAAAAACAATCAGTTATGCTGTACCATCGATGCAGAGAAACCGTCTGGTTCTCCCACCTCATTGGTAAAAATATTCAACATCGGCCATAAACCATCGATGATTATAAATCATTGATGGTCGATGGCCATTTCTACTGGAGGGGGCAGAGAATTATGAAGAGAGGGAGCAGATGACACTGCTGGGGCGGAGGGGCAGAGACATGTTGACAGGGGCGGATTGGCCATTACTTACAGCGGGAAGATTCCCGGTGGGCAGATTGGTGTGTGGGACCGCTTGTCACCTGTGGCCCCGCCCCTCTTAGCACATCCCCACTCTCCGTGGTCACGGCTTTCTTTCTTGACAGGCAGCCCTCCGGCTGCCTGTCACAGCTAATAGAGCAGTCCGCGGCTGGTATCACGGGAAGAGAAGAGGCTCCAAGTCCCTCCCAGCTAACACAGAGCTACGCGCGCCACAAACGCCGGACGGTGATGTTGCGTACCTCGGACGCAGAGCGGGTCAGCGTCCGGGATCAAGATCAAAAGGTAAGGTCACATCTTCTTAATTCTGGGGGCACATCCACACGGGGAGGAAGGCACTACACTTCCCAGGCCGCCAGCTGCCCCCGCTAGCCAGACTGTAGACAGGGGAGGAACAGGGTTGGAGAAAGTCGGGGCTGGCCGGGAGACAGGACAAGAGTCATTGAGTGACTCTGATTGAAATTTGCAGGCCAGAACTGTCATCGGCACCTGCTGCAGCCACTCTGGCAGCTTGCAGGACATTTTTTTATTGTTTATTTTGTGAGATGATCTGTCTTAGGGGAAGGGGGGTTATCTATTTGAGGGGAGGGGGGTTATTCTGATCTAGCGTCTGATGATCTGCCTGAGGGGGAGGGGGGGTTATTCTGTTCTAGGGGGAGATGATCTGCCTGAGGGAGAGGGGGTGGGGTTATTCTGTTCTAGGGGGAGATGATCTGCCTGAGGGAGAGGGGGTGGGGTTATTCTGATCTAGGGGGAGATGATCTGTCTAAAGGGGAGGGGGGGTTATTCTGATCTAGGTGGAGATGATCTGTCTAAAGGGGAGGGGGGGTTATTCTGATCTATGGGGAAATGATCTGCCTGAGGGGGATGGGGGGCATGCCCCCAGCATGACGGAATGGGGTTGTCAATTGCGGGCATGGCATTTCACATTAGACCACACCCCTTGTAGCAAGGCCACACCCACTTTTTTGGGCGCATGTAGGGCCACTTTTATGCTTTTTCCAGGGCCACTTTAAATTCCCAATCCACCCCTGCATGTGGAGTCTATGTTACATGTGGGGAGGTCATGTGTTACATTACTGTAGGAAGGTCTGTGTTACATGTTTGTGGGAAGGTATGTGTGGCCCGTGGGTTTGTTCTGAGTGGTATATGGAGAGACATGTCTCTCTCTCCCCCCACATGTCTCTTTCTCCTCTATGTCTCTCTCTCTCACCCCCCACACATCACTTTCTGCTCCATGTGTCTCCCTCTCACCCACAACTCTGTCTCCCCATTGTCTCTCTCCCTGTCTCCCCTTACTCTCTACAGTATCAATCATGGCGACAGTCACAGGGAGGCTCGCTCTCTACTCAGACCATGGGGCCTATTCATCAACACTAAAAAACAGTTTTAAGGACATTTTCTTTAATTACTGTTTTTTTAGTATTCATTAACACACTTAACACAGGAGATATCACTGATATCTCCTGGTTAAGTCAGTCTGCGTTAATTTCCACACTCCCCATACTTTAGTATAAGGATATGGAAATTATGCTATTCATCAAATTTGATGGTGTTACTATACGCCATTCTGAAGTGGCGTACAGCGGGATGTACTTACATGCTTTCAGCGTGAGAAGGTCCTCCTCGGCTCCCTCCGTCGCTCCCTGGTCCCTCCTCCGGCTCCAGCTGCTGCTCTGACACAGACTGTGTTCTCCCGGCAGAACACAGTAAAGTAAAAAAATAACAGTAAAGTTAATAAATAAAAACTATTTCAGCCCGGGTAGGAGGTCGAGGTCCGCGGCTGCAGGTGCGGGAGGGGAGAGGAGCGGATTTGGTGGGGGCAGATGGACACAGAATTATGGCAGCTGTAATCAGTGCATGCGCTGCTTTTGAGAACGTAACGGTGCATGTGCAGCACTGATTACAGCTGCGGTAAGTTAGGGCAGATAGGGAAAAGTATCTATTTTCTGAAAAGCTGTCATCGCAAAAATGACAGCTTTTCAGAGATACTTATGGAGAGGAGGAATGATGAATTCCTCCGGTAAGTAGGTAGAACTTCATGCGAGTTCTAAACCTAATTGCCTCCATCGATCAATTAGTGATTAATGATGAATAGGCCCCCATGTATCTTATGGTGGGTACACACTGGCCGACATATCAGCCACTCAATTGAACAGCTGATATATCGTGTGTGTGTCGACCAGTATGTACAGACGATATGTCTGTGAACGACATCATTCACAGACATATCAGAGCCGATAGCAAATATATCTATAAATATATCTGCACATAGTGCTGTGTGATATGCTGGGTACATACTGGCCGACATATTGGCTGTTCAATTGAACAACCGATATATCATGTGCACGTCAGCCAGTGTGTACAGATGATATTGTGTCGGCTGTGCAGCACAGCTGATAGCAGATATATCTTGTCATCGTGGTGTGTGTACGGGCGGTTGGCTTGCTGCAGAGGCCATCGGAGAGGGGATCCTGACATGACCCCTGGCCAGTGGGACCCCAGTGATGGTTGTTCAGTGTGTATTAACAAACAATCAATCGATCTGCAGATATGTTGTTTAGGTGTGTACCCAGCTTTGGACCCGCACCCTTCTGTGTCTGTCACACAATCAGAGCAGGAGTGTGGCCTGATTCTGGGGTTGGGCTCTGAGTAAGTACACTGAGGTTACTTCGGTTACAGCTCTCCTCAGCTGAGGCTGCCACTCAGATGATGGGGAATTAGAACCTGCGCTCAGAGACGCCACTTTAGCATCTTGTGTTCAGGGTTCTTTTATGTCTCTGATTGAACAGTGAGCGACTGCCAGAGACTCCTACCCTATTGTGACAGCACCACTGTGTGTAGGTGGCGGAGAATCAAAACTATTGTGGTGAATTAATGGGAGGAATGTTGTGTGTACTGTGCTGACAGCTGGGTGGCATTAACACCCCGACAGCTGTAGGTGGGTGTTGTCCCAGCTTGGGACCTTCTCCCTGCCGAAAGGAAGTTGTGGATTTGGCATAATGTGAATTACTCCTCAACATCACGTTCAAGGCCCTCTCCTACTCCACTGATCCCTACAGCTCCAAAATCATTTCCATACACACCCTCCCGTCCTCTGTAGTCAGGTAATGACCATCTCCTCTCTGGTTACCACATCTAACTCTAGAATTTGACCATGCTGCCCCCCCCAACCATTGGAACGATCCCCTTGTTCAAACAGACTGTCCCCCAGCCTGCAGTGCTTCAAGTGGGCTCTGAAAACTCACCTGTTCATAAAGACTTATCCATCCACCAGTTAACCATTTCACGTCGTAGTCTACCTCACCTTTTGCACCCTGCAATTCTCCAACTCCTGCCTTTAGCACCTTTGTACACTGGCTCACTCCGTATGTATTGCATTCGTCTCTGCTTTCCCTTTAGACTGTAAGCTCCATGAGCAGTTGTCATTACCTACTTCTCTTACATACCAGCTACACTCTATACTTCCTCCTTGGGCTCTCTGTTAAACTACTTTATTGTTTTCATCTCTTAGATGATCTTGACCATTAGCTACACCCATGCTAATTGGTACAGGTTTCAACTTATGCAGATTATTTCCATTGCACCCCTTGCATCAGTGGCTGTATTGAGATTTATAGTGCTATTGGTTACTTGTCTACTGGATTGTACTGTGCTGTTTTACCCTGTACTGTCGTACTGTTTTGCCATTCGTACAGTGCTGCGGACCACTTGTGATGCCCTATAAATAAAGTTTTAATAATAATAATTAATTGTGGAGACGATGGTTTGGCATAATATTATTACTATATAGCATTATGTGAATTGTATGGACTACTCTTTGGCATAATGTGGTCCCAGTTTCAAGATGTCTCAGCGGCCTTATGGATTGAAACTGCAATGTGAGGGATGAAGCAGGGTGATGGAGAAGATAGGTCTGAGTGTGAGGGAAGGAGCAGGGTAATGGAGGACGGGATATGGCTGGTGTGAGAGGGAAGGAGCAGGGTGATGGAGGAGAGCATGGAGCCGGGTGTGGAGAAAGGAAGATGATCAGTAACTGATCAAACATTAGACAGATCAGACTGCAACCTAGGATGCCAGGGCTTGGGTGGGCATAGCCTGAGCAATCATGGACAACTTTGAGAAGCACCCAGCTCCTTTCAGTACTTTCAGCGTTGTTACACTGTGGTATTGGCAGATGACAGTGTAGAGGAGCTAGAAGGGAGCAGTTTCCCAGACTATAAAGAAGATGCAGGGAGCATAGGATGGTGTTTGAAGTTGAGTAGTAATACTAATAATAATAAGTTTGATACTGTATTGGTTTTGAGAGCTGCTGTTTTGGGGTAGATGAAAGTGTAGGGCGGTATGTGGGTTGTGGAGCTATAGGGTCCATTGTATTGTTAAGAGAAGAGACATTTATCCTCTTAGCCTCTCACATCAGCATTATGGTAGCATTAGGAGGCAATGTAACAGCGATGTGAGCTTATCTTTGTTAGCAATTAAAATGATAGCCAGAGTAACACTGAGTGACAGTGTCATTGTGAGTAATTGAAATGTCATCAAATTGTTATTATCGCGTGAATACCATGCAATATGAATTGTTATTTATCGTGCAAAACAATTTTTTTTTTTAAATAAACCCCTATGTCATTATGCAATAGTGTCAGCCAGTGATCCCTACATAATAATTACATCTGGCCGAGGATGCTCTGATTACTGCCAAGCAGGAATATGAACTCAGCTTGTCCATACTGCAAATGTTGGCAGAACTATTACAATTAGCAGAACTGAGCAATATATACAATGAGAAACCTTTGAATAACTTGCCTGCTTGGCATTTATTGCTATTTTCCATTCATTAGCCATGTGTCTTAAAATAAATATTTAATTGGTGTTTCTTGCTCATCACCCTGCATAGTCATGTTTAGAACACAAGGCTAGAAATCAAATACCTGAATTGCCAACAGCTCTAGTTATGCAAAAATAAGGGTCATAGGGGGATATGTATCAAAAAATGTGAAAAGATCCTGTTTCTTTTCGCCAGACATCGTGTATTTATCGACATCTTTTCATCGACATCTTTTCGCTTTTTTTATCGTCATATGTATCTTGTATTTTCGCCAAAAATGGAAATGTGATAAACCCCCTGAATTGTGATAATTTTCGCATTTTAGTTTTCGAATTAGATAATAGGAAAACAACTGCATAAATGATTTTTTCATGTTCCGATAAAAAAATAACAACTGCGCATGCTCTGTTTCAAGTTTGGACATGCGCAGTGAATGGTAGGTGGTGTTCTGTGTGAGTGACGAGTGGAATTCTAGTGGTTCATCAAAATAAAGTAATCCCTTGATACTAGATTTCCCCTCCCCTTTAGTTTCTCCTAACTTACTTTCCCTACAAAAACATCTACATTTCTTCTATGGGTTATATATATATATATATATATATATATATATACTGTATATATACACACACACACACACATATATATATATATATATATATACATATATATATATATATATATATATATAATATACACACACATATACACACACATATATATGTGTGATACTGTATATATATATATATATATATATATATATACAGTCAAGTGCATAAATATTGGGACATTGACAGAATTTTTATATTTTGGCCTCTATTCACCACCACAATGGCTTTGAAATGAAACAAACAAGATGTGCTTTAACAACTGCAGACTAGAACACAACTACATCCAAATCAGGTGAACGGTGTAGGAATTACAACGGTTTCTATATGTGCCTCCCACTTTTTAAGGGGCCAAATGTAATGGGACAAACTAAACAATCCTAAATCTAACTTTCACTTTTTAATACTTTGTTGCAAATCCTTTGCAGGCACTTACAGCCTGAAGTCTGGAACGCATAGACATCACCAGACGCTGGGTTTCATCCCTGGTGATGCTCTGCCAGGCCTCTACTGCAAATGTCTTCAGTTCCTGCTTGTTCTTGGGGCATTTTCCCTTCAGTTTTGTCTTCATCAAGTGTAATGCATGCTCAATCGGATTCAGGTCAGGGGATTGACTTGGCCATTGCATAACATTCCACTTTTTAGCCTTAAAAAACTCTTTGGTTGCTTTTACAGTATACTTCAGGTCATTGTCCATCTGCACTGTGAAGCGCCGTCCAATGAGCTCTGAAGCATTTGACTGAATATGAGCATATAATATTACCTGAAACACTTCAGAATTCATTCTGCTGCTTTTGTCAGCAGTCACATCATCAATAAATACAAGGGAACCAGTTCCATTGGCAGCCATACATGCCCACGCCATGACACTACCACCACCATGCTTCACTGATGAGGTAGTATTTTGGATCATGAGCAGTTCCTTTCTTTCTCCATACTCTTCTTTTCCCTTCACTCTGGTACAAGTTGATGTTTGTCTGATCTGTCCATAGGATGTTGTTCCAGAACTGTAATGGCTTTTTTAGATGTTGTTTGGCAAACTCTAATCTGGTCTTCCTGTTTTTGTGGCTCACCAATGGTTTACATCTTGTGGTGAACCCTCTATATTCACTCTTGTGAAGTCTTCTCTTGATTGTTGACTTTGACACATATACACCTACCTCCTGGAGAGTGTTCTTGATTTGGCCAACTGTTGTGAAGGGGTTTTTCTTCACCAGGGAAATAATTCTTCTGTCATTCACAACAGTTGTTTTCCGTGGTCTTCCGGGTCTTTTGGTGTTGCTGAGCTCTCCGATGCATTCTTTCTTTTTAAGAATGTTCCAAACAGTTGATTTGGCCACACCTAATGTTTTTGCTATCTCTCTGATGGATTTGTTTTGATTTTTCAGCCTAATGATGGCTTGCTTCACTGATAGTGACAGCTTTCTGGATCTCATATTGAAAGTCGACAGCAACTGATTAAAATGCAAATGTCACACCTAGAATCAACTCCAGACCTTTTACCTGCTTAATTGATAATGAAATAACGAGGGAATAGCCCACACTTGTCCATGAAATAGCTTTTGAGTTGATAGTCCCATTACTTTTGGCCCCTTAAAAACTGGGAGGCACATATAGAAACCGTTGTAAATTAATTCCTATACCATTCACCTGATTTGGATGTAATTACCCTCAAATTAAATCTGAAAGTCTGCAGTTAAAGCACATCTTGTTTGTTTAATTTCAAAACCATTGTGGTGGTGAATAGAGGCCAAAATATGAAAATTCTGTCAATGTCCCAATATTTATGCACCTGACTGTATATATACAGTATATATATATATATATATATATATATATATATATACACACATATAAACTGTATGTGTGTGTGTATGTATATATATATATATATATATATATACATATATATATATGTATATATATATATGTAATGGTGCAAAAGGCAGCACTCAAGGTCCAAGTAATTGGTGAAAAGAGTGCTGAATTTATTCGTACATCATAGTCTCATCGTACGAATAAATTCAGCACTTTTTTCACCAATTACTTGGACCATGAGTGCCGCCTTTTGCGCCATTATATTGTGGGGACGCTGTTCCCTGTAAGGAGGGCACCATGACAAGTACCTCTACTGTCTACCAGTGAGTGCCGGATCACTGTCATATTATATATATATGTGTATGTATATATATATATATATATATATATATAAACTGTGTGTGTGTATAGATAGATAGATATATAGATAGATAGATAGATAGATAGATAGATAGATAGATAGATAGATATTCACACATACATACACATTTGCCGATGCCCTTACAACAAAAGCAAAACATGCAGAAGAGTAAGGTGTGGCACTCGGCGCAATAGCAGGCATAGACAATCGGATGTAATCAACGTTTCAGTGTTAGAAAACGCTATTGTCAGTGTATATATATTTATATATATATATATATATATATGTGTGGGTGTGTAATAATCAAAAAGGGGAGGGAGATGAAGATGGTTCAATGTATGTTGGTAGCTATGCTCCATGATGCTAGCCACACCCCATGACACAGACCACGCCCCCACATCACTGGTCACACCCCCATATCAGTAGTCACAGCCCCTTCAACAGTACACAATAGGCCCTTTATAGATTTCAGCTCCAAGCCCATGAGGACCTTAATCTGGCACTGTAGCTCACCATAATAAAATAAACTCCATTCTTCTATAGGACAGGTATGTGCAGTACTTGTTAGATTGTTTGAACCTTATTTGTGGACCCATTTATCTGACAATAATAGCAAATGATAAAAAAGAGAATGTTATAATTAATATTTTTTTTTAAATTGAAAATGTTATATATATATATATATATATATATATCTATATATATAAATAGATTACAAGTAATACTAATCATTTACATTTCATTAGTTTCATCTAAATAGCAATAATTAACATAGCTTATTTCAGCATCAGTGGTGCTGGAATACAATTAACGCCAGCCAAAGTATAAATAGAAAGTATGGTGGACACTCAAATCAGCTTAATGATGTTACCCAGGTGCTTGTAAAGGGCGGGGTTTACACTGAACCAGAGAAAAAAAAGGGATATTCCCTCCAGCACCACTGCAGCAATATTGGCAAAAATACTTGAATCCTACAGGATAATATAAATTCAGAGGTATAGGTTGCATACATTTGCAAATATATCAATAAGCGCCGGGCCAACATCAAGGCTCCTCTATACCGGCGTCCCTAACATTAAGGGGTTCACGTCCGAGGCGCAAGGCACCCCAAAAGAATCCAGCCAAGGACCATTCCAAGGGCATCACACGAAAAATGGAAGAAAGGTGATAGTGAAGTGTAAAGTATAGATGTATCAAGATAATCAATAAGTGTTAATATAATAAGAAAGAATTAAAATTACATAAACAATAAATAAAGTATCTCGAAAAAAAACACGATCATTTTCGTCTAAAGAAAAAAGATAAAATGATGATACATAAGGCTCTCATTGATTTCAATTACAACAAAAATAACAATATAATAAAAAAATGAAAACCATACTTTGACGGGAAAAAAAATAAAAAATATGCGAAAAACATTGATACATTTACTTGAAACTTATCTCTAGTGAAAAATACTTAAAAAACATTTTTATAACTTTTTTTAACGCAAAAAAACTGTTGATACATATCCCCCATAATGTCAAACATCTGTCTATAACTGTAAATGTCTTCCAAACATTGTTTCAGTGTTACTGCTGTGCTGATTCAAGATGGCACACTTTAATCCAGATTACAAAATAATTAATATTTACAGCAGATTGGAAATGGGAAATGAATCAATACATGAATGACATGATAAAAGACTGAAATATGTTTGGTTGTCAGGGAATTAGGGCCATAGGGCCTGATTCAGCATGGATCGCAATTGAAGCCGCTTACACAGATCGGACGATTGTTGCGTACTGCACATGCACTGCATTGCTAGAGCATTGTGATCGCACTGCAACTACGCACGCAGACAGGAATCCATTTAGAAAACCGTTTGGGGCTGTGAAACGCAGGCGTGCCTGTCTCCGTTTGAAGTGAATGCCATTGCATGGGAGTGCATAAAAATAGCCACTGCGATTGCCTATGCAGCTTGAGTACTCACTGCATGCGACAAGACTTGCAATTTCTGAGACAGATCATACCTGCTATAATTGTCCGTGACGGGCCGATGTTCTCCGATGTTACCAATGTATCAGCAGGACTGCGAGGTATTGATATGAGAAAGTAGTAGTGGGCTTCTCTGTGCTGGCTGAGCGGTGGCAGACATTAGTATATTTTTCGCAGCTGCATTGCTGGCAATTATGTAGCTGTGATCACAAGCGATCCATACTAAATCAGACCCATAGTCCCAGGCCCGGCTCCTGACACGTTCTGTTAGTGCGGCCGCACAGGGGCGCCAGGTCCGGCTGAAGAAAATCCCCGCCCTCCGCCCACCTGCTGCAGGTATAATTTTATGGTTAGGGGGAAGGAGTGGGTGGAGGGGAAGCATGGGATGGCGCTGGGTACAGAGACACCTAGCGCCGGCCCTGCATAATCCAATAAATTCCTTGACAATGAGAAACTGAATCTCATTCCAAATACATCATCACAAAACCCCAAAATAGACTATAACTATTTTCTAGATCTTTTCCAGCCAGACACCAGAACAAGCCATCTGCTAACCTCTGTGTGAGATCTGTAGTGGACTGCTTTATTCTATTCCAAAGGGCATGGCAGAGAATGTACAAGAGGGTGCATGCAATTTCCACATGACTGCACATCATACAGCTGACTTATGAATGGCCACTTCATCTAAAATCAGTTGAAGGAACCATAGGCCTAATATTCTAATTATGTTTGTTTGAGCAGGTTTCTTGTCATCATCTAATAGGGATATTAAATTCTTAAAAATAGGAAATCAGTACACCCGACGTGTTACGGTAGAGCTTATTGCCCCTTCATTGTTAGGATCTGGAAGTGACGTGGAGTGAGGGCGGAAGTGCAGTTCCTTGCCCATAAAGGTCACCAAACAAAGAAATTTGTCCACTCGCCATGCTTTGGGCACGGTGGCTCGCTTCGCTCGCCACAGTACCATATTCTCCCTCTATTTCCATGTGGATGGCATGGAATGACGTTGGACAGTAACTGATGATTTCAGGGTCCCTACCCTCCAGCATGACCCCTTACACCTGGTACAAATTGCTTTGCTCCTGGACTTTCCACCTAATTAATGATTGCAGTCATCTGTGTTGAATTAGTTAATAGATGAGAGAGGTGTCTCAGCACAAGTGTCTGCAATCATCACTTAAGAAGGAAGTCCAGGAGAAGAACAATTTGGACCGGATGGAAGGGGTCATGTTGAAGGGTCTGAGGGTCCTCTCCATGAAGGGGATCTAAACACTACCGTCGTGTTAACTATTAGATTTTAACAAGCAGTATGTTTTGTGTTTGCCTGAAAGTCTTTACACACTACAATTCACTAAGTTCATTCACACCAAAGTACATGAATTAAAGTTACTAACATCATTCATGCAGGCCCCCTCTCTCTCCTTCCCTCTCCTCCCAAACAGTCAGTAATACAAGAAGCTCCGCCTCCCAGGCTACACAAGGATGAGGAGCTGGGGCCGTGCATTCCTGGGAAATAAATCCCCTGACACTCTGCATAGGGGTCAGAGGAGCATGTACTGTGCTCTGATTGGAGGAGCCCATCACATGCTACTCTGACTCGTGGAGAGCAACACCAGCACAGCCTCATGGGTGTGACTCATTATGAGACTGTGGGGTCTATTTATCAAGCTGTGAAAAGTGTGGAGAAGTGAACCAGTGGAGAAGTTGCCCATAGCAACCAATCAGCTCCTACCTATTATTTTATAGACTGCACTTGATAGATGCTACTAAATGCTGGCTGACTGAGGTTGCTGTGACTGCTTGTTAGTACACTGTGTTATAATGTGGGGGCTCTAAAATGTGGCATAATGTTAGGTCTCTGCTGTGTGGCATAATGTATGTAGGAGCAGTATAGTGTGGCATAATATAGGGGCAGCACAGTGTGGCCTAATTTGGCAGTCCAGTGTGGCACAATGTAGGGGCACTACAGTGTGCACAATGTAGGGGCACAACAGAGTGGCATAATGTAGGGGCACTACAGTGTAGTATAATGTGAGGGCACTATAGTGTGGTATAATGTAGGTACACTACAGTGTATAAAGTGTAGGAACTACAATATGGCATAATTTGACAGGCACTACAGTGTGGCAAAATGTGTGGTTACTACAGCGTGGCATAATGTGCAGGCACTACATTGTTGTGCAATGTGGGGGCTCTTCAGTGTGGCATAATGTGTGGGTGCTACAGTGTGGCATAATGTGGGGGGCACTATATTGTGGCATAGTGTGGATGCATTACAGTGTGGTATAATGTGGATACACTACAGTGTGGTATAATGTGTTGGCACTACAGTGTGGCATAATGTATGGGCACTGCAGTGTGGTATAATGTGTGGCCACTACAGTGTGGCATAATATGGGGGGCACTATAGTGTTTCATAATGTGGATGCACTACAGTGTGGTATAATGTGGATGCACTACAGCATGGTATAATGTGTGGGAACTACAGTGTGGTATAATGTGGGCACTACAGCGTGGTATAATGTGTGGGCCCTACAGTGTGGTATAATGTGGATGCACTAAAGTGTGGTATACTGTGTGGGTACTACAGTGTGGTATAATGTGTGGACACTACAGTGTGGTATACTGTGGATGCACTACAGTGTGGTATAATGTGTGGGAACTACAGTAGGGTATAATGTGTGGGCAAGACAGTGTGGCATACTGTGGATGCACTACAGTGTTGTATAATGTGCGGTAACTACAGTAGGGTATAATGTGTGGGCAAGACAGTGTGACATAATGTGAGAAAAAAAGTGATGGGGATGGGGAAAATATTGGTGTTGGTGGTGGGGAGGTGGAAGTGTCAGCGGTTTTGTACATTTATTTATAGTTACTATAGGAAGTTTTTCATTTATTATGTGTGCAGGTATAATCCTCAGTGCCTATTTATACTATTTCTCCTGTAATTTACCTGCCATAGTATTGTGAAAAAAAAACACTAGCCGAGGAAGATAATTGTAAAAAGTTTTCTGTGACCTTTCAGGAGTATGTTCATGTAGGACATAGACAGAGCAATAAGGCTGTGTATAGTAGTTGAACATTGAGCTCCCTTTCAAAACTAGAGCAATTTTGTGTAATGGAAACATATACAATAATATATTATAAAAGATGGGGTGAGGTAGAGAATATATATGAAGGAAGGGTAGAGAAATGTCGCACAAAATCAATAGATAAAAAATATAGTTATGTGGAGTGGAAAATATGGCACATAAAAAAGTTGAGGGGGGATAACAGTGGTCTCTCCTGCCCAGGACATTAAAATGTCTAGTTACAGCTCTGCTGGTCCCGCTGGCGCGGACATCAGGCAGACGGGAGGAGGCAGAGCCAGAATAAGAGCCTGAAGCCAGATAAGAGGCGTAAGGAAGGGAAAAGCTGCATAAAAGGTAAACCTGACCGATTGTTAATAAATGTGTAGTGGTCTCATTTACCCACAATTTACCAGCATTGCAAGGGTTACTGGGTGTCTCACCACTAACTCTTTGGGGCATATTAAATTGCCGACGAAAAGTCTCTGACTTTTCGCATGGTGCACTTTCCACCGTCATAGCTGGTTTTGCCTCCGGAAAAGTATCGCGCTCGTCACCGCTTTTCACCGTATTCAATTGCAAAGGATGCAAAAACGGGACCCGGCGAAACTGAAATAGGCGAAAAGTGCTGTCAAATTTGGGGAAATCAGCCTGACACCCCCCAAAATATGTGCTGACATGGAGGATCACTATGGATAACCCCGAATAGCCCTGCTGAAGGTATTTGGGGTACTTGAATGGTCTCAACAGGTGGTATTTAGTGTCTTTGCAGAAGTGGTGAAGAATAGCATTTAGCAGTTTTTTAAGGAGAAAATAAGTAGTCCCAGCAATATTGGGATACCTGAAAATGGGGGCTAGCATATTTTAAAGTTGCTAAAGTGAAGTTTTAAAAATCGATAAAAACCCATCTGCTGCAAGCACCTGCAAACTTAAAAACACCTGGGGCATACTTGGGGACCCCCCTGGAGTCTATTTTGCTAGTTTTTAAGTTTGTACCCCAACTTTTGTTTTTTCCGCACCCAAAACTAAAGTACTTTTTTGGGGTGATCTAAAATATTATTGAAACATTTTTTGATGCAGTTTACCTTTGGGGGACTGTACCAAGGCTGTAGGGGTGTCCCCGCAACCTTGCTCTCCAAAACCCCAAAAATGCACTATTTTTCGCCTCCATTCAGAGGAATGCAATGACTTTTCGCTTACGCGAAAAGTCAAAGTAATTGAATCGGGCGGAAAGTCTCGACCTGGCGAATTGACATCATCGGCAAAACTTTTCCGCCGATCACAGCTTTTCGCCTGCAACTGAATACGACCCTTTGACTCCTCCATGCTCACCACTACCTCTCTGACCCCCCCATACTCACCACAGCCTATCCGCACTACCCTCCTGACCCCTCCTTACCAAACACTATGGGCCCGATACAGACTTGGGAATAGAGTGAGATCTCTCTCAACTGATCATCTTGCTGAAACCATGCTGCACTGCAGGTGGGGCAGATTTAAAATGTGCAGAGAGATTTAGATTTGGGAGGAGTGTTTCCAAACTGACATCTAAATTGTAGAGTAATAATAAAGCTGGACAGTATTTGTGGGCTACATGCAAAAGCAGCCAGTATTTACCCCACATGTAAAAAAAAAATATGTATTTACCCTTGCATTGCAATATGGTTTGTTCAGGTTCACAGTTGAGAGAGATATCTCACTCTATTCCCAACTCTGAATCAGGCCCTGTGTCTCTACACTACCTTCTGTGACCCCTCCATGTTCATCACTGTCTATCTGCTCTACCCCACTGACCCCTTCTTACTATACACTATCTCTCTGCACTACCTCCCTGACCCCCCCCATAATCACAACCTAACTACACTACCTCCCTGACCCCCCCCATAATCACCAAAACCTATCTACACTACCTCCCTGCCCCCCCCATAATCACCACAACCTATCTACACTACCTCCCTGACCCCCCCCATAATCACCACAACCTATCTACACTACCTCCCTGACCCCCCCCCATAATCACCACAACCTATCTACACTACCTCCCTGACTTCTCCTTATCAAACACTATCCCTCTGCACTACTTCCGCAACCCCTCCTTACTCACCACTATTTATCTGCATTACCCCCCTAACCCCTCCTTACCAAACACTCTCTCTCTGCACTACCTCCCTGACCCCTCCATACTGACCACTACCTATCTGCACTACCATCCTTACCCCTTACTTACCAAATACTATCTCTCTGCACTACCTCCCTGACCCCTCCATACTCATCACTACCTATCTACACTAACCCCCTGACCCCTCCTTACTGACCACTATCTATCTGCACCAGGGGCGCCGAGAGGGGGGGGGAGCGGGTGCAAATAACCCGGGCCCGTGTTTCCTGAGCGGCCCGGTGGGGGCCCAGGTCTGACGCCGCCCCCCTCCCCCCTCCCTCACAGCAGCCCAGCACACAGCCCTTGTCTTGAGCTGCAGTGGGAAGCTGCTCGTGGCTGCTGAGCAGCAGCCACAGCAGTCTACTATGCCTGTGGGGGGGAGCGATCACACTGATCGCGCCCCACTGCTTTTGCACCGGGCTGAGGGGGCTCAGAGCGCCGGTCTCGCCAGCACGCAGCGCCGCATTGCGGCGCTGTAAAACTTTTTTTAATTTCCGAAGGGGTCATGGCCACGCCTCCCGTGATTAGGCATGGCCCCCTGTTACCCGGGCTCGCCGCCGCTCTTGGCAAGCCTGATCTGCATTTCCCCCCTGACCCCTCCTTACCAAAAAATATCTCTCTGCACTACTTCCTTGACCCCTCTATACTCAACACTACGACTCTGCACTATCCCCTTGACCAGCGCTGTATCAGGATGGCAGTGCACCCTGTGCTGCATTGCTGCCCCTCTCGCTCCCTCCGCGCCCCCCTTCCTCCCTGAGCGCATACTTTTTCCTCTAGGGGTGGGTGGAGGGCGAGGATCTTCAGCGTTGCTGGTGCCCCGCGCAGCACTGCAGGAGGTCTCTTTCTGCAGACCTCCGAAGCTGGGCAATTCGTGTCCGGTGATGCTGGAGGATTCCGCCCTGTGCGGAGGCACCAGCTGCACCACCCACCATACGGCCCTGCCCTTGACCCTTCCATACCAAACACTACATTTCTGCAGTCTGTACTATCTCCCAGGCTCCTCCACACCAACACTGCACTGCGTCGATGACCCCTCCTTGCCCACCACAATGTCCCTTGACTACATAACTGACTACCATGCACAGTAATAGATCACTGACCTCTACAACTATATTAATCTGCAGCATCTAAACTTTTTAATAGCATTATTTTTTTTGTATATATAAGGGTCATACTTTTTCCCTGTCTAGTTGGCCACACCCCCTCCAGTGACTTTCAAGGGCCTCTATTATTGCATTCCCCTGTGGGCCCTTCATGCTCAGTCTGCCATTGGGGGTGATTCAGCCTCAGACAGTATCGCAGCTGCTATCATGGTTAATGGTTGCTGGGGGTGGATTGATCAATATATACTTGGGAATGGGTTAATGAGTGCTGTATAGGGGGAGAAATTGTGTGCTGACATGGTGGATGAATGTGTTAATGGGTGCTCTTTGGGAGGAAGTTAATAGGCGCTGGCTGTTAATGGGTGGTAGGGATGAATGTATTAATGGATGCTAGATGTAAGGAGGTTAATAAGTTCTAAAAGGGGTTTAATAGGTGCTTGGGGCTAATGGATGCCATGGATGAATATATTACAGGGTGTTTGGTCAGTGGGGGTGGGGATATTAATGGGTGCTGGATGGGGTGAGGTTAATGAATGCTGACTGGTTGAATTAATGTGTTAATAAATGCTGGGAGGATGAATTGTTTAATGGATTAATGAGTAAAGGGTTAATCGGTGTTGGGAGGGAGTTAATGGGTTCTGAGTGGGGGGGTTAATAGAGATGGAGATAATGGTGAATGGAAATATTGGGTGCTCTGTTTCTGCAACAATGTTTATTAGATTTACAAACAGGATGTGTGATGTGCATTAAAAAAATGACTCCACCTTGGACCCAGACCTGTCAAGATCCATGGCTGGGCCCCAGGAAAAAGTAGAAAATAAAATTAAAAATAAATAAATCAACAGTTTTGCAGCCCCGCGAAGCGGCCCTGTGCACTGGTGAGGGGGGCGCAGTGAGCCCCCTCAGCCCGGCGCATAACCAGTGGGGGGCACGATCAGCCTGATCGCGCCCCCCACAGGCATAGGAGACTGCTGTGGCTGCTTCTTAGCAGCCGCGAGCAGTCTTCCAGTGCAGCCCAGCACACAGCAGCTTGTGCTGGGCTGCTGTGATGTAAGAGGGGGGGGAGCGGTGCCAGACACGGGCCCCCGCCGGGCCCCTCCAGCAAGCCCAGGTAAATTGTACCCGCCCCCTCCTCTCAGTGCCCCTGCATGGACATAGACTTTGGTGTTGATAAACTATTGAAGCTGTAGCCCATACTTTATTCTGTGGATTTTATCATCTAATTTCCCTACCGCAGACATATATACCACTTGCAATTTTAGTCCGAATATTTTTGTAGCTTTGTTTTTCTCTGGCTTTTGTTTTCGGCATGTTCCTAAATACATTACTAGCCTGTGCTGTGAAAGAATTATGGTCGCATCCTATTTAAAATCTAGGACCCATATATTTCCACTCCACATCCACTACAAAACCCCAGCAGCTCTGTGTTCCTGACATCCCTGTAGGGTAACTTTCACCTTTCTGTCTAGTTTTGTGCTGCATAGAAGTGTTAAGTACTGTAGTTCCCCTTAAATTATGTCCAGTGAAACAGAGTATAAGTAATCAGTGACGGACTGGACAGTGTGTCAAGGAAATCCTCAGTGGGCTTTCCCTGTTCACAGTGCCCATATAAATATTGGGCCCAAGACTTGGCCAAAAGCATGTGAGTGTGGTTTTATGTATATGGCTGCAAAGAATGTATTATGGGGAACAGGAGTGGTATTGTGAGGCTTTGACTAGGACGCCTACAAACCTTGCACTCTACTGGAATTTAGGGGAGTAGACCAGCCAGTGCCGCATTAAGGTGAAAATGATCACGGACCTAGGGGTGAATTTACTAAGATTCACGTTGGTTCCAATTTGCATTCTCAGGTGATAATATCACTTTTTTGCAGATCGGGAACTTACTATCATTAAAGTCAGATGATTTGTGGTAGTTTTGGGGTTGAAATTGGGTGGTTTAATGTCGCTAATTCGGCCATTTTTTGCAATAGAAATGATATCACCATCGGCTCTATTCAGAATCACTAAATCGGGAATTTACCATAATTTGTTTTGCTCAATTCAAAGGTTTACACTCAAATTGGTGACTCAATAGAAGTTTTAAATGCACCACCTCCAGAGCTGCGAGTTGCATTCCAACACACACAAATCAGTGTGATTTGTGTATGTTTATGAATGGCTAGTGTGTTGTAAGGGTTAGTTTTAAAGAAAAAATTGACGTGAGGTCCCCCCCCTAAAACAGAACCAGCCCCGGACTTTTCATAGCCAGTCCTGGTTGTCTAAGTACAGGGAAAAAAATGCGTAGGGTTCCACTGTATTTAGTCCAACCAGCACTGGGCTCTGGGAACCAGTCCTGGTTCTGGAATTACAGGGGAAAAATGCGTAGGGTCCCCCTGTAATTCCCAGATCCAGCACTGGACCCTTTCTAATGGGGGGCTGATACCACAGCCATGGGAGCCCTTTCACTGGGCCCCCCAGCCGCAGCATCAGTCCTGACCACTAGTCAGCCCATGCCAGGGATCCCTGAGGAGTTGGGGACCCTCCCAATAAAGTACTCCCCCTCTCCAGGGCACCCCTGGCCTAGGCTGATAGCCCTGGGCTATCCCTGCAGTTCTGTTGTGAACATATGCTAATTCAAACGAACAGGCATGCCTGCGTTTCTCCAACCACTACACCGTTACCACTCCCAAATGCTGACTTCCAGTCACTCACTCTGCGATGGCTTTCTATCTGCGTGTGTAATCGAAATGCTATCCTGTGCACATGCACTGCGGTGGGTACGCATGTGAAGTACGCACCATCAGCCGATCTGCGTACATGGTTGCAATTGCAAACTATGCTGAATTAGCCTCTCTGTGCTGACTGATTTGGTTTAAAGTAAACTACAGTATAAGGAAAATTCTATACCAAAATGACATATAAAATATATACTATGTTATCGCATCATAGCCAAGGCCTCATTTACTCTTTATATGCATTGTACACAAGCAAGTAACCATTGAATGGGAGAAAGCAATAAACATTTGCCTGTATAGTTTATCTTGAGGAAACATGCTTCTAGAACTGACAACTGAACTAAGGCAATATTGTGTACCTGAAAAACAAGCTTGCTTTTTTATTAGAGCCATAGCTTATGAAGAGTGACATGTGCCTGGGCTGCTGACGGAGCAAAGCAGATGGGGCATCAATTCTTTTTTTTTTTTGAATTAGCATGATTATTTTGCTACTGGGGCTGTGTGGCCAAGTGCAACCTTCTCAGTCTTGCTGTATGCCTGCCCAGACTCAGCTCAGAGTGACTCACAGTCAGAGGCGTAGCTAGGGTATTTGGCACCCAGGGCAAAATGAAAATGGCGTGCCCCCCCCCCCCTCCAACTGTGTGTATGCGTGTCAAAAATGGGCATTGACACCTTCTACCTGACTGTATTTTAGATTAATGAGAATGTGTAGTAGCTTGATATGGTTAGAATTCACAGGCTTTCACTATAGTAGCAGGTGGCTCCCTTTTTAAGGTGACTAACTGCAATGCATGAAGGTGCTAAGTTCAATTCCCAACTATGACTGTATTTTAAATAAAGGAGCATGTAAAGTAGCTTGATAAAGTTAGAATTCACAGGTTTCCCTCGTACCGGTAGATGGCTTATTGGTAAGCTATCTGACTGCTAAGTATGAAGTGGACAGGTTCGATTCCCACCTATGACTGTATTTTAAAATGTGAATATGACTGAAGGGGAGGAGATGTGAACAGAAGCAAAGCGGAAATACTGGCCGGGACTCACAGATGGATGTTCCTTGTATAACAGCAACTTCAGTATACGCTCCCCTGGCTGCGGCGCCCCCCTCTGCTGGGCCTGTGCACGTGCCTTGCTAGACTGCCCAAGTTACGCCACCGCTCACAGTCTATCAAGATCAATAACCAGCCACCATGGGGAGAATGAATATGGTCCCAGGAAGGGGTTGGAGGTCAGTTTAGTTCTTATAAAGAGTAACTCCTCCTATAGCTCCTGTGAACTAAAATGACTGAAAAGAGAGATCAGCCATTCTAGGGTGAGGCTAGAGACAAATAAATGAAATTGTAATGAAAATAATTTAATTGATGGGATATTCAAATGGTCATGATAAGCCCCTTTATTTTACAGCAGCAATGCACAATGCCCATTATCAAGCAGTGGTCTTATGTCATAATTTTATAAACTTTCAAAATTAACAGGATAAAACATAGAATTGCACACTTAGCAGACAAAATTTCTGCTGATGTTGAGCACTAAATAATAAATAAAACTTACTAATAAAATCAGTAAAAATATATTTATAATAAAAGTGATAAAGTACTTCAGCCTAGACTGCTCTGGAGCTACAGCCACGCCCCCAATACAACGTGACTGCACCTCCTTCAACAGAGCACAGTATGTACTAAGGGCGCTAGTATTCACAATGGACGTTGACTATGCCCCCACTGCCACACACGGTTAACATACCCATAGCAAAGGGTGATGGTCTCCCGATGGCCATTCTATGGTATACTGCGGAGAAGCTAATATCCAATTCCTCAAAAAGTGCCGTCATTTAATTATATTGTTGGAATTAATGTCTCTTCAATAGCAGGTTGCCAGTCAACATTGCATCTGAGGTGAATCACTTCAAACAGCCACCAAAATAAAATTATTCTCAACTGCACTAGTTTAATAGTGTGGGGAAATTGTTCAGATATTAAGAAAATGTGACTGGCCGCTTCAACTGCCGATTGAGGTTACCATCAGCATGATGGATAAATTTGTATTATCCGCAGCACCACCACTTTTCCTTGCAAGTCTCCTATCTGTCCTTGTGCATGACTTCCCTCTCCATTATTCTGAGATATCAGCTGTCATACTCCATCTGTGGCAAGGTGTAATGAGTGTATTCTTTCAGCAACTCTCTTTTACTCAGGTATCAGTTAACTGACTGCAATTAATCTATTTATTTTGCAATGGAACCCCCATTAGCTGGAAGTAACTTGGGTGGTGACCCTTTCATCCGTGACTCAGTTGTGCATGGAGACTACAACAGCATCGTTGTTCCTGGTACTCAAATGTTGATAAGTTCTGCACCACTAATGTGTTATGTTTAATGTCATTTAAATATTTAATCTTGCCCTTTCTCTCTTTAACGTGCACACACATAAACCCATATATCTAAAATATAAAAAATTTGGGGCCTAATTATCATAATTTTTTTTATTAGAATAATGTGAAAAATTGTGCTTCTCTTTCATCCACTAGGGGACACTGGAGGTGCTTACGCTGGGGTATAGAGGCGTGGATAACTGGAGCTGGCACTTTAAATAATTTAGAAGTGTGAAGCCCCCCCCCCTCTATGCCCCATCAGCCCTCAGTTTAGAAAATGTGCCTCTAGGAGCTGGTCACATCATGCTGTGCTCCAGCAATACATTTATTTTATTTAATTTTATTTTAAAGCATCTTTTACATTCCTATAGGTACCCTTCGCCACCTATCTCAAAGGTGGGGTCCGGGTACCTGGCACCCTGATGTTTTAACAAACATCAGGAAGGAGTGCACAGGGCTCATTTCCAAAGTGCTCCTGACAGCTCTTTACCGCCACAGCAAGTCTTCACACAGAAGAAGAGAAGACTGTGCTGACCTGCCAGAGAGAGACTACAGGGGACACGCAGTGAGTAAGACACTGCACATCCCCCGGCTCCTGCTGTGTTAGGGAGGCTGTGTGTAATCACTACACGCAGCTCCCTGCTTCTCCCCTCTCCCTGCTGTCCAGCGCGAGCACATGTCAGCGCTGTGTTTAATTATGCATAGCGCGGTGGTAACAGCGCTACAAGCGGCTCCCTGCTGCTTCTCCCCTCTCCCCGCTGTCCAGCGCTGGCACAGGTCGGCGCTGTGTTTAATTACTATAGCGCAGTTGAAACAGCGCTACATGCGGCTCCCTGCTTCTCCCCTCTCCCCGCTGATACACGCGGTGTAGCGCGGAGGGGGAGGTAATGGCTCATTACAGCCATAATGGTGGCCCTTTGGGGCATGAAGAAGGGGGCGGAGCCTAAATCTGCAGAAGCTCTCTCTCTATATACGCGGCAAGCGGCTGTAGAAAACAGTGTGGCTGCCGATCTTTAACTGTTAAATGCCTGCATCTCTCCCTTATACAGGAAGAGTGCAGCATTCAGAAGGCTGGATTCTCTTGCTCCCCATTTCTGGCTACATAAGACACTGGGGTTGTAAGTGCAGGGAATCTGATCAGTGGGAAGGGAGTGGGGTGTATCTCCTCCTCTGTGTCCCAAGCCAGCCTTCTGTTTTCATTACTTCTGTTTGTACTCTGGGCCTGATTCAGAGCCGCTCGTAAGTGGCCGCTCGTTCGCTCCGAGCGATATTTGCCCAACTGCGCATGCGTACGGATCGTTATACGCATGCGCGAACCAGTCAGTGCGGTCGAAATTCATGTGCTTGCAAAATAGCGAATGCCTGATAATTTGAGTGACAGAAAGAGGCGTATGTGGGTGGTAACAGGGGAAGGTGCTTGAAAACGGGGAATGGAGATCCGAACGCAGGCGTGCTTAAAGGTCAAAACGGGCGTTTTATGGGTGTGCATAATTAAAACAGCAGCGTCATTGACCACGTCACTGGGTTATTTTATAGCCAGAACTGCTCGCAAGATTGTGGTAGCAAAAACCAACCACAAGAATAGCGAGCAGTTCATACGCTGGTCGATGTACTCGATTAATCTAATAAATAGCGGACATGACGTAGGATGCGAGCGGCCAGGGGGCGTATTTATCCAAAAAACGACTGCAAGTTTTGTTCGCTCGTTCAGACTTAGAGGCGTGAACAGACCGCAAAGAGCGAACGGTTCATTTGAATAGCCACCTTTATTTTCTGGACGAGCGAGCGCTATTGCGTCCGGCTCTGAATCAGGCCCTCTGTCCCTCTGTGTGTGGTGACTGTGGGCCTGATTCAGAGCCGCTCGTAATCGGCCGCTCGTTCGCTCCGAGCGATGTTCGCACAACTGCGCATGCGTATGGGTTGTAATACGCATGCGCGAACCAGTCATTGCGGTCGGAAATTGTGTGCTCGCAAAATAGCGAATGCCTGCTAATTTGAGTGACAGAATGAGGCGTTTGTGGGTGGTAACAGGGGAAGATGCTTGAAAACGGGGAGTGGAGATCCGAATGCAGGCGTGCCAAACGGTCAAAACAGGCGTTTTAAGGGTGTGCATAATTAACAAAGCAGTGTCATCGACAACGTCACTTAGTTGTCTTTTAGCCTGAACTGCTCGCATGATTGCGATAGGAAAATGCTACCACAAGCACTGCGAGCAGTTAATACGCCTTTCGATGTACTCGATTAATCTAATAAATAGCGGAGATGACGTAGGATGCGAGCGGACAGGGGGCGTTTTTTAAAAAATAGCGAGCGCATGTTTCGTTCGCTCGTTCAGACATAGAGGCGTCAACAGACCGCAAAGAGCGAGCGCTCTATTTAAATATCCGGCCCCTTTTTCTGAACGAGCGAGCGCAAATAGCATCCGGCTCTGAATCAGGCCCAGTGTGTATCCATGCCAAACAGAAAAGGCGTCACAAAGGATGTTTGTCGGTTCTAAGGGTAACAACAAACTATCTAAGCCGCATGCCGCTGGGTCCACGTTATGTGATGCTTGTATAGCAATTGATCCACCTATGGCTAGTACTGCCTCGCTTGCACCTACATGGGCTGCTGACATGGTAGGAGTAATGACGGATTTAACGTCTGAGTTAGCTGAGACACGCAAGTCTCAGCCTCCCTGAGTTGCTGGGCTAACAAAGTCTATTGACACCCTGGTACAGGTAAGGGGTACAGCTGTGTCCGCACCCTCCACTTCCTTACAGGGACCGACACAAAAGCGTCCTCTATTCTTCAGTTAGAAGAGTCTGACGAAGAATTCCTTGCTACGGAGGATACTGAGGAAGGGGAACTGGAGGAAGCATTACAAAACGATACCCCTCAAGAGTTAGAGTCCACCTCTCCTGGGGTGAAATCTCTAATTTTGGCGGCCAGAAAAATCCTTAACTTACCTGAGGATGTAATTCCTGCATCCCAGGAGCGTGAAAGCGCTCGGCGGTTTTTCCGTTCTCACAGCAGTTCTCAGTGGCCTGGAAACAACCGGATAAACGGTTCCAAGTTCCGCGCCAGTTTCCGTCTAGCTACCCTTTTCCATCATCCATGATGGAGAAGTGGGAAACTCCCCCCTCCAGTAGATGCGTCCATCTCCCGTCTCTCTAAGAAGCACTCCCAGTAGCCGGGAGCTACAGTACTAAAAGATCCTTCGGATCGTAAATTGGAGACAACGCTAAGATCTATTTATACTGCAGCAGGTGCTCAACTTAGGCCCACCCTTGTTACTACTTGGGTTAACAAAGCGGTGGTTTGCTGGGCTGACCAGTTGATTACAGGTACGCCTACTAGCAGAACATATCCGTGAGTCTTCAGTTTACCTGGGAGAAGCGTCAAAAGATATCAGTCAGATTAGTGCTTGCATATCTGCTTCTGCTATTTCGGGCCGCAGAGCCCTCTGGTTGCGCGCCTTGCAAGCGGACGCAGAATCCAAGCGTGCGGTAGAGGGTTTACCATTCAATGGTGACAGGCTGTTTGGCCCGGAATTAGACAAATGGATATCTCAAGCCACAGGGGGGTAAGTCTTCCTTCCTCCCGTCTACCAGAAGACCTTACACTGGACCTTCGTTTCATTCCTTTTGTACGCCACATTCCTTTCGTGGTAGAGCCAGAGGTGCTCCCTTACAAGCAAGAGGAGGTAGAGGTCGCCCACACACGGTTGCATGTAGACAGGAGCCTAAACCAGCTAAAAAACAGGTGGCATGACGGTCTAACGTCCCTCCTGGGACCACCTACAGTGGGAGCCCGCCTGCAAAAAAAAAAAATAATAATTACATTTATTTTTTCAACAGGTCTGCTAATACCTGCAGACAAGGCCACGATTCTACAAGAGGCTATCCAGTCTCTAGTAGTATCTGTGGGAGTTCCGGTTCCAGAACGAGGTATGGAGTTTTTTACTCAGACCTGTTTGTAGTACCCAAGCCGGATGGTTCGGTCAGGTCCATCTTGAACCTCAAGTCATTGAACCTGTATCTGAAGATGTATCGGTTCAAAATGGAGTCTCTGCAGTCTGTTATTGCGAGCTTGGAACCAGGACAGTTCCTATTATCCGTGGATATTAAGGATGCCTATCTTCACGATCCCATCTGGGAACCACACCAAGCCTTTCTGCGTTTCGTCATATTCAAAGATCATTATCAGTTCGGGTATTGCCGTTCGGGTTTTCCTCGGCTCCCAGCATCTTCACCCAAATCATGTCAGTCATGATTGCTCTCCTTCGGTCAAAGGGAGTGAACATAATCCCTTATTTGGACGACCTGTTACTCATGATGAAATCAGCCTTACTGACATATCAGAGTATGATCTTAGATACGGCATCACAGAGGATCTTTCTTCCAATAGACAAAGCCCGGGATATCCGGTTGTTTGTTCAGCTGGTCCTCAGACCAAAGAAGGTTTCCCTACTTCTTTGTAGGCGTCTCCTGGGGAAGATAGTAGCTGCTTTCGAGGCACTACTGTTCGGGCGGTTCCACTCAAGGTTGTTTCAGCTGGACCTACTAAGACAGGGATCAGGATCTTATCTGCTTCTACATCGACAGATCCGTTTGAGCCCAGCTACCAGAGTAGCCCTTCTCTGGTGGACACAATCCACCAATCTTTTAGCGGGCCGAAGATTCGGAGTGTTGAACTGGATCATCGTAACAACGGATGCCAGCCTTCAAAGATGAGGAGCAGTAGTCCTTGATTATCACTTTCAGGGTCAATGGTCCCATCTAGAACAAAGGTGGCACTTAAAGGTGTGGGAACTCAGAGCGATTTACAATGCTCTGATAGAAGAAATAAGAATTCAATCGCGATGGCCGTCGCGTACATCAACCGCCAAGGAAGGCCTCTGAGTCGCATGGTCATGCGAGAAGTCAACTGGGTACAGATTACCTAAGCCGCCAGGATATCCATCCTGGGGAATGGAAGCTTCATCCAGGTGTGTTCAATGCGCTGATACGTCGATGGGGATGTCCTCAGGTGGTCCTCATGGTGTCATGATTGAATCCTCCGCTCCCGGTTTACGTGTCAAGAACTCGACATCTGCAGGCAGAGGCAGTAGACGCTCTGACAGTTCCATGGACCTATGACTTCGTTTACCTTTTTCCTCCGATTCCATTTCTTCCTCGACTGCTAGAGAGGATAAAACACGAGTCAGCCTCTGTCATTCTCGTGGCTCCGAACAGGCCAGGGAGAAGTTGGTTCTCGAAACTTCGGTCCCTATTGTCAGACGATCCATGGGCCTTTCCTCTGCGCCCAGATCTTCTATAGCAGGGTCCTTTCGTACACCCCAGCTTAGCGCAACTGCGCTTAATGGGGTGGCTCTTGAAACCGATATCCTGAACGCAGAGGAATCCCAGACAGTTATTCCCACCATGCTATGCGCCAGGAAACCAGTTTTGGCTGCGCATTATCATCAGTTCTGGCGTTCTTATATCTCGTGGTGTTCCAGTCAGGATCTTCCATCTTGGATTTTTCGGTTGTCCCGGTTTTCTGTTTTTATCTTAAGACGGGTTTGGATTCTGGACTTCGTCTTGGAACTTTAAAGGTGCAGGTTTCTGCCTTTTCCATTTTCTTGCAACAGAACTTGGCCCTCATTCTTGAGGTGCATACGTTTCTTCAAGGGGTCTTGCGCTTGCAGCCTCCTTTTGTACCTCCGGTAGTTCTCTGGGACTTGAACTTAGTGCTTCTGTTTCTTCAGTCATCCATGTTTGAACCTTTGGAAGAGGTGGATATTAAGTACTTGTCTTGAAAGACGGTCATCCTCCTGGCTCTAGCTTTGGCTCGTAGAGTTTGGGAATTGAGAGCTCTGTCCTATAGGCCACCTTACCTGGTGTTTCATGCAGACAGGGCGGAACTCCGGACGGTGGCCGTCTTCCTTCCCAGGGTAGTGTCGGCTTTTCATATTAATCAGCCTATTGTGGTACCGTCTTTGGTGGAGGACTCTGGATGTTCTACCTTGGATGTGGTTAGTGCTCTCCGCATCTATGTTGTCAGGAGTGCTTCCCTCCATAAGTCTGAGTCGCTTTTTGTCCTGTCTGATGAGGTTCGGAGGGGTTGGCCAGCATCTAAGCAGACTTTGGCACGTAGGATCCGGCAGACTATTCATCAGGCTTATGTTAGTGCCGACCGCTGGCCTCCTTCGTCCATTTCAGTTCATTCCACACATTCTGTGGGTGCGTCATGGTCGGCCGGTAGGGGAGCCTCCATGTCACAATTGTGTCGTGCGGCAAGTTGGTCTTCAGTTCACATGTTTGTAAATTTTTACAGATTTGACACGTTTGCGGATTCAGCATCGTGTTGGCTGTCTTGTTCTGCAGGTGCCGCAGAGCGCTCCCGCCCGTGGGGAAAACTTTGGAACGTCCCCAGCGTAAGCACCTCCAGTGTCCCCTAGTGGATGAAAGAGAAAATGGGATTTTGGTACCTACCGGTAAATCCTTTTCTCTGATTCCACAGGGGACACTGGATGCCCACCTCAGCGCTCTCTGCCTGCCTGTTCGGTTGTTCCGTATGTTGTATGTTTTGTTTATTGTGTGTTCTCTTCCTTTTACTCTGCTTGTTCTCCATCTCCTCTCGGTCTTCATTTTCTAAACTGAGGACTGATGGGGCATAGAGGGGGAGGGGCTTCACACTTCTACATTATTTAAAGTGCCAGCTCCAGCTATCCACGTCTCTATACCCCAGCGTAAGCACCTCCAGTGTCCCCTGTGGAATCAGAGAAAAGGATTTACCGGTAGGTACCAAAATCCCATTTTTACACCCTTTTCAAATTATTTTAGTATTACCTAAATGAGCAATGGGCAACTGGAGGTGAAATTGTGAAAAAATAATGTGGAAAGCCTTGTGATAATAAAGCCACCTGGAGATAGCAGTATTAGGGCTTTCCACGTTTCAACTGCTCCAGCTCTGCTCTGACAGGCAGAGCTGGGAGCCGGCATCTGTGATCAGCCTTGTGTGTCTAAATAGACCACAGGCTGATCACTGTAAAATAAAAATAGTTAAAGAAAAAAAAAACACTTACAGTGTCTCAAGGAGCTCCTCCGTGACTCTGGTTGACTACTGCTCTGTGACCCCGATGGTCATCTGATGTGCGCTGTAAACTGGCATCTCAGTCACAGAGGAGCTCACTGGATCAATGTGGTAAGTGCAAGCAGAGGGGCAGAGAGGGGTTGGGGGGTGGTACCGGGAGCCGGCGGCTGCATAAGCACAGTCTCACTCACTTTCTCGCGAGTTCTGTCTCTGCGTGCGATATATTTAATACATCCTTGTGATGTAGTCAAATATCGTATTGAGAATTTGGGCGATACCACATTCCATCCGCATCTGAGATGCGGAATGTATTAAAGATGCCCCTAGGACTCGCTGTGGTATAAGAATGTAAATTCACCACTTTACGGTGAAATAAAAATAATAAAACTACAACTTTGTCTAAAAAGTATAGAATATGTGGCGAAATGCAGTATAGGATACTGTAACACAAAACCACTCCCTCCCCCCATGTAGTCAGATGGGTTACCTATATTTTTCGCTATCTGTGACCCCACAATTGATCATCCTGAAATATTAAAATCTAATCACATTTCAGTATAATAACTGTATGTGCAGCAATGTTATATGGTGTGTAGCCTCCTATGTTCTGAATTGTTTTGAACTGTAGATTCTCGCACTTGGTCTTGTTGTGTTTGCACTGCCTCTGTATATGCACTTTGCAAGTTGTTGCAGATCTCTTGTGGCACCCTATAAATAAAGAATAATAATAATTTAATCTATCAGAAAGCAAGAGAAAGTTGTTCAACACCTATTGGCATGTGGTCATTGTCCGGCCTCAAAGTGGTTGGTGTCCTTTCTACATTTTTACCTAGTCAATTACCGCAATGCAGGATGTCCTGATCTGTTCACTTAGGCACTCATGGAGTGTTACCAAGCAGTTAATTAATTAGGTTGTTCAACTTAATATTTGTTGAAAGTGGAGTGCACTACTGGTCAGATTTCATGTTCTTCCAGAGAGGCTTCATTCCCTGTTCCAAGATGGCCGCTCACCTACAGTAAGTACTGATCATCTTGTTACTGTGTTAGTGAGCCACAGTGAGAGACAGTAGCATTCCACTTAGCTCCAGTGAGACCTGAGATTACCTGTATCCAAAGCATTTCCAGCATCCTGCACCGCTACCCAAAAGCTGCATAGACCATATATACCGACATTCTGGCAGCCCCCAGTGTGGGGAAGGATTAAGTGGGGGGTGCGGGGACATGCCAGCGTGATCACAGCCTCGTCCTAGGATATTACTGGCATTGTAAAGCAGGGGGCGGGACTACGATGACACCAATCAGTGTGCATTGCCCTCTGGGACCATCCACTTTCGCGTGCGGGAACACTTGTGAGGGGGGTGGCGGAGCAGGACCCGGCTCCTGGCAGTCCCGGGAGAGTAGGCAAGTATGACATAGACTCAACGGCTGGTGAGCTGTATGACATCCCACTCTGCTCAAGTTCCGCTCCATGTCCAGAGTGTGTATAACAGTGAGTATGGCTGTACACTGTGTAGCACCAATAAAACCACTCTTGTTAACTAACTGGGTTGTTTGTAGTTGTAAGGCATTCTCAAGCCTGTACACACATATTTCCAACAATAATTGTGTATAGTTTGGGCTGCAAAATAATAAATTTAGGACTAAAAATGGCAGTTAATTTGTAGTAACAAAATAACTTATCCATCCAGTCTCTATAGTACAAACAGTTATTTCTAGTGATACATAGCCAAACCTCCCAACGTTACAGATGTTTGAGAGGTTATAAAGGGTCTTGCAGCCAGAAATGTGGTAATGTTGGCATGGCTACCACATACAGTAACTGTTCTGTGTAATGCTTTTGGTCAATTGGAAACAAATCTATAATAAAGCTGGACATATACAGGCCAATACAGCTGCTCTTTAAAATGTTGGTCGTACATGTACATGGGGGTACTATTAGCATGGTTATATATTGACTGCATACATGGTCACATACGATCATCATCCTACCAAATTTTCACTTCATATAGAGAACTGATGGATTCCAATCAGACATTTATCATGATCAAACTAATTGGTGTTGAAGCAAGTCAGTGTGACATGATTGTTTCAATATTACTGGCGCTTAGGAGGATTATTTAAAAAAATATATTTTAATAATTTGGAGCTACATATATGCTGGATAAAATTATTGGATAAACCCACTTATGATGTAAATTGGAAGGTAATGTATAACTAATTTAGAGCAATGCAGCTGGACTAAGCGTCAGTTGCATATGTGACACATATATAGGAAAAGCAACACTTGCATGGATAGACCGCGCTATTGCTAAAATAATATACTTGAATGATCCAAAAAGCACAAGGCTTCTTTAAATTTTACACTGTATATATTCACAAAGACAATTGTAAAATCAAAAAATGTATCAGGTATAGTAACGCTGACTAGCAAATTGCTACCTGTAAGTATCTATCACATCAGGGCCGAAACTAGGATATCTGTCACCCGATGCAAGGCAGCAATTTTGCGCCCCCTCCCTTCCCGTACCTGGATTTTGTCCTTGCTCCTCCATAAGGCAGTGCATTACTCAGACGTCCCTGGTATAGTGACTTACATTATTCCATACACCATAATGCCCATTACACATTATGCCACACACTGTAATGCCTATTACCAAAGTGCCACCTACATATTTGCCCGACACCATTTTATGCCCCACAGTAATGCTTCTAATTACTTTAAAATTACCTGCTCGTTGCCATGGGGTTTCATGCTCGTTGCCAGGGGTTACATGCTCATTGCCAGGGGGTTTCATGCTTGTTGTCAGGGGATTTATGCTCATTGCCATGGGGTTTCATGCTTGTTGTCAGGGGTTCCATGCTCGTTGCCATGGGGTTCCATGCTCGTTGCCATGGGGTTCCATGCTCGTTGCCATGGGGTTCCATGCTCGTTGCCATGGGGGTTTATGCTCAGCCAGGGGGGTTTATGCTTGTTGCCAGGGGGGTTTGAAGGGAGAAGATGCAGCTCTCAGCATCCTCTCCCTGCAGCGCCAGCGTTCCCGGCACTTCCGGGAACGCTGTGTGCAATGCGCTCTGCTAACAGACACTAGAGGTCCAGTAGGACCTCTAGCATCTGTCTCTTCCTTGTCGGTGGCCATTTTTTGATAGCTGTTTTCAGCAGAGTCCATGTGGACGGCTAGTCCGCATGGAATCTGCTGAAAACGGCCATACAAAAATGGCCGCCGCCAAGAAAGAGACAGACACTAGAGGTCCAGTAAGGACCTCTAGCATTAGTCTCCCCTTCGGCGGCGGCCATTTTCAGATGGCAGAGTCTGCTTTTTCACCCCCCCGCAATCCCCTCCCGGTGCACGTGCACCTCTAGCCCCCCCCTAGTTACGGCCCTGATCACATTTAATAATAATTTTAATACAAATAGACTATCATCCAATAAGAAATAACAAAAACGATTTCTCAGTCCAATATGCAATCTCAAGGATTAAATGATATGCTTGGTAGCCACCTTAATTGCAAATGCAGTACTTAGTAAATGAGCTTGATTATTCTCACTAAAAATATCCACTTATAGCCGCAATAAATCAAACAGTGTATTTTAATTTAATAGTATTGATTCCAGGCAGTGCTCGAAGTGGAAATTTGGAGGTGGGGGTATGGAACTTTCAATCTTCAACCCCCCCTCCCCCTCATGTGTCGGCAGTGAGCGGTAAGCAGTGCACGTACTCACCCCACCTTGCACTGTCCCTGAAGCCTTATGTCACGCTGGGGGATTGAAAATCAGGCTTACCTATGTGAGCTGCGCGCTGATGCCGTCTAAGGAACAGCACTCGGCGACTCCCAACCGAGTGGAGGGAGATGTTTCCGCAGACAGAGCGGCATTTTAAAGCCGGCGCTGGCTGGCAGCCAATGAGAAGCTGCCACTTGGCAGCTTCTCATTGGCTGGCGGGCCGCGAGCCATGATTGGCTTGTGGCCGCCCCTTCTTTTAATCCGCGAACCAGGATTGGCTGGCGGCTGGAGCTAACTGATGTCAGTGTAGCTCCTGGCTGCCTCCATCCCAGCGCCGTCATCGAGATGTGTCCCCAGCGGGACACATCTCCATGCAATGCCGCTGCTGTTCCAGCATTGGGATCCCATATACGATCCCAATGCTGGTACCTTGTTTAATGTGGCAAAAAACGAAGTGGTGGCAGGAAGTGGCGGTATATCATACCGCTGTATACCGCCCCACTTCGAGCACTGATTCCAGGGTAATACCTGTAGTATAACTGTTGTGTCAAAAAATATCTTCCCGCAGTATGTAATCGTGCAGTCGCTCAGTAATCAGGCACAAATTGTGCACATTAATGTCGGAAACGACCAACGATGCACGCTCCCGCTGGTCGTTTCCGACATCAATCATCGCCCGAACATGCTGGTCAACCTGACGATAATGTTAAGTTGAGCATGTACGAGGATGATTGATGTGCCTACACTGAATGACTGAACGTTCAGTGTAGGCACGACACCAGACTGTGAAACGACTGCATGATTACAATGTCGTAATTGTGCAGTCATTTCTATGTTTGCTAGTGGATGTGTCCCTTAAAATTTAAAGAAGCCTTGTGTTTTTTTGATCATTCAAGAATATTATTTTAGCAATAGCGCGGTCTATCCATACAAGTGTTGTTTATCAGGATTATCAATATTTATGGGGCCTATACACACTGCAATTTATTGGAAATGAGGTCTATAAGGTCAACCGAACCCAACAGGGCGCCATTAATGTCACAAGGACTGCAAACAGGGTCATATGTGGTCATCATCTAAATGTATTTACATCTAAGAAACCATCAACGTGCACATCAAAATTGTAGCACACATAGACACTTTAAATCCCAGCCTCTTTTGTGCACTAGTGGCGGCCATATTTGTTCAAATGATGAACTTGACCTAAGAGAATTGTTCTTCTCTAACGATGAACTGTTGTTTGCTCACCTTACTTAATGACTAATCTCTGACTACAATACATTTACGTTTGTCTTTTCCTGGCTAGTTCGTTAATAGTTAATGAGTTTACTTGCAGGGATTGGAATGTGTAAAATAAACAAAAAGTCTTAACTGAGAACAACGTCTTTCTTAATGCACACATCTCTCTAGACTTGTCTGTCAAGTTGTTTAATATAATATCATTCATTCAGCATACATATTGAAGTGAACATAGAATTATTTTGTACAGATTCCTCTTTCCACTCAGGATTTGATGTTTATATGGCTAGCTATCTAAAACATAGTGCAAGTGGAGAGAGCAGAAAAATGGTGCTGTATTGTTCTCTACTCCAGTCTTACAACTTTTTTAATTTTACTTAAAGAAAATGGAGGTACACCCGAAAGAAAATTGTTGGAATTTTTATTAACATACTGTAGACTTTGGGTCTGCATTTATTTCATGTGACACCTATATACACTACATGTATTTGACTGAATTGTTACATTGGTAACTTATTGTATGGATGCCATATTACTGTGCTTCTATTGGCACTATTTATCATTATAACCCTCTTCATGGCAACAATAAATCTCTTCTAGCTGCTATTTCTGGGAAAACAAAAATTGGAGAGTGAGCTGGGTGATTCTTAGCTGCCCCAGTGACGCTGACCGTGAGATATAAGAGCATAGTTGCCGACCTTTTGGCTACCTTCTCCGGGAAGAGGCAGCCAAGTCGGCACTGCAGGTTGCGAGGCTCCATGTAGGTGGGCAGGTCTGGGGCCGGTGGGGGCGAGCTGGGACTCGGCAGTAAGGGTCTGGTCTAGAGACGTAACAGTGCAATCGCGTCATTGTAGCCTCGAGATTACTGGCATTGCGGAGAGGGGAACAGAGCCACGATGATGCGATTCAACACGAGCTGCATCACTGGCCACCTGTGCAGCCCACTTCACCTGGGAATTGGGCGACCGGTCCCAGCACCCGGGAGGCTTTTCTACCTTCGGGAGATTTTTGGGAGCCTACCAGCTGTTCCTGGAGGGTAGGCAAGTACAGTATCTATAAGAGTAACTTCGTGTTCATCAAACCAGTCTTTGCAGATGCGCGCATAAGCAGTGGATCACAAACATTGTGATTGCCATTTAGACATTATGGCATATTCCTCCATCGCGGCAGCAGTACAACTGTGACCTTTAACTTTTATTTTTTTAATCTTTTTACCACACTTAAATGCCCCACAGACCTCCTTAGGTGTCACTTTTACGTCATCAGGTCCGGAATCTGGGTGACCACATTACACATAACAATAAAACAACATACAAAATATTATATGTATATATACATATATATATATATATATATATGTCTATCTACGGCTCTGCTGGCAGGCAGCCTGGATTAGAGTGCAGCAGGGACAGCTGCTGGGAGTGGCGACTGTACTGGGAAGAGGGTTGAGCTTCCAGGAACATCCTCTAACCGCCGCCCCCCTCTCCCCCCCACCCTCTTACCTGTCAGCTAGAGAGGCTGCTGCCGCTGAGAAGCAGCAGCAGAAGACTCCTCTGCCTGGATTTGTCCGTCTCTCTACGGGCCTGTCAATGACAACTTGGAAGACTTGTTTTGGATGGGCTGGGCCAACAGTTCAGGTTTTAGAGATATCCATGTTTGAACACAGGTGACTTAATTAGTTCCTCAGTTAATTTGATTTAACCACCTGAACTTAACCATGGATGTCTCTAAAACCTCAACTGTTGGCGAGCCTTGAGGACCGCATTTGGGAACCTCTGCATTGGCCTAAAGATGTTGAATGAGCTGCCTGGAACAGAGTCCAGAGGTAATAATTTACTTATTTAATTACTTTTAAGTTTTAGTTTTTAACATAACTGCAGAGGAATGCCAGGTTCACACTAAACAATGTATTTTGCCTTCATGTTTTCTTCAGCATAGTTCAAGTATGTGGTTTAGAGGTTCTGTAACTTTGTACTCTCTACTCTATGTTTATTATATTTACTTATACCGTAACAGCAACCATGTTTATGTGGAAACAATTATGCAATACTCTATATTGAGGCATCCCACAAATGCTAATTATTAACATCACATTACCATTAGTGAGCCTAACGCTCAAATTTTGCTTGACATTCTCCTTACTCCACTTCTATAGATGTTGAAGTTTACTGTTTTAGAAATGTGTGCTTCACTAGAATTATTTGCAACCTCCTTTATCTGGTTACAATATGCATTAAAAAAAAACAACAAGTCAGAATATGAAAGCAAATGTCTCATTGGTTGCTATAGCTTTGCATATAATACAGTGCTAGTAAAAGAGCACTAATAAATGGAAATCATTCCTAACTCAACCTCCCCCCTTTGGTATCTCCCCGGTGGCCCGGGTAAAAGAGTATGAAATTATGGCGGAATTAAGTCAGGTTTTCGTGTGCCTCACCCACCATGATAAAAAAGTATAGTCACTTACCTACAAACTTCTATATTTGTAATTGGTCATAGGCAAAATATCTTACAATTTACATCAAAACATTGACATTACTTATACAATGTGCCTAAAAATATTGGTTCTAGTCACAGAAATGTGAACAAAACAGCACCCTGTACATTGCGATCAGCTTACCAGCATGGCAATATGGTTCATAAACTCTTTAATAATTGCCAAACATGCCAGGAAATTGTGGTTCTGTATCTGCTAAAACTGTTTCCTTTCACTAGTCAACTGCTAATATGATGTTTCAATATTATTTTTAGAGCTGGGCAGAACATACACATGAGGTGAACCTTATCTTGTATTTTCTTTGTCAGTTACCCAGAGTCCCTGTACTGAAGTGAGTGGATGTAATATTTTTTTTACGGCATGAAGGAACCAAGCAATTCTGGATGGTTAATTAAATCTTCAGGTAAAAGGCAGACTCAGCAGGCAAGAGCACTCCTCTATTACATTCCTGAGTTCATGCTACATTCTTATGTGTTCTGTATATATACTCCAAGGGAGAATTCCTGGTAGCCTCTCCCGCTCATGACCCAGGTGTTCTTCGATTGGAATGCCAGAAACAGAACCATACGGTGAGTACACTGGCTCAGAAGACCAAGGAAATGAATTTCCCTCTTACAGTTTAAAAAAAAATTACAGCGTAATTTCATGTACAGTTGAATGAAAATCATATATTTTGTGTGTGTTTCTTGAGTGTATGATACACACTTTTTTATATTACACCTAGAGAGGCAAGATGAGGAAGTAAGGGCCAGGAAAAAAGCAGCACACCACTATTATTATACATTGTGTGCCAGCGGGCAGTCAGTGGCTGTGGCGCGGCGCATACAGGGTAGAGACGGCCGGTTCTTCCCACAGGGCATGTGCGATCTGTGCGAGTGCACCAGACGCACCACCCTGGTTACGGCTGTGCATATAATTATTTATTGTTTATAAGGTGCCACAAAAGTCCTGTAGCACGATACCAAAGGAATAGAACAGGCAATAGTACAGATTGAGACAAACAAGTTTAAAATTTCACATAAATACATAATTACAGTGTGCAATTAGCATATTTATTAAGAAAAGACAAATGGCCCCTGCTTGCATGATCTTACAATGTAGAGGACATATGGGTGGATACAAAAGGGAGATTAAATGCATATGTTTGGGGTACAAATGCTTTTAGTTCTAAATGAGCCCCATTAAGTTCTGCAGTGGAGCAGGCCTCTTGGCAAAGCTGCAAAGTTCCTGTGATGAAACCTCAAGTTCCATTGTTTCTTTGTCAATGCTGTATTTGCAATTTACTTTTTTATGCAATTTATAGTCTATGACTAGCGCTAGGATGACGATTTTCAATCATTATACAATGTGCTGAGGTTGGGGTACGACTAAAAGTAAAGTTCAAATTCCACTAGCAAAACGTGCAGCCTCTCACAGGATGGTACAAAATAAAGTGAATATTTAGCAGAAAAGTTTTTACATTTTGATTATTCGAGCATAGGAGTAATCATAGTGTAAAATGAAATCAGAATATTTTGTATATTTTGCTGCAAAGTATCCAGTATCATAATAACTTCTCTATACTAACACGAGTGGCAATCGTTCAAGCAACCCAGAATTCATAGGAACATTTACATCAAAACAGGCTGTGCTTATATTAGTTAGCATGGTAACAGGAGGAGACTGACTTCAGTAACTTTGGATGAGGGGATACAGGAATTTAATTGACAGTTAAACTAAACAATAATGTCTCAAGCAAAGCCTGATGAGCTGCAATAGTAAAAGTGGATACTGCAACAATCCGATATCAATGCAAAGTGCTAAATACATGACCAAGTGTAGTTTATTTCACTGTATAGTTTGGAAGTGGGGTACTAGCATCCGTAAAGTCACTGGAACTTTCCCTAATTTTTGGAATCAGTAAGACACTTAAGGGTATATTTACTAAAGGTCGATTTTAACCGATTAAAAATCATTCTAAATCGACCAACAGCAATGTTGCGTTTCTGGGGTTAATTCGCACATTTACTAACAGACAATTTTTTTTACATTTTTTTTTAAAGTGTTAGTAATTGTGTGCTTAGCCCCATAAAAACAACACTGATGTTGGTCGATTTAAAATCAAACTTTAGTAAATTTACACCTTACCGTTTGCACACCACTTCTGTGGTACCCCTTGCTTTAAATGTACAGTGGTTTGTGGAAACATGAATAGTTGTAACTAATTAATATAGGCCATTAATGTAATGGATTCTGCTTTGTACATTGGCCACCAGGGACTGGGGACTAGAGATACATTTTGTCCAAGAGGTACTGGGCTTGTATTGTACATTGGCCCAAGCAAAAGTCTGCACTGTACACTGACAATAAGGTAATGGAATCTGCATTGTAAACTAAACTCCCAACAATTTCTCTGTATGGTTCCCACCACAAACCAAGGAAGCCAACCATGCTGAGATACACTGTGTGTACCGCACTCATGAATATTGTCTTCCTCTTTACCATCTCAGAATGGTAGCACATCTGTATAACGTGTGTGTGTGTATCTGTGTGGATGTAGCGATAGATAGATAGATAGATAGATAGATAGATAGATAGATAGATAGATAGATAGATAGATATACATTACATACACATTCCAAGATAAAATAGAATCTGAACAACCAATTTATGTACAGCATCTATCCATATGAGCAGAACACACCTACAATGAGCAGCTAAATGCAATATACAATACAAAGTAATTATGATCTGAGATTGTTGCTCATTTACCTTCCACTGAATGCTATGTATATTTCTTGTCCTTTTTTATGTTTAATGTTGATATAATAACATCAAGAAAAGAGCTTCCAAAATACAGCTTTCTAGTTGCAAGTACGTGCTCTCAGGGCTGTGCCTTGTGTATTCACCAAATATTAAATATAAACTTGGTCTTTCTTGACACAACATCCATTTAGCTGCTGTACATAGAGCTACTACAGTTGGAAGACATGAAAACAGAATATCTATTGTGTGTGTAATTATTAATAGATCCAGCATGAACAGCCTGCAGGAATTCAGTCTTTAATAGGCACCTTTCCTCTCCCATGTCCACTCTCCAGTCTGCTACATCACATGAACTGCATTATCCTATAAACTTTGGAGATGACCCACAAATCCTACAAATACTTCATAGAACCAGGCATGGCCTGGATAAAGGACCCCTATCTTCTTGCAGTTTATAAGCTTCCTTATCTGCTTCTAGCTCCCTGGATTCTCTCTATTTCACCTTTTGACCTTATCTGGAAATTGTCATTTTTTTTCTTTAAGCTTTCAAGCACTACTGATTTTTTTTTTTTAAATAAGTAATTGGAACTGATACTGATTGTCTCTCCCCCTCCTTCCATCTCCTCTATAAACACAGCACCTCCCACCCACAGAACTGGGAGTTAGTTGCTAGCTGTGAAGTTAACTTCAGTCCCTCCCCTCCCGAGAGCCTTAGAAACCAAAGGCTGGATCTAACCCTAATCACCAACAGTCCAGAACATTTCCCCTTTCCTGCCTTTCCCCAGCTCTCTCATGCTTTCCTCCTTATCTCTATCACACACCACATACAGCAGCTCCTCAGCTCACTGTCCAGGGGAATACACTCTTTTACCATTGGAACTGAAGGATATTTAGTTCTTCTGATTTAAATAGTATCCTGACTGCTTCATTCTAAAGTTTTCAACTCATTGCTGCCAGTTGTGCAGAAGAAGTGTGCAGGGTAACACACACCAACACAGCACAAGGAGATCGCAATGAACAGCAACATAGCAGAGAAGGAGAGCTCTCCAGATGACATCAGTCTCCCAGAGGAGGAGGTAGGAGCCTTTCATAGAAATGACATGACTGCGCCTTATATACAGCATTGCATGTTCTTTCACTTAGCATTTGCATTGTGCATTCAGTACAACATCTGCATATTCAGAGACACTTGTACAATTAATGTCAGTACACTTTCTGCTTCAGATACAGAACACCTTACTTACCATACTTTTATTGTTTCATCAGATGTAAGTTCTTAAGAACAAGATCTTTTAAACAATTACTAATTCTTTTTTATACATCTTTTCAAGTGTGTATAAATAAACTCAGGCTGTGCACTGTACACTAAAGCACACTATTTGGTACATCTTATATAACATATAATAAAATATTTTTTATAAACCCTTTCTTGACACCTAAGAATTATAAACTGTAGTTTCATTTATTGTTGTGTTTATATGTTTATTTGACACAAAATTAAATACAAAACGTTATACAGTAGTTGTGTGCAACCAATGCTATTAAAAATGATATATATATATATATATATATATATATATATATTATACTGTATGTATAGTTTGTGTGATTTGTGCCTCATTATTGTGCAGTACCCTGTATCTGCATGTCTAGATAGTATAGAATTAAGTTTTTGTATAGTATCCATTATTTATAGCTTTTGAATCCCAAACCTATGCAGTTGTTTCCAGTCAGATCCAAGCAGTCCTTGGAGTTCTGCCATAGTAATTTTTTTACAATTGCGTAACTTTTACTTAAGCACGTTTATACACTTTTTTTTTTTTGGCTGATGTATGCCCTCAGCTGAAATGTTGACTATATATGTAAGCAGCTAACTCACAGAAATATTTTGTGCATTTATAATCAATTGTTCCAGCCAGGATCCACACGCACTGCAGTGTACAGAGCAGCATTTTACAGAGCAGCATTTACTTTGTGTTTTATGTGTCCCTGGTCTAAAACGAATTAACCCAGATCTGAAACAGATCATACAGTGGTTACAAGACATTAGGCTGGAAATTTCCCCTTTCATACAGTATCTATGGAGTCTGATCTTCCACATACAGTACTGATGCTTGGTGCATGCTACTTCTAAATATGGGAGACAACTTTTTAAAACATTTTGGGGTTACTCACATGAAAACCCACCATATGACTAGAAAATGATGCATAGATATGACTGCAACAGCACATATATTGGGGGCACTCAGTCATCCACAGAGATGGCCACTGTGCTTCTAAGGGGGGGATTCAATTAGCCGCGATAAGCTGCTTTTTCATGAAAAACGGCTTATCGTGCGAATAAATACTTATCGTGCAATCCTATGGCTTTCGCGGGTATGAATTCTCCATAGGGTTTAATGCAAATTAGTTATCACAACCTCTTGAGCAGGTGAAAAGTTGGGTAAAATCCCTATATTAAGGTAGAAAATCGGGACCACTGGGACACCCTCCTTAATGACTACTTAGACAAAATATTATTTTTTAATCAGCTTAATTTGGCCAATAATGGCATGCCATTTTTGGGGTGAAAATGTGCAAAGTGCCAGTAAATGGGTTACTTGATGTGGGACAGGTATATGGGGGTGCTATATGAATGGGACAGGTGTTTAAAGATTGCAGGTTGGTGTTAGAGGCGTATTTTTAAGGTTTTTTAAAAGTGGATTGAAAATGACGCAAATATATACTTATAGACCTTTTTCTGCACTCCCAATTTAAATAGAACATATATTTTGCCAAAAAACACTCTCTATCATTATTTGTCTGTTTTAGAAAAATTCATATCACAGCCATTTGACACAATTTAAGAACCCCAAAGACTTTTACTAGGGCCACTAATGCACTTCTATACTGTTACCCTATATCACTTTGCCCTTTTTTGGGGTACTGGCAGATTACCCTATTTTCACCTACTCTTATCACGGGTAAAACCAGTAAGAATTATTGCACGAATGCCACAACGCGACTTTTGTAATTGGATTGCGCCAAGAACAAGAGCGCGCATAGACGCGATAAGCACAGTTATCGCGTGAAGAGTGCGAAAACTTAACATGCTACAAGTTAGCACTCTTTTGAGTCTAACTGAATTCCCTCTTAAGTTTATTTTTCAAAGCAGAAATTGGGCAATCGGTACATTATTTATTTCATTAATACTTTTAACATGGATACATTATAGTTTGAGAAAAGTACCACCAGATGTCCTGTGAAAACTGGGACATGGAAGAGACCAGATACTAGATATTATCTTATACAGTACTCAGTGGTAATTGAATCTAACATATATTTGTACATCAGTGCAAAATTAGAGGGAATAGAATTTCATAGTTCATCTTTTGGACCTAATTTACAATTTCCCTAAATTCCTCTTGGATTTTACATCTATACTAATATTATAAGATCCTTGTATCTGTTTGTTCCAAGTTGGCACAAAAACTACTGAACCATTTTTTTTTTTATGAAAACTGCATCATTTTATAGCGGGAACTCCTAGAAATAACCTGCACTTTGTTTCATCTCGATCCGTCAAGTTAAAGCTAAATAATAACAAAACAAAAAAACTTATTGTCATCATTAATGTAAGAGATAGGTGTGGCACCATGCTGCTGGTAATGGGTGGGGGGAAAGGTGCCTTGGGCCCACGTTCACGTGACTAGGGTAGGCTACTGTTCACAAGGCACACAGTGACATTGGTGTGAGTGGTGGGTGAAGGAGCTGCTGGTACCAGTCTGTATAATGCTGCTGGTCACGTGGGCCACTCCCGCAACATGGCCCCTATATAAAGCATTACAACTAGAACACCTCAAATAAAAAGAAAATGTTGGCAGAATCAATTTCATTGTGGATGAAGCTGCGGGCAACAGCTAGTATACTATAAATCTATATGTGAAAACTTTATATTCCGGGGGAGGTTCAGTTCTCGGTGATGTGCCGCTGGAGGGATTTGCCGCATGGCTAATTTTCCTGTACTCTTTTATGAGATATGAATAAATGATGCATAGATTATTGAGGCATCTATCCGTAACCTGCAGGTGACTCACATCCATTTTATTGAGACCAGAAGGTAACGAAACAATGGCTATTTAATTATAGCATAGTGAACGTGCCAAACATTAGGTAAAAATGCTTTTTACATGCAATTGTTGTCAAGTCATTTCAATACTATGAATTATGACTCCTTGTAAATGCATATAACATGCTCCAAATATGTCGTACTCCTAAGCCTCTTAAATGAATAGGAACTTGCTCTTTGCTGTATTTCATAGTGAGTAATGATGTACAATACATGATAAATGTAATATATCTCCCTTTTCATCGCTATGCACTGTGCTCTCATAGAAAACTGTAAAAAAAAACCTTTGCATGGTCAATTACAGTGAACCCATAAGAACACTTACACATCTGTGATAGTGGAACAGTTTTAGTTTGGGGAATATAATGATCTGATTCTGCATTTTCTGTAAATATAATCTACGCATGAACCCTTGCCTTGTATCTTCTGTATAAATTGCATTCCTTTTACTGGGCTTGTAATACACGGTTTAACAAAGTGTGGGGCGGACTCAACAACTGTGTAAGGGGAGACAGGGTGTGATTCAATTTGAGTTCTTTCCATTTGTTTTGCTTCATTTACTGTTGTATATTTATGGAGTAATGGCAATGACAAGTCTTATGACTGCAATATACAAGAACAAGAAAGTTATATATGAAGAGTCTTAAATGAAATGTTTTCTTGATTGAAATCGTTAGGGTCATGCTTATACTTAATCAGTATTACTTAAAAGTAAAACAAAAGAACCATGTGATAAAATGACAAATTTAATGTACTTAAAATTGAAATAATACAATGGGCAATGCCAGAAAGTTCTAGTGTAAGGATGCAAATACAGCTGCATGATATACAATATTGCGTTAGGTAACATGTACAGTATCACCTGGCTCTATGTATCTAACAGCTTATTGCATTACAGTGCATGGAATGCAAAGGTGTTATTATTATTATCATTATTATTATTATTCATTTAGTGAGCCTTGATATGAGACTAGGTGACATTGGTGGGGGGAAACATGTGTTAAATGCCTTCTCCACTGTCTCCTTGGCACATATACTCCATCACTGGTATCCTCTTGTCTCCTGTGGCACATTCTGGTCTACCAACTCCCCAAATATCCTGCCCTGATCCAGTGCAGGGCAGCTATAGTCTTTATAGCAGCTCCCACCATTTCTGCTCTATGTGGAAAATAACTATGTGCAACGCTCCCACTGATTGCACCATCGCACTTCACAGACTGCCCACATCATAGAGCAGTAGTGTGACCTGCTGTTGTGTAATGCCTACTCCACTGGACAGGGCAGTAGGGTTAGTGCTTCTGGTAGAGGCTACTGTGGTACTACAAAGTTTGCAAACCCTTTTCTGATTTTCTGCATAACCGTGACCTTAAATAGACAAAGAGAGCCCAATAGATCAAATAAACACAAAAGGATATAGTTTTCCATCCATTCATTCATCAAAATGATCTAACATTACATTTCTTTGTTGGAAAAAGTATGTGAACCTCCAGGAGACAGTAACTGGTGTGAGCCCCTTGACTGTTCCACCAGAATCTGGACAGTTGGTAGAAAGTGCTGCTCCCTATTTGGAAAAGAGATAGGTATATAGGAAAGCGGAACACCCCAGACCTCCCTCCCCCATTCAGCCCCAGCTTGCCTCGTAATTAAATATTAGCCCCTACATTTAGAACAAAGACTCCATACTCCATTATTAGCCCCTACAATGTATAAATAGTATCCATCAGTGGTGGTTCCAGGGGTGGGGCTGCAGCGCAGTTCAAAATTCAATTAGGGGAGCCGCACCAACTGCCAGTGAGTTCCAGCTATCTATATTAGGCAGCGTTTGAAATGGCAGTTGGTGTGGTTCCCCTATTTAAAATTTGGACTGCGCTGCAGACCCACCCTTGGAGCTGCCACTGGTATCCATCAATCCCACATTACATTAATAACTGCCATATTTAATAAAAAGAGACCCCATTAATAGCTTCTATTAGCAGTATGAATTCCTCAACCTAATTACATTAACATCCTCACCTTACTTTAATAGCCTCATTATTGAACCTTAATAGCCTTCATTACATTACACTATACAATAAATTGCACAATCCCCCCTTCCAGTACACAGACAGATTACCATTGTCAGATGTCAATGACTCATAGGAGCACATTAGACCCTAGAGTGGAGGTCCAAGTGGGAAGTACAGGGGGCGTGGTGACATGACTGGCGTCATTGTGGCCGTGCCCGCAGGTATGAATAGTTTGGCCTACACGTGGATGCCTTGAAATTTGTGAGTATCCCAAAAGTTCCGGGAGAGTAAGCGAGTATGACACACATACAAACACACATACATACACAAATATTAAGTACAGTATGCACACACATTATATTAATACAGAACGGAGCCACATATTACATTAAAACACACACACACTTCCCTTACCTGCAGACATTTGCTGTACACTGTCACTTGAGCTGAAGAGTGGAGTGGGTTGCTGGACAACTCGGGAGGAAAAGTTAAATGAGACACAGGAGAGGAAGATGGAGAAGAGGCAGAAGTGTAGGGAAAGTGTAGGAGGGGAGCCAGTTTGTGCATCTGGGGCAAGGAGTGGACCATTCCCCTGCCCTAGCTGGCTGTGCGCCCTGTCTGTCAGCAGATCGTCCTGCATTAGGCTGAGCCAAATAGGGTAGGGAGCTGATCCCCTCTGACAGAAAGAATATATCTACAGTGCCAGGACTAGTCCTGTTAAATCATATTTGGTCAGAAAAGAACCCCAGATTTTACACCATTCATGCCAGCTCAACTGTTTGTTAACATGGTGCCCTCTGACTCATAGGAACATGTGCACTGCTCGCCCTTAGCCTATAGTAAATGTATCACTGATGGCATGTCAGATGCACAAAATTAGCCCTGGCTCTAGGATGGTATCTGATAATGTTGGGAGTTGTGCATGTACACATTATTTTTGTGTTTGTAATGTAATGGAGTGAAGCACACTATATAATTGCATGTTTGCTGATGGGTTATAAGGTTTTATAGCACAGTCATGTATGCGGTTTTTCTAAATTGAGTTTGCTTTGGTAAGATGATCTATTCTAACAAAGAAGTGTCCAAGCGTTTACATTTGTAAAATGAGGAGTTTCATAATTACTCCTAACATAAAGGTATACCCACTATTTTCCACAGCAATACATACTTTCTTAAAAAAGTATTCCCTGAATGTATTTCAGGGTACCGCAGCAGATATATCCAATATCTTCCCTCGTCCCCTTTTTTCAATCTCAGTAGCAGCCCTCTTAGGTTTCTTTAGATGCCATTAGCCATTATAGAATATTGTAGCCTATGGCATACTTGCTTACTCTTAAACTCTCCCAGAGAGGAGATGCAGATGACCACTTTGGGGGTCAGGGGAGGACTCTTTACGATACGCATCATCTCTCTATGATTTGCATCATTTTAAAGCCCCGCCCCCTCTCTATGAACAGCGGTTCCTTGTATTATCTCCCCATCCTGCTCACTTCACTAGGAAGTGGGTGGGATGCGGGAGATTCATCCACGCTTTCAGGGCTGCGGAAGTATCCCACAGAGTAGGTGATTATGGCCTATGGGCTACATTACGCATAATTGTCTGGGAGAGGGATCCTAAGTATCCCTCCCCGGTATTGTTCACTCCCACATGTGCAGTTTGATGACTGTACATGCGCAGTAGTGTGACTGTGGTCCGAACCCAGAAGTAAAGTGATCACATACCAAGTTCCGATAATGGTAAATATGGCTTTGCGGGATTCTGACGATATAGCCCATAGATATAAAATGTCAATGATTTAAAAGACAAAACCAGTTTGGTTTTGCATTTAAATCATTGGCGCTTCAAATTCACTGGCTAAATCACCAGAATAGCACCGACGTCTGCAACTCAAAAAAAACCCAAATATTGTTATTTTAAAGGAGTCTTAATTTTGCTTGAAAAAAAAACTTTAGAAATGTTGAAAAACATTCTTAGCTATTTGTTCCAATTTAAGGGGTATCTTTTAAAATATCATTGACAGCATTAAACAGTGTCACATGTTGTTTATATTGTGACCCAAAACAAGAGGCTCTTTTGTTGTCTTCAATAACTTAGGTTAGAGGCAAACATGGATCCAGCAATTGATCTGGTCAGCCATACATAGGAAGAGCATGTAATGCACTTTAACCTATGTGCACATTAGCGTTATTCATTTCTGTCTGACAGGTGATAGATGAAAAACGGAATCTTCCATAGACATCATTCATTTTTAAGTAAAGCAGTTTCTGTGCATACAACCATCTCTCCATGACTGATGACAGAACAGGAACAGTGGCAGAGAAACAGAACATGTTCTACTTTCCCACATCCCTGCTCTGTCATCTGTCTTGCAAAGACCGTCACATGCATTGCACTGGTGTCTCTCCATATACAGTAGATTAATGATCTCCTCCATTCAGCTGGAAAAAAGCATAATAGAGTAGAATTGTATTTAATTCAAGATCACTAAACCCCAAAATTTTGAATTTTTTAATTTGAACCTTTAAGAAGAAAAAATACATTGTTCAGTGTTACGCTAGCATCCCACTGCAGCTCTGTTATAAAGTATTACCTACCCATGCTAATGCAGATAGGTGACGTTCCTCCTTCATCTTTAAGACAGAGGACCTCATTCAGACCCGCTCGCTCGCAACTGGGTCGATGTTTTAGTCCTGCGAACGCGCAGCGGCTGCACTGCACGTGCGCAAGCCCCGGAGCGATAGAGAAACTCTCTCACTCTGGAGCTCTCTACAAAAGGGCCGGCTGTCGATGTTGATCGATAGCTCGGCCCGTTTTGCAGGCGGGGTGGGGGGTTGCTACACAAACGGAGGCGTTCCTGACGGAACGCTTGCCGTTTTGCGGGCGGCCGCACTATCAGCAGTGATGTCAGTGGGGAGCTTCCTGCTCGATCAGAGCGGGAAGCTCCCTGGGGCTTGCGGCTGCCGAGACCCAACCTTAGGGTCTCGTCGCAAGCCCCGATGGTCGCTTAGCTAGCGACCCGGAGGCCGCATTAAAAAAAAGAAGCGGCCTCCCTCATTCAGAGAGAGCGATCGCTTCTTGCGACCGTCTCTTAATGAGGGCCAGAGTTCTGAGGACAACTGCTATAGGTAAAACAATATTACAAATATTAGTGATAACAGTTACTGTGATAGCACTGACCCCGCCGCTCAGAGACTCTTTAAGACAGGGCTGTGTGCAAATTCCCCCCGGAATAAATGGCACCATATTTCCACATATATATATGGAAATATAGCTCTGGTGCCATATTTCCGAAGAAGCCACCAGAATAATAGTGTGGACGGCCGTCAGGTAAGTAAATCCATTGATGCAGTGTGTTTGGTGTGGGCCTCACTCTACTCAGGTCCAATGTGTACTGCATACCCTGCTCCCATTATAGATACACCACTGCTGCCACTGTCCATTAATCAAGCATAAATACTGCATGTTGTTTTGCACAACAAGACTGCCAAGCTGTCATTCACTGTGTATCTGCTGTGCTAGAGAAGCACCTACTTGCTAACATGTCATCCTTCTGCAGAGGAGTGAAACAGAGTACAGTATAGTGGATATAATGCGCCAAGTATAAACACTTCAGTTGTTTGATGTATATTATTCAACTCATTTTGATACAGAATTACACATACAGTATATTAATGTCTCACATTTGCTTTATTTGTTCTGAGTCTACTCATAAAGATGTTTAACCTAAATTAAGTGTTGTTAAACCTTTCCAGCCAGACCCAATTATGTCTTTAAACAGCTTTTAAAAAGAGGATCATGGGGCCCACTTAACACATGATCCCACCTAACAAATTGGTTGGTCTGAAGTAAGTTTCACCTCACCTTAAAGAACACCTATATACTCTACCAGAATATCCATGAGGCTCCCGAATTTAGAGGATTTCTTCCAGAGTAGACCAACCTTCTGCATCCCACAAACTTTCCTAGTGGAGTAGGTCATATGGGAACGTGATGACCTAATTTGTAGTGAATTGCCACATTACAAATCCATGTCCTGCTTTGTGATGCTGTTATTTGCAACATTGTACAGCAGGGGGTGAGCTGCATTAATACAAATGGTCAGAGTACGCCGTCTGCAATTCTAACATGGACCTTCGTCTAGGCCCAAAAAGATAAGTAGGCAAGTATGGCATAAAGTGGATAGGTTAAAATGTTTCCGTAATTGACATAATTAAGCAAATGCTGTTTTCAAGCTAATTGAAAAGAAATTTGGGTACAATATACGTGTGGGGATTTTTTTATATCCTGTGCTGATGCATTAAACTTGTGTTATTTTGTTTCAAGTCGCAATAACAAAATATATTTTAAAAAAGAAAATACATTCGGATTGCTTATATATTTTTTACTTGAGCCCATATTTAATCAAAATGATATCAGTCTATAAAAGTTTAGCAAAACATATGAGCATAACATTTGCTGAGTTAATTTGTGTACAATTTTTTCATTATTAACATATTTGATTTGGTACTTGACCAAGGTAGAATAAAGTATCAACCATAAGCACTGCACAACAGTGCCACCAAATTTGTTTATTTTATAATACTTGCTTCATTTCCAAGCTATGAGTTTTGAACAAAGCAACTCTTACACTTAATAAACATAAATAAAATTATAATAAGTATGTACTGTTTTTAGAATATTTCAGTACAATATATTTTAAACAGTGCTGTATTCTTGCTTTTCTCTTAATAACACTCAAAACTTTTTACTTTCTTATGAGCTTCTAGGAAATGGGTGTGGTTTGGTCAGAAAGACACTCCTTCCTGACCAAGCCACACCTATTTTCTAAATCCCCACAACAAAATCTAAATTTGGGTCTGTGCCCACTATGTGCAGATTTTTCAGTTGTGAATGTTGGCAGGTATGTTTCTTGTTCCTCCTAATGATGCACACATACATTTTTATTTGTGACGTATCACAACATCAGAAGTATAATGTACTATGTATATGTATATAAAAATTTTTTATGAGTAATAAAAAATTGCTGTCAGATTGACAGCAGAAACAGAATTGTTGTATTATGTTGTTTATGTTTTTTTCATAGAAACTTTGAACTTAAATACAGACTATACATTTCTGCTGTAAGATCAAACTTACTTTCTTATAATTAACTTTAAAATAAAAGTTATGGCAATAACACTATAGTTAAGTTAAAACTTATCAGCTCCAGTTTTTCTGGAGAGTATCTGACCCAGAGATTTGGTCTCACATAGGCTCTGATCACAAACTTCAGATAAATGCGAGTTTCACTGATCTCCATCTCTTTATATTATATCTATCATATAGGCATATGTAAATAACACAATGAAAAACTTTCAATAAAACGATACTTAAATGATATAAGACCTGTTAAGGAGCATGTTGTCTTATCAAAATGTAGACCAGTTAGTCCTGCTATTAGTCCTCCTCTATTGCAATATTAAGTTTTACTTTTAAACATGACATCATTTAATTCCAAATACAGATTTGTAAACTACCACTGTCTAGTTAAACATTACTTTTTTGAGTAAGAAAGATGCAGTGTAAGAAGTATTGCAAAAGTAGCACCGCAATCCAAATAGTCTCCACTGTCAACTTAGATCAAAATGAGACAAGCAAAGGAAAAGCCTGATTGGTTGCTTAGAAATATCACTGAGCTGGCTTTTAAATTACATACATTTATTATTATTATTATCATTTATTTATATGGCGCCACAAGTGTTCCGCAGCGCCTTATTTATGTCTTATGTTCTGTACCTAGATACATGTTGTTATATCTAAAATGTTACTGCTGGTGTGAAACTTTTTGAGCTGTTACTTATGGATCCTTATGGATTAGAGTAAAGAAAAACTTCACGTGAATAGGTTAATGGCAGAACATGCAGTTTTCGGAATAGTGCAAAGCCCTGTAATACAATTATAGTTCCTCTTTTGCCATTCCACTCTGTATTTGTAATTTGAATTTTGTAGGCTATAAACAAATATAGTTGGGGTGACATTATGTGGTGTCAGAGTAGGAAACACTGAAGTACAAATTACACTGGTGGAACATGGGAAAATGTGGCATTAAACAAATATTTTGGAAATGTCACGAATTTCTACTATAGATCCAAATGTTCTTCATTTCCTACCACAATACAAGTTGGTATATATATATATATATATATATATATATACATATATATATATATATATATATATGACTGACTTGTTCCTAAAATGTTTGCCATAAGTCATATCAGAATAGATCCTATTTTATATATTTTGATTAAATTAGATATTCCATTTAAAAATTAGTATAAAAGACTAGAAGATGAATGTTGCTATTTATAATTTTCCCTAGGTTTGTTTCTTCTGACTTCTATTAATGATTGGTAATTCTGCAGATCTTCTAGTGTTATGTGACCACCATGGCATACACAATCACATGACACATGAAGTAGTCAGCAGAGAGGCTTTGGAACACCCCTCTGTGCTATATTTTTAGTTTGACTCCCTGTCTCTCATTCTCACCTCTGCAATTACATGGAATGCTAAGTGCTTGATGTCTGATTACTAATTTTGGTTTTAAATAAATTCTTCTATGTAGGATTGCTGCTTTATATTTATATGACTGAGTTTTACAAAAAATAATCATTGTTATTTGTCCTGGTCTCAGTGTGGCTTACAGTCTAAAGGGTCTATTTACTAAACCTTGGATGGAGATAAAGTGAATGGAGATAAAGTACCAGCCAATCGTTTCCTGTCACTTTACAGGCTATAGGCGGGATGTACTAAGCATCACTTCCGCGATGCAGTACATAACCCCTGACTTTGGGTACATACCGTGGTTCACTACAGCAGTATGTACCAAGAATTTCACAAAGAAAGCTCTCCCGTAAAGAGCTGTGCTTTGCGATGCTGCCGGGCAGAGGGACTTCTGGGTTTAACACCGAGAAGAACGTCGGTGGTGGGGGCTCATGGGAAAGATCCGATCGGATCCCTCCCAGCCTGGAGCATCCCGATAAGAAGCCCAAAGGCTTCTATTGGGTAACACCACCTGAAAGTGGCATTACCCATCGGGATGAAGCACCGGAAATGCATCGCATTCCAGGTGCTTAATACATTCGGGGAATGCGGTAAAAAGCCCGAAAACTGCATTTTCGGGGGTTTTACTGCATTTTTACCTTTACTGCATTTTTACCTTTAGTACATCTCGCCCTATGTTTGAAAAATGACCGTTAGGAGCTGGTTGGCTGGTACTTTATCTCAGTCCACTTTATCTCCATCCAAGGCTTAGTAAATAGACCCTGAAAATTATTTGCCACACATTAAGACTAACCAATCAGCAAGTTTTTGGACTTTGGAGAGAAGCCGGAGCACCAGGAGGAGACCCAAGCAAATACAGGTAGAACATATAAACTGCACATAAACAATTATGCCGTTGGAATGGCCCCAGCACTGTAATGTAGCAATGATAACTGCTAGAGAGGCTCCACCAATGTATTGCTTCTCTAATGGTTTAATGAATTGTTACACAATTTTGAAAATTCTGTGAAATCTCTCTGCTAGACAGAAAAAAAATAAGGCTAATGCAGGAAGGTCAGACGGATTAGACATCTTTGAGTCGGTTTGACCATGATTAATCCAGTTCGCAAATGTGTAAGCCGACCTGAACACGTTGAGATAAATTGAAATATTTTAAATGTTGTAAATGGCAAAATAGGGTTCAGTTTTTGACTATAACACAACCATGTTCGTGGCCATTGAACCGATTCAAAATTTTCGAGAACCTGTATTCACCACTGGGCCTCCTTTTGTTATTAATAAATATTACCATGATCTAACAGCAAATTGGCAACCATGACCAAACAGGTGTGTTTCATGTATTTTGTAAACAATGGCCTAGCTTTCAGCAAGACAAGTACTGTGATATATTACAGGATTAGCAAGTGTCAGTTGCTGTTTTGCGTCATATTAATTCCTAAATATAGTCTGTACATTACAGCAGGTCCCAGATCTTTTCACATTAACCAAACAAAATGTTCCTACAACTCTAAAGACTGTCCAATGTCTTTCACATAAACAATTCCTTAAGCTTCTGGTTTATGGTAAAACATTTGCAAAACACAGATGGAGCAGATGCCATGGAATCCTCTTTATTTGAGCTTTGCTTAGCAGCACAGTGTTTATTCAATATAAACCACTAATAGGAGTGTTTATTGCCAAAGAGTAGCATATTAATTCTATAATTAAAACAAAATGCACTGGTGGTGGTGGTCTTACATTGTATCAGTCTCATTAATCTTACTATTTAGATTGTTTGAATGGAAAAATGTTTAAGCCATGATTACTTAATTTGGCACCAGTCGCCTATTTCTTGTGAGCTGCAGTCTAATTGAGAGCTTACAGGAGAAGTATGAATACAAACAAGGAGGACATGTTTAACTTACATTTCATGGACTTGTGGAACAGAGAAGGGGATACATTGACATATCTCACTGTAGTACAGGAATGTGATACACATAATTGAAGTTGTTCTTAATCAATATAATGGGCGGGATCAGGTGCGCCGAGAGGGGGGGAGCGGGTACAGATTACCGGGGACCGGGCTTCCTGAGGAGCTCGGCGGGGGCCCGGGTCCGGCGCCGCTCCCCCTCCCTCACAGCAGCCCAGCACACAGCGTGTGCTGAGCTGCAGTGGAGACTGCTCGTGGCTGCTGAGCAGCAGCCACAGCAGTCTCCTATGCCTGTGGGGGGGGAGCGATCACACTGATCGCGCCCCCCCCTGGCTTTGAGCAGGGCTGAGGGGGCCCAGAGCGCCCCCCTCACCAGCGTGCAGCGCCACGAATCATTTTTTTCGGGAAGGGGGCATAGCCACGCCTCCCCGTGATTAGGCCACGCCCCCTAGTACACGGGCCCACCGCAGCTCTCAGCGGGCCTGGGCGGGATGCATCAAGAATTCCGCCACTCCTCACATGCATGGCAGTGTTAATAATGCCGGTATGCATGAAGAAAATCGCAAAGGACAGCTCTCCTGATAATAGCTGTCCTTTGCAAAATAAGAACTTCCGGGTTTATGACCCAGAAGTCCCTCTGTGCATGTGCAGAACAACGCACGCGCTGCTGGTGGTGCTGGGAGGGATCTGATTGGATCCCACTCACACCACTTTGCAGAAAGTAGCATATAGGCTTCTATCGGGTGGCGTTACCCATCGGGTCCAAGCTGCAGAGAGCTTTGCTTTCCAAGGCTTGGTACATAGCAGAAAAGCAGTCAAACCCCCGAAAACAGCATTTTCGATGGTTTGACCGCATTATTGGTGATAGTGTGTCCTGCCCAATGTCTCACAGGAAAATAACATGGTGAATGGCATTTGATTTCATAGGCATATGAAAAGCGGTAAAATACTATTTTCTAATTTTTTTTTGTCATATTGTGGTCTCAGTTACAGCCCTAGATGAGAATGCTGCTATATACATTCGATTACTTTTGCATAATATGGACGTGGTAAAAAAACAGCACACATTTCCTGTTTATGTCTGTAGGTATTTCATGATGGCTTTGTATAAGTAGTTAATCTTCCAGTATATACAGGTGTCGGTTCAACTGCTCAAATAATACAATTAAAACTACTGTATGTTAGTGTGTACTTATATTGATCATAGGTTTATATTTGTTAGTGTAGGCTATCTTGCGATTGTGAATTTGATTGTTATTTCATCAGTTTATTTATTTTGTGTTTTTGTAGAATAGTTTGTCTACATCAGGTGGGTGGTGTGATATCACAAAGAGCTTCATCAGTGCCAAACTGAAGCAGCTCCTGAGACTGACTATCCCTGTACTATACGCTGCACGTCAGTGATAAGCTCACAGTAGGCTACCTTAAAGGCACACATCCACTAGAAGACATCAAACTGACTGCACAATTACGACATTGTAATCGTGCCGTCGTTTGTCAGTCTGTGATGTGCCTACACTGAGCGAGCAGTCATTCAGTGTAGGCACATCAATCATCTGCAAACATGTTGAACCTGACGTTATCGTCAGGTTGTACAACATATTTGTACGATGATAGATGTCTAAACGACCAGTGGGAGCGCGCATCGGTGGTCGTTTTAGACTTTTTTTAACGATCTGCAAATGATTTTCAAACGATTATTGAACGATAACGTTATCGTTCAATTGCTCAATTTAATCGTCTAGTGGATGTGTGCCTTTAATCTCAATAATTAAACAATACACTTTACTTTAAAGAAATAGACACCCAGCTTTAATATATCAGCAGTAATTTTAATGTAAGGTAAACATGTTATAAGTTATAATGAATCTGACAGTAAGGATGAAAATATGGGAGGGAGATGAAGACTTTGGAGCCGCATGTGGCCCTAGGGTTGCCTGATGCCCATCACTGCTGTATGTTTAAAAATGTCTGATCAAACAAGTTGTTATACCTACTATACCTACTACACAACACTGCAGAGTTTAGTATCGTCACTTAAAAGATCATCATAATTTAAAGTCTGTCTGTAATAACACTTGCTTCAATAAAACCCTTAGCTTTAGTTAATAAGTTTGTTCTCTATTGGTCCTCATATTACTTCCTCAGTTATAATTTCGTTGTGATTTTTAATATCCTTACAACACTTACAATATACTGTAAATTTTGTGAATTCAGGTATAAACAAGATATCATTTTAGCATTCATTGCTTCAATACAATTTAATCATAACAACCACCTAAGTAATAGCAAAAATGAGCAATACGTAGAAACAAATAGACTAATAGACAAATAGACTAATAGGTACAAATTTACATATAGTACTTTAGGCTCTTCACAGTTCTTAGTGTACTGGTGGCCACCATCCAGCTTTCATCACACATATGTGCATAGACTTGCATGAGAGTTATTTCCCGGATAGGAGCCATCTCTTTGTGTTGCTCTTCATTGATGAATACAAATATTTAGTTAACTGGATAAATATTAAATCATTGTGCCAGGGCTCACTTCATAACTTGAAGTCATTGTTTATTTAATTTTGGTAGCATAAATATTGACTTCAACATAAACTGGAGAGGTCTGTGCTGTAAACATCGTTTGAAAGAATGTAATATACAGTAAGGGTTGTTTGAAGCTTCTACACATTGTAGTGGTTACGTAAGCTTGTAGCATATGGGTGGCCATTTTGAAAAGATTTATGTCTTTGTTAGTATTGCTTCAGGCACACACAGGAAAAATGGGGAATCATTACATACCAAATACCAGATATAGCAACTGTTTTCCCGTTTTTCCCTCTGATAATATCAGGGCCGCAACTAGGGGGCTAAGGGGGCATGTGACCCGGGTGCCGGACTTGAGGGGGTGCCGGGGAGAGGATGCTGGGAGGCTAGGTTGCTGCTCTTGTGGGTTTGGATCCGCATCCCGGCCTTGAGAGGCACAAAGACACCATCAGTCTAATGTGGTGTAGGTCGCAAGCCAATCAGTGCTCGCGGACCGGCAGCCAATCAGCAGAGGCTGCTGGTCCGTGAGCTCCAATTGGTTTGTGGGCGGCGCCACATTACAATGATGGCAGTACTGACAGTTCCCCAAAGCGTGGCAGCCCCGTCCCGCGCCACCCCAAGCTCACCCACCGCACAGCTCCGGCAGGTAAGAGAAGGGAGATGGGGCCTTAGTGTGGCTTAATGTAAAAGAGGTCTTACTGTGGCATAATGTGTAAGGGGCCTTACTGTGGCATAATGTAAAGGGGGCCTTACTGTGGCATAATGTGTAAGGGGCCTTACTGTGGCATAATGTAAAGGGGGTTTACTGTGGCATAATGTGTAAGGGGCCTTACTGTGGCATAATGTGTAAGGGGTCTTACTGTGGCATAATGTGTAAGGGACCTAACTGTGGTATAATGTAATGGAGGCCTTACTGTGGCATAATGTGTAAGGGGCCTTACTGTGGCATAATGTGTAATGGCATTACTGTGGCATAATGAATAAGGGGCATTACTGTGGCTTAATGTATAAGAGGCATTACTGTGGCATAATGTGTTGTAACTTGTAAGGGACATTACTGTGGCAGAATGTGTTTTAAGGGGCATTACTGTGTTGCAGAATGTGTTGTAAGGGGCATTACTGTGGCATAATGTGTTGTAAGGGACATTACTATGTGACATAATGTGTTGTAAGGGGCATTACTGTGGCATAATGTGTTATAGGGTCATTAATGTGTGGCATAATGTGTTATAAGGGGCATTACTGTGTCACAAAACCACACACCCTTTTCGTCCTCTATGTTGATTTTTTTTTGGAGGGGCGCCAAATTATGGCTTTGCCCTTGGTGACAAAAATCCTAGTTTCGGCCCTGATAATATTAATAATATATCATGGCGCAACATTAACAGTTATGACTCAGATTTGTATATATGAAAATTGTAAAATTTACCAGTACGAGTTTGAATCTTTCTTTTTCCGTTGGCTGGCAACTTCTACTGAATTATAATTACAGGTTGAGTCTCCCATATCCAAATATTCCGAAATACGGAATATTCCGAAATACGGAATATTTTTAGCATGACTGAGACAGTGAAAACTTTGATTTTTGATGGTTCAATGCACACAAACTTTGTTTAAGGCACAAAATTATTAAAACTAAAGTATAAAATGACCTATAGGCTGTGTGTATAAGGTGTATATGACACATAAATGAATTTCATGTATGTACTCACACTTTGTTTGAGGCACAAAATTATTGAAAATATTGTATAAAATTACTTTCAGGCTGTGTGTATAAGGTGTATATAAATCATAAATGCATTCAGTGTTTAGATTTGGGCCCTATACCTAAGACATTTCAATATGGTATGCAATTATTCCAAAATACGGAATATTCCGATATCCAAAATACCCCTGGTCCCAAGCATTTTGCATATGGGAGACTCAACCTGTATAAGACGGAGAATATTAACACCAGCGCAGTAATTATTGTTTTATTTTACTTGTTTCTGGAGATATTATATCTTTTGGGTCCTAACAAGACCCCAATTACTTGCAGTAGGTATTCATTAAGGGTGTATTTTTATATATTACTCTAGCACCAGGAACTGTGGTTTTATACTACATTTTGTGTGGTTATATTTTGAAATTCAGTCAAATGTAAGAGATTTACTGTTGGTGAATTAATTTGTATATCAGTCCAATTTTGCCAGAAATTGGCTAAGCAAATAGCACCTACTGGAGAGGGACAGTCACAGTGGATGAAATATAAAGAAGTCAATCAGACAGGACAGATAAATGTCACAATGCTATAAGTAGCCTATGGCCCATTGGACATTAATTATTGCCATGACAGATGTGACATTACATTGACTTGGAAAAAATGTATATTTTATATAAGTATAAATTGAATTGTGTAAGACATTAACCTGCTAATACATATTTCACTATAATTATTACTTATTTTCAGCAGAAATCTCTTGAGACGTGATTTGAATCATTTGATGGTCATATGCTATAGTCAAGATGTTAAGCTGCAACACAAAATCCCCTTTGGTCATGTGCTGGTACACCTAGTTTTTCCTGATTTGCTAGGGGAGGTGCTAGTTTGGGCTGACATAAGGATTTTGGCAGAGTGACGGCATCCTGCAACTACAGTAGTTATTAGTATAGAATTAGAAATAAAAATGAGCAATACAGTAATAGTATTTATGGGGTTTCATACATCTGTGTGAGACTTGTTCACATGTTACATGAGTCGAACAATTAGGACCGGATTCATAGATGGGCAGAGATGCTACAGACGTGACTTTTGCCACAGCCGCGTCTGTGTCTTTATGCTAATCCATCTCAGTGCATCTTTAGACGCTCCCTCGCTGCACCATCAGTCGCAGCATCGAAGCTTGCACCTGCCCTATGGCAAATGCAATTTCTCCTTCTGAACATGGCGTCCTGGGTAGCGCTACTGCGTCTTTAGAGACAGCGACATGCCTGCGCTGCTTAACCACCTCCCTATTACCTCCCAGCAATGCCCACTGAAATCTTCAGCTCTTGCATCCAAATTAATTTTGAGTCTCCTGGCGGAAAGCACTGGGACCCATGCTCAGTGCCACTTGGAAGCTTGTGCAATACTCCCAACACCGGCCAACTGCGTGAATATTGGCATTACGTGCAGTTAGCGTGCACTCCCTGCTTCATGCTAGATTTGCAGACTGCTGATATATAACGGGGTGGCAGTAGCTGCAATCACCTTAGAGTACCTATCTCTATGGTGAGGGTCCTTGTTAGCTTAGTTAGGTATGGCGTATATGTGGCAATAATGTGAGAGCAGCATATGTCAGCTTACAGTATTCTGCTAGTAGGTATGTGGTTATAGAATTTGTAAAAAAAATAATTTACATAATTCCATTTTTCCTGTTTTTTGTCATATTTAACCAGATTTTAATTTATTTAAGTTTTTTTTAAGCACTTTTTTTTTTTTTTTTAACAACAGTATAATGGATTTCTATTAATACACTCCATTGATGTTTACCTGTCACTTCAGATATGCAGGTTGGGCAAGTACCTATACTTTGGAAAAGTTTTAGTAGCAGGGTCCAATACGGTATAATTGCTTTATGGCTCCCACAAATCTTAATCTAGTCTTATATATAGGTTTTTGCTTGTAAAAAAGTTAAAAGTAAAAAAAAAACCTAGTTTAATGAGGGCATAGTTCCCATTTACACTGCAGGTATGCAAATGAGTCGACAGTGTGCTATTTAAACTTTGATACGTGTATTTGTATAATGAAAACATTTGACTAGGCCATATTTTTGCATGTTTAAAGCATGTAAACTATATTATCAACATTAACATTATTTGGCCAAATTTGATCTTTAAAAATAAAACCAATATAAATTGTAGCCCAAACATGGGGTGTGGCTATTACAGTGAAATGATTGTTCTCACATTTTTATACAGGTAACCAAGTGTAATCAAACTATGTAGTTTACACATGCTGGTCATATGGAGCAGGGGCCTCTAGCATCCCCTGTATATCATACTTGCCGACATTCAGCCCCCTCCTTCCGGGAGGGAGCTGAATGCCTGCATTCTGCGGGGGCGTGGCCAGGCGATTATGTCATTTTGGGGGCGGGACCAGTGTCGGGACCACACGATTGCTGAAAAAAAGGCATTGTGAAGCAGGGGCGGCGCCACGATGACTCGATTCAACGCAAATCGCGTCATCGGGCCCCCCCCGCAGCGGGGGTTTTTACTAGTAATCCGGGGGGTAGGCGGCAGCTGGGAGGCTTGCCTGCCTTTCCAGGGGGTCGGGAGTGGCACCCGATATTCGGGAGGGTAGGCAAGTCTGCTGTATATATATTATAGTAGCTATGCATTTACTTGCATGGAACTGTTCACATTAATACCAAATGCATGAACAATCCCTTATGTCGAGCCATATGGCCAGTCTTGCCACTTGGCTTAGCACTTGCAACAAAATCATGTCTAGTGTGGAAACTCCATTCTGGCATACATTGTGGCCTATTAGTATGGTTGGGAGATGAACTGCATTTATTATATTATTATGGGGCTCATTTTTGGGCCCCCACAGGCAGTGATATCATGCTTACTTGACTAGGGTTACACCACTATTCTCCCAATTATGTGTGCATTAATACAATATAAAAGAAATAAGAGAAGATAATGCAAACCATTTATAAAGCACATAAATCTCATTGTCAGACATACTCTCTCTCTCTTTATAAACAACTACAAAGTATTGTGTTCTATCTGATACAAATATTAATGTAAGAAGTGGGGTGCAGGAGGGATGTGATCAACAAAAAACATGATCCTCAGCATTGACCTTGGACATTAGTAATGCTATATCAGACTGCTCTCTGTATTAAATATATACTGTCTATTAAGTTGCTCAACTGACTTCTAACACATATTTAATACCTTAATCTGGACTAATGTATACAACAGCAAGTCACAAAAACCTCCTATTAGTGTGTCATGTACGTGTCACATAACAAACACTTAACAATAACATAATAATAAAGATTCTGAGACATGAATTGGCAAATGATGAAAGCATTATAATAAAAAAAAAGTATGGTGGCGATCAAAAGGCGACCAGAAATCAGCGCAGACCATCATGCACCACTAATAATAAATGCGCATTGCAAGGAGAGACTTCCCTGGGTGCCCAGGGAGAACATAAACCAGGTTATCCAATTCCCCTTTCTAAACTTGACTAACCCATCCCGGAAGGGTGGCGTTGCTGCCCCCGTAAGAGTGGTGCAGTCCAAAACCTGTCAAGCTAGGTGAGTGCACCACAAAGCAGTATAGTTGCGCTCAGGCTGATGATCTGCCATTCTTCCCCACTAGAAAACAGGTATCAAAACCACGTTTTACCAGTCAAATAGTCATGGGCCTTAAAGCCACATACATAAGTAACCCATCCAAACACACCCTCTAACCACTAAGAGGCTAATATCAACAATCTAACCAGTACATAGGCCATACTTCCCTACTCTCCCGGAACAGCTGGGAGGTTCCTGAAAATCGTGTGGCGCTCCCTGCTGCCTGCAAGAGTCCAAATCTCCCGGAGCCAACCCTAACCGCGTCTGCGACCTCCCATTTCACTACAGATGGCTGATGATGTAATCGCATTGCCACACCCCCAGCAATATCCACTTCAGCAGCTCCATGACCCCATCAGTGCCGAACCTGCCTGCCTCCTCCTGGAAGGGGCAGCCCAATGGTCGGCAGATATGACATAGGCAAGTCCTTAGCCTTGTGGTTTAAGCCACTTCAAGCTTACGGAGCTTTTGGTTCTTCTAATACTACTATCATCTGAAACATACTAATAATAAAGACATGGAGATGTGAATTAGGAAATAAAGGTAAGCTATTTATTTATAAGGCAATATAATATTTAATCGTATGGTGGCAATATAATATACAAACGTGTGGTAGCAAAAAAAAGGATGGCCGGAAATCATTGCAGCCCATGAGTGCATCACTAAATAATAACAAACATACATTGCAGACGGACACCTCCCTGGGTACCCTTAACAACACAAACCAGCAGTAAACTGACCAACTGTAAAAATGTTTAAATATGTGTCTCCATTCAGATATGTCATGAATGGCAAATAATGAAATTTTATTTATGAGATTGTAATTCATTGAACACTCCTCACATGATTATAAGGGTTGGGTATGGCATCCCACCGACATCTGTCGCTAGGTATCCTAACCATTCTCCAAACCCTCCCTCCCCGCTGCCTAAACCTAACTCCCCCACACCCTAAACCTAACCTTCCCCCTTAGTGCCTAACCTTAAACCTCCCCCTAGTGCCTCACCATAACCCCTATGCCTAACCCTGCTGCTTTTCTTCAGGATGCCGGCGCCGGGATCCTGACATTCTCTTTGCCGGGATATTGACCGAATCTCCAATATAAGATATGTTACTGCCTCCTTGGACCCACCAGAAGTACAGGGTGTGAACATCGGCATTGCGAGCGACTAAATGTCTGTTGTCTAGAGAACTAATATATATTCAGACATTATTCCATATAAAATAAGTTCACTGTGAGAAGCATAAGAATTAAAAAAACACATTTTTAGCAAACTGTAGAATATCAAAACGTCTAGTATGAAAAACATATCCTGCAATATTCACAACTGTGTATTAAAAACTTTCCATAACATAACAGAGCATATGCAAACAAAGAGGGGATTATACCAGCACTCACCTGTATTTTTAGACTGCCAGCTGCACAACAAGATAATAAAGGATAAATTGTTGGCAGTGCTTCCCTTACCAGTGCGAATCGGTATAGTATAATATATATACAGGATATGATGTATTAGTACATATTAAGGCTTAAACATCTGAGATCATGAGCCAACCCAAAGACATGCGTTTTTCATAGGTCTTACAGCACCCAAATGACAGGTTTATAAGCGGACTAGATAGCAGCTAAGCATTTGTGAACATATCTAAACCAAGAAGAGATGTACTATTCCTGTTCTCTGTCTCTTCTATAGTTCTAATGTTGCCAGTGTGGATGTATGAAGCCCCAGAAATTTGATTTCCCCAATTCGGACAATTCTTGGAGTAAAAGTTGCAAAATTGCAAGACATGTAATTTGGCTTTGTAAATGAACAAAAGGCCCCTGACCACAATACTGGTCCTGATTACCTGGAGTCAGCAAAGTTTAAAAGTAAAAAAAAATGTATTCATTTTAATAGCTGATACTTTTAATGGGACTTACTGTATTTGGCAGAGAAGTGCTTGTGCGGATGAACTCATTACTTCCCATATACAAAGGTCTATGTACTAAGCCTTGGATAGAGATAAAGAGGATGGAGATAGAGTACCAAGCAATCAGCTCCTAACTGTCACTTTTCAAACAGCCTGTAAAATGACAGTTAGGAGATGATTTTTTGGTACTTTATCTCCATCCACTGTATCTTTCGCCAAGGTTTAGTACATAGACCCCCACAGTGATCTGTGCACTTTGGGAGCCGGAGTAATGAACAAGATTGTGGCTGTTGTGGTGGGATTGGGTAAGGGAGACCGGCAGTCGGGACTCCCCCCTTCAGCCCTTAACCCTAACTTCCGGCATCCTAACCCCAACCCTCCCTACCCCGCACCTTAACCCTCCCGGTTAGTGCATAGACCTAACCCTCCCCCCTTAGTGCCTAAACCTAACCCTCCACCCCTTAGTGCCTAAACTTAACCTTCCCCCCCTTAGTGCCTAACCCTACCCCCCCACTCCTCCGTCCGCAACCTAACCTGCCCCCTCCCGCAGCCTAACCCAAACCACCCGTGGTGCCTAAACCTAACCCCCCCCCCCACAGCTAACAGATAACCCAGGCCGCTATACTTACGATCAGGATGCCAGCTGTGTGGATTCCGGCGTCGGCATCTCAACTGATGTCGGGGTTCTGACGCCAGCATTCGGCCCGTGGGTCGGGATTCCGGCACCAGGATTTTCGTATCCTGATCGTAGGTAAATTGACTACATCCCGTTGTGATGGTTCCAATAAAATAGATAGGGATCCATTATACCCCTGGTGTCTATTGTTATACTGATTTGTTTTTCTTTTGTTTTCTAGTATAGTGTGTTCAACTAATAGTTGTCTGCAACTGAAAGATAAAACCAATCAAATCTTTTGTTTTCATGAATGAGTATTGACCCAATATCAGTGCGCCCATACTGGTCACACAGTGATTATACATACAGTAGTTTATTCTTATTTCTGTAAAGTCCCTGGAACATTTCTGTGTGTTTGTGTAATTGGTTTGTACACTTACAGAAAGAAATCTACATTATAGAGTTAGTGGCACTTTATGTTACAGTTTCATTGTATATTTTACCCACTTGGAATAGTGCCAGTGTTCTCTTGCAGGCTTTTGTTTGGTAAATGTACTATTGTACATCAGTTAATGAATGAAATGTTCTTCTATTTGAATGTTTCTATTATAGACAGTAACTTGTACAAAACCAGCAAAGGCTTGAGCTGTGCCCTTTTTAGGAAGTATTTCTAAATTTAGGAGAGAGAAAAAAAAACAAATTAAGAGAGTACTTTTGTGTTTCTAGGCAGGAATATGACCTTACATTGCCAGACAACATGTGGAAGATTACTAAAACCTGGCAGTTCATCTGCTCATTACCTGTGGTAATTTAATTGTTCTTTCATTTCATTAAAAATATCTGGTTTACATGTGTTAAAAACCATACAGTGCAATTAGCTATACATTTTCATGCACATTAAAACTGATCTTTCAAATCATCCGAGTGCACTAGCAAAAAGATTGTCAAGGAACACGGCACATATCTCACAACAAGCATTATTACATTGTCTACTGTTGTGTACTATGGACATAAGATGGGCTCCATATGCTAATATTGACCTAGCAGGATATCTAAATATCCTGCTTCAGTGCTGTCCAGCTGGCCTCCTGGAAGCCAGCTTGTCTCTGTGTAGATGTTTTATGATGCCATACATACAACTCTTTGTAAGAATCTGCCAAAAAAAAATGAATTTAATAAATGTCCAGACTCATGAAGGAAAAGTAACTTGTGACTACCTTCTAGTACGGCATTACTACTTAGTGCAATATTATATGTGTACCCCTCTAATCCATGACAATGAAGCTGCTATAACATTCTTATAATGATCCACGTTACCTGCGTAGGGACGCAGTAGAGTTCTCCTTGATATATTAGATTATACTTTTTAGTAGATGATTTAAAGCACAGTACACTTGAAGGACAAACATAAAAGTATCCGGATATAGAATAAAATTTAAATCATAAGCACAAAAAAACCCATAACTATGGATCCATGTGAGATAAAATGAGTGACCCAACCAGCCATAGCAGTACCAGGCGATGCCTCTTTAGTAGGCTGTTAATTGGGATGTACTAGGCACCACAACAATGCTCTAATACTGGGAAGCCCAAATAATGATTTAACAAGTATATTTAGCATTAATAAAACCATATTGTAAGTTTCTATTAAAGATTTCAGCTATTTGTTCCACTGCTCTTTTTACAGCTCATCTGCTATTTTGCGTATAAGCTGTCCAGCTCCACCAACTTCCTCTGGATAGAGGAAAGCCATCCCTTCGTTTCTGCCCTGTCATAGGGTCAGCAAAACCTGTTGCTTAAAGTTTGCTTTTAACATTAAACTTTAATATGGCTGTCCTTCAAGAACCCAACAGTGCTTTGAAAGAAACTGCAGGGTCCAAGTCTATGGAATGTCTGCTGCCTACTCTAGATGGCCTGAATGTTTCTCATCCTCATATATGGTCTTAATCAATATGTAGACGTCTAGCCTGAAATTCTGGGGAGGCAAGTATATATGCAGACTTTCAGATTTAATTTGAGGGTAATTACATCCAAATCAGGTGAACGGTGTAGGAATTACAACGGTTTCTATATGTGCATTCCACTTTTTAAGGGGCCAAAAGTAATGGGACGATCAACTCAAAAGCTATTTCATGGACAGGTGTGGGTTATTCCCTCGTTATTTCATTATCAATTAAACAGGTAAAAGGTCTGGAGTTGATTCTAGGTGTGACATTTGCATTTGGAATCAGTTGCTGTCGACTCTCAATATGAGATCAAAAGAGCTGTCACTATCAGTGAAGCAAGCCATCATTAGGCTAAAAAATCAAAACAAACCCATCAGAGAGATAGCAAAAACATTAGGTGTGGCCAAATCAACTGTTTGGAACATTCTTAAAAAGAAAGAACGCATCGGAGAGCTCAGCAACACCAAAAGACCCAGAAGACCACGGAAAACAACTGTGGTGGATGACAGAAGAATTATTTCCCTGGTGAAGAAAAACCCCTTCACAACAGTTGGCCAAATCAAGAACACTCTCCAGGAGGTAGGTGTATATGTGTCAAAGTCAACAATCAAGAGAAGACTTCACAAGAGTGAATATAGAGGACTCACCACAAGATGTAAACCATTGGTGAGCCACAAAAACAGGAAGACCAGATTAGAGTTTGCCAAACAACATCTAAAAAAGCCATTACAGTTCTGGAACAACATCCTATGGACAGATGAGACAAAGATCAACTTGTACCAGAGTGATGGGAAGAGAAGAGTATGGAGGAGGAAAGGAACTGCTCATGATCCAAACCATACCACCTCATCAGTGAAGCATGGTGGTGGTAGTGTCATGGCGTGGGCATGTATGGCTGTCAATGGAACTGGTTCCCTTGTATTTATTGATGATGTGACTGCTAACAAAAGCAGCAGAATGAATTCTGAAGTGTTTCGGGCAATATTATATGCTCATATTCAGTCAAATGCTTCAGAACTCATTGGACGGCGTTTCACAGTGCAGATGGACAATGACCCGAAGCATACTGCAAAAGCAACCAAAGAGTTTTTTAAGGCTAAAAAGTTGGATGTTATGCAATGGCCAAGTGAATCCCCTGACCTCAATCCGATTGAGCATGCATTTCACTTGATGAAGACAAAACTGAAGGGAAAATGCCCCAAGAACAAGCAGGAACTGAAGACATTTGCAGTAGAGGCCTGTCAGAGCATCACCAGGGATGAAACCCAGCGACTGGTGATGTCTATGCGTTCCAGACTTCAGGCTGTGATTGCCTGCAAAGGTTTTGCAACAAAGTATTAAAAAGTGAAAGTTAGATTTAGGATTCTTTAGTTTGTCCCATTACTTTTGGCCCCTTAAAAAGTGGGAGACACATATAGAATCCGTTGTAATTCCTACACCGTTCACCTGATTTGGATGTAATTACCCTCAAATTAAATCTGAAAGTCTGCAGTTAAAGCACATCTTGTAAGTTTCATTTCAAAGCCATTGTGGTGGTGAATAGAGGCCAAAATATGAATATTCTGCTAATGTCCCAATATTTATGGACCTGACTGTATATATATATATATATATATATATATAGAAGCATGAAGGTGCAGTACTCCCCTCTCAATAAATCAAACAGAGACCAAAGGATCAATAGAACGTTTCAGTACTTTTAGTACTATCTTCAACCATATACCAAAGTACTAAAAGTACTGAAATGTTCTATTGATCCTTTGGTCTCTGTTTGATTTATTGAGAGGGGAGTGCTGCACCTTCATGCTTCTATTTATCCCTATGTGAGGCAACCCCTGCAGGATTTGGTTGATTATCTGTGTGCCGGACCTGGAGACTTTATATATATATATATATATATATATATATAATGTACAAAAGGTGAGAATACAGGCACCTTTTGGTGTAATATTTGAGGAGTGAATGTGGTAAATCTAAGTAATAAAATATGCGTACCGCAAGGAATTAATTAATAGGCATGTAGTATATATCTTTGATTGTTCCAAGGAGCACCCCCTCTATTCACGGGACAATATCATCAAGGAACACACATCCTAAACTTGACAAAAGTGGAGAGAAAATAAACAATCTCATAGTGTAGTATTATTAAAAATGTATTAAATACACAAAAAGCAAATGGATAACAACAATTCAAAAAGGCTTATCTGAATCACAAAGCACTGGATTAGGATATCGGAATCGTTATCACCCTCAACGCGTTTCGTCACTCACATTAGTTTACCAAGAGTTCGTCAGGTGGAATATATATATGTATATATATATATATATATATATATATTATTTTGTTTAAAGAAGAAGACAGGGATCAATCCAAATGTAAAGTTTAATTAACTGCTTCCATGCTCATTTACTCAACAGTGACATTATTATGGGTATCATGTGATTTGAAGCAACCAATGAATAAGCACATTTCAATGAGGGAAAGCACCTGCAACACTAATTTATAGCACGTTTGGATTATAACAGATTAGATTTAAAATGTATAATAAAGTCAACATTGGTTGTAAAAAATTTTTTGCTACCAATGTTTAATACACACGATAAAACAATGAATCCAAAAGTATATAATATAACATGGCTGTGAAAATTTTCTGTAAATTGAAGGATACAAATAAGGGGGACGAGAAAAAAAATCAGAGGAAAACACAGGAAAGCACAGAGGAGGAAAGGAGGGGAGACCTAAAAATGAGGGGGGGGAGGCATAATCCACGAGTTACCTCTAAGGTCAAGAAAATCATTCTCAGCAGAGACAACATCCTGGTATACTCAAGTGGCCATGACCCTGAGTAGGATTGAACGCTCCCTTGTCAATCGCACTCAGGGTCATGGACACTTCAGAATACCAGGACGGGGCATACATTGTCAGTTTAATGGCTTTCAGAATAAAATGAAAATACATATGTAAAACTACATATTCTGTAATGTGATAGTAATGATTGTCAAGAATTCAGTATAGAATCTGCAGACGTCTGATGCAATGCCACATGTCTCTCACACATGCCATAGCCTAGGGTATTTGTGACTTGTAGACAACATTATACAAGAAGCCAGTCACATAACACATAGCTAGAACAGTACAAGAATTGCACCAATCAACAATCACATGTAAAATACATATATATTTTTTTAAATAAAACTGACACCATGCCGTGTTAACTTGGGCTTTTTAAATTACATAAAGACTGATTTGTGTAAAGAGTTGTGTAAATGGAACAAACAGTAAAAGTAACAGTTTGGAAATAAATCTATTTATATGGCTTTTGTTAAACTGTATATTTGATTATGACATGACTGTATATTTGATTATGACATGACTGTATATTTGATTATGACATGTATATACTCTAACTATTGCTTGCATAGGGAGAGCAAGTGAATACAAACATGCGCATAAACTGTACATTAAAAATAAATACTTGATCTTATCAAATATATCTTGTAGCATTCACGTTATCTTATTGTACACGTGTACTTGACATGGTATGTGCCATTCTTAATAAACTAAGTGAAAGCTGTTTACTTCTACAAGACTGTAATAGAGGTTTAAATTTTATTCCTGTTGTGTTCCTTTAAAAGAAAACTAGGATCAGATCTTTAGAATTACATTGAACATACAGAGACTAATATTGTAAAGGCAAGTGAATATGCAGTTTTCCCATAATCTGTGTGTTACGATCACCCGTACGATGCCGTGTAAGACCCCTAGAACCACTCTAACGAGATCTTCCGCCACACACAGCTCCCGGACTTTCCCTTAGAGCTAGTATTCTCACCGGTACTTGGGTTGCTGCCTGGTCTTAATACTAGGGACTGTAGGGGCTTACATGACTATACAGGTGATCACTGAAAGTGTAGCGGCTGATGGTGGTTCAGGCTGGCACAGGTCACAAAGGTAGTCACTGTACTGGAATGGTCGTTGTGTGCCAAGATGCGGCTTGTCTGACAAGTTGCAATCTTGAGGGCCGAGGTGGTACCTTAAGGGGCGAGGGGCAGCCCTGAGGGCCAGGATGCGGCTTTGGTAGTAAAATTGCGGCCTTGATGGCCGAGGTGTGACCTTAATGGTGAAGGAAGCTAGGCCAAAGGCAGGCGCCATAGATGGAGGCGGCATGAGCGGCAAATGTAAATAGCACCTAGGCTAAGATGAAGGTCGCTCCTCTGAGGTGAATGCCGCAGGTGCGGCGAGGCCACTGGCTGAGACCAGTCTTGGAATGGCAGGTAAACAGGCAAGGCAGAGTAGTCACGAACTGGCAGGTGACCGGCAGACAGGGACACCGAAAGACTGACAGGAACCAGGATTCACAATGGCAATGTGATGCTGGTCCAGACAGACTGATATAAAATCCTCCACCAATGGGCACGGATGAACAGCTTGATTGATGGCTGACAGCTGGGACACTGCACATCTATCCAGAAGACCCAGCAGCACCCGCTGCCGTCTGGTGTCTTGGTCTCCCAGCAACCATGGGCGACGCCCTAGTTGTCTGGTGACTGGGGAGGCTGTCAGGCCCTGCGGCCGGAAGAAACGGCATGAAGATAACTTGCCACGGCGATGGCTTGTGACACTGTGTAGTGGTGTCAAATTATTAAGTGACACCAAGGGGGAATATACTAAAATTCCAGTTTTGCAAAATCGCAGATTTATGGTAACTTTGCAGTCTGTTTTTAAAAGGGCAATGTTCTAAAAAGGCAAAACTTTTCCCCCCAAGAGATTCCTCGACTGGTTTGAAACATTGGCCACCATTCTAATTGGTTGTCTAGTCTAGCCACAGTGAGATACCTAATTTTATTATATAACATGTGCCAGTAATGAAGCATGGGGTGGGGGTCATTTGTTTGGTTTCTATTACTTTGTTTTTTTCAGCCTGGATAGGTTAAAGGGTCAGTCAGTGCTAGACTATGATGGTAATGGGTGAAGTAATGAAAACTAGATTTTTCAAAGTAATATTTTTTTAAGTATTTTGAATGCAAACAAGAGCTGCTCCTGCTGGACAAGGCAAGGGGAGAAAATGAAGACAATACAAACACCAGGAGGGCGCTTATAGTGTAATAAGTCTTGAAACAATTTAAATGACTTAAAATAAGTATATAGCACATTTACATCGATGCCCTAATATATACTTAATTTAAGTAATTTAAATAGTTTCATGACATACTGCATTATAAGCGCCCTCTTGGTGTTTTTTTATATATATATATATATATATATATATATATATATAGTAATATGGACACCCCAGCCCCACCCCCAGACTGTTGTGATACCTACCTTGCGCCAGCGCTGCAGGGTCCTCTCCTGGTCTGTCCCATCTCCAGCAGTAGGTGCTGTTATGAGAGTTTATGCACCAGCTCCAGCAGCTCATATTAGACTCGGGTCACACCTTGTTGAATATATATATATATATATATATATATATATATATATTTTTTTTTTTGTTTTGTTTTTTTTCTGTCATTATGGAACAAAGTTTTTCAAATTAAATGAACTGGCTGAAGTCTGGTGAGTGCACCCCTATACTGTATTATGCATCTTTGGTCTGCGGAGTCTACCCAGACTGAATATTGATGTTGCACCCCAACAATTACACTACACTGAAGTGTGTGCAAATTATCTAGAAAAGAAAAACAATATATATATATATATATATATATATACAAACAAAACAAATAGCGGCACTCTCAGGACTTAAGAAAAGAAGACTCACGACTCCACCAAGTCTCCGTTCAACGTTTCAGTCGATTGGACTTTTATCAAGAACGTTCTTGATAAAAGTCCAATCGACTGAAACGTTGAACGGAGACCTGGTGGAGTCGTGAGTCTTCTTTTCTTAAGTCCTGAGAGTGCCGCTATTTGTTTTGTTTATATGCATGGTTGTTTAACCAATTTGAGGGCACCCAGGCCAGTGTTTGATTTATTTAGTGGAGTGCCGGCGTTATTTCCATATATATATATATACATATATATATATATATATATATATAGTTATACCACCTCTTGAACAGTTTTGTATCATTTTTCTGTAATGTACCAATCCAGTAGTGCTGAAAAGGATGGTAGTTGCTAAAAAGCGTTGAAAGATTGTGGTGAGAGGTGTGGGTGGGGACTTGGTTTGAGTGCTGGAGGCTCTGGAATGTGTACACATAATTGCATTAATCCTATTTTGGTGGTTTAATATGATTTCTATCTAGAGACAATGTCTCAACTAAAAATGAACATATCCTTTTATAGAGATGTAAGTTTTGTAGTTACATAGCTGTCACACGTTTCTGAGTAAATTACCTAGGCTCTATTCATAAACACACGTTTCTTTGTCTTCTATCGGGAAGTCAATAATTTTATTTAACCATTATAGGACATTTTTTTTTTTTATTTAAAATGATAAAAGATTGCTCTGTAATATCTGCACTTTCTGTTCTTTCTGAAAATATTGGATTGTATGGTTAGGTTTGGTCAAAAAGCATGCCTTCATCTACTTTCCATTTTAGGGAAATAAGCCGTTCCGTATGATTTATTTTATCCAATAGTAGTGCTTTATATGATCAGTGAAAACAGTGTTTCCTATTGACTAAACTAGAGGTTCTCAAACGCGGTCCTCAAGGTTCCCCAACAGTTCAGGTTTTACAAATATCCATGGTTGAGCACAGGTGGCTAAATCAAATTGACTGAGGTACTAATTAAGTCACTTGTGGTCAACCATGGATATCTCTAAAACCTGAACTGTTGGGGAGCCTTGAGGGCCGCGTTTGGAAACCTCTGGACTACACAGACTGTTGTAGAAAGGTCTTCCAAAGCTAGGAATATAACAGAAACAGGCAATTCTGGGGTATACAATTTACTGTATATATTTTTTTTCATTGTTACAAAGGGTTAGGGGTGCGCCAGGTAATCAAATAAAAAACAACTGTGAAATATTTTGTCTTTTATTATATGAGCTTATTAAGGGGCATATTTATCATAATGTGCATTTTTAATGCAGATGTGATAAATATTTTTTTCTTAAATTTGCAACGTGAAAATTAATATTTTCACTCAAATGTACTAAATTCCTCTCACCAGGAGACATGCTTTGATAAGAACGCATCCTGGCTAAGAGCTAGAAGTAGTGTGATAGAGTACACTGCACATGCCTCCAGCTCCCTCTTTGGAAAAATATGTGAAATACTAGCCCATAGGATACCACCATCTGGAGAGGGTGTTATCCTATCAGGGTAAATTCGGTAGCACTGCAGCCTCCTTAGAAACCTATGGGGGCTGCATTTATAGATGAAAATGGAGGAACTGCGGCGGATGTCAGAAAGATCTGCTGTGACCTCTCCGTAGTACATCTGGGTGATCCTTATTATTTGCGGGTACTCGATGAAAATGTTTTTTCCGGGGAATAACTAGGCCCCTAAGTGACTAACCGCATTGTTCTTGTTCAAGAAAATTATACCGGAAAACAACAATGAAATTGAACTCCAGTTTTTATTTTGAAATAATCCCCCCATACATTTGTCTGATGCCTCATTCATTTATTGTTCTCTTTATGTCTGACCTGAGCTGCCCTCAGTGGCCTCACCTGATTTTATTCCTTTTGCAACTCTCGTCATTGTTGTTCAAAATCAAAAAGTATCTTATTTCTTAGACTGATTAACACGGAAAACTTTTCTGGTAAAAGACAAATGGCACTGTAAAACGGACTTTAACTCCAATCCGTGACATGCATCTCAGAAGTCAGGGCAAGGACACAGCCAGATGAAGACTTTAAATGCTTACAGCTTGATTGCGTTTAAACACGCTTACTTTTCCGTCAATAATGTTTGAATTAAAACATTTATACCTGAATTCAAGACACACAGAGAGAGATTTACTAGTAAAGAAACATGTAAGTTATTTGCCTGTCTCTTCATGACAGTGAAAACAAGCGGTTTACTTGGATTGAAGTTTATTTTATGATCTGTAAAAATACTGCTAGATGTACACAGGCTTGGCAGTGTTTGGAAGTGCTTCTAAACAACTAATTTTGCTGTCTGTGATGACCTTAAACAGCCAGTGACTAAAAGCAGCTGTTAGTGGGCGACAAAATCTTTACATGTAATGGATTTTATTCCTAATGATGAGAAGGTTCTCTCTCTCCTTTGAGTATTTTCTTAAGGGGAAATGGGATATGAAATGTTACAATTTTGCCAAGAAATAGGGAATAATTAACTTGTGTAAGGAAACTGCTGTCATGAGAAGGGGTAAATTAGATAAGTGGCATAGGGCCTGATTCAGCATGAATTGCAACTGCGATTACACACGCAATCGGAGGATTGTTGCGTTCTGTGCATGTGTATGCATCTGAATGCGCGTGTGCCAGCACTCCACTGCAATCGAGACTGCGATCGCAGTGACTACGCAGACCCATTGCAGAGTGATTGACAGGAAGTACTGTTTGGGGGTGGTGACAGGGAGGGGTCAGCGAAACGCAGGCGTGCCAGTGCGGTTGAACGCCGTTGCAGGGGTATGCATAAATCAGGCACTGATTAAGGTCAGACCTTGTACAAGTATGCGTGAGGCTGCGGTGGTATTCACTGTTACCGAGTAAGTATTACGGATGTGGGTAAGGTAAAGTGGGCGTCCTTATGTTAGGCGCAGTATGGCATTGCGATTGCAATCATTAGCATATCTTCGCAGTGTGATTGCATGTGTAATCGCTATTGCGAACGCAGTTGCGATCTGTACTGAATCAGGCTGATAGAGAGAGCACTAGCCATGTGCTAGTTTTCTCTATTGTTCTATATTGCATAAAAGTGTGGTGCTTGGCTGGCACATAGGACTAGTTCTGTTGCACTGTATATGTGCGCTAGGAAACATTTAACTCCTGTGTCATCCAATACTTCAGGTGTGGGCAGATAGACTTTTCCATTTCCCTGCTCAGTGAAATGGGCAGTTCTCCTCTTCACAACTCTTGCTACCTTATTCCTTTCCCATTGGCATACCTGCCAACTTTGCAGGTTCCTGACTCAAGACAGGTAACTTAGCAACATTACAATTGGACTATGGCCATAGTCAGGCTTGCATATCCCTTTTGAAGTGCAAGGCTGCCCCTTATCTCCCTACCTTCCAAATGCCCAAACATTTGCTGTGCACACCAATGGAAGGTGTGTGCCCACTCGTTCACCACTGTTCTGCTATGCAGAGTATCAGTGAATGGAACATGCCACCCAGCTTTCCAGACCACAGTACAAATTTGTCCACGGCCGGGACAGAGTGCACTCACATCAAGAATGTCCTGTCTAGTTAGGTATGCAATTATGCTGCTTGCTAAAAGTGGCAGTGGAATATTTATTACCAATAGTACATCTTGTATTTTCTAAATCTGTTGTTTATTGATATAGCATTGGTTGTAGTTACACATTTGTTATGAATGTTACACTATTGTGTGAGAACTTAACGTAATTGTTTTCCATATTATGATGTTTGTGCATAACTAAATTTGAAGAGCATAACCATATGAATCAATGCATGAATTTTGCATATCCAACTATATATAAGGCACTCATACAGTATTTGAAAATGAGAAGTGACTGATATAACTCTCTATAAGTAAATAAATACTTTATGGCAGTGGTTCCCAAACTGTGCACCGTGGCACCCTGGGGTGCCTCGGGACACTTGCAGAGGTGCCTCAGGTTGGTGGTCCAGCTCCAAATCAGATTATTTATGGTCAATGTAATGTAAATATGTGGACAAACAGAAGTGTAAACCTGTCCATTACCACATAAATGAACCTAGGGATGACAGGTCAGCACAATTTACTTCACGTTACTACTTCACTAAATTTTTTTCGGAATCTCTCAATAACAAACATTTGGCTCAGGAGCGCCATGAAAACAATGCTGATACTCTAGGGTGCCGTGATTCACCAAAGTTTGGGAACCTCTCCTTTATGGTTTTATAAATGTATTACAGTATGTGGAAAATGGGCTTGGGGCTGGATTGGGCACTGGGTAAAAATTATGTTATTATAATCAGATACATGAATGTAAGTACCAGGGTAGGAGCAGCAGCTGCTATGGGATCTGACAGCTAAGTTTCGCTTCCTCTCTGAGTGGGAAGTGCAGAGTGACGCATAGCAGAATGGCAACCATCCTGGTAAATGAGTGGACGCTGCATCAAACTTATGCTTTAATGTATTTTCATTGACTAAAATTAATGTGAAAAGAGTGTGAAAACACCCTTTTTCACATTTTTTTTTAGAAAAGATAATATTGATAAATAGGCCCCATGTGTAATATAATTCACATGGAACCCTTCTCCTGTTTGTCTTCTATCCATGAAACTCCAAAAGAAAGAAAAATATCCATAGTGCAAAACTGATATGAAATATAGTTGCTTACTGTCTCAGAAGTTACGGGATCTCCTGATTTTTCGGGTACTCCCCTGCACCACCGGAAGATTAGGCTGATCTCCCACATTCCTAGTGAGGTGGGCAGGATGGGGAGATAATAAAGAGAATCTTGGGCCCATACGGAGAGGCGGGGCTAAAATTAAGCAAATCGCGACTGGGCCTGGGCCTAATGATGTGAATAGCCCAGCCCCAACCCCGAGGCTGACAGCTGCATCTCCTTTCCGAGCTTCTCCCAGAGATAAGATCATTCAAGTAGGCAAGTATGATATGGCATAATGCCGGGTACACAGTCACACTGGCCGATATATTGGCCGATCAATTAATCGGCCAATATATCTACTGCCCGTCGGCCAGTGTGTACAGACATTCTTTTAGAATGTAAGCTCTTTCGAGCAGGGCCCTCTACCCTCTTGTGCTTCTCCCTATTGTATTTTCATGTATCTCTTACTCCCCACTAGGGCAACTAACACTTTGCCTCTTATGTGGGTGTAAAGGTTGCTAATATATGTTTATTATCCATGTCGTGTTCTGCTTTGTATTGTATTGTATTGTAAGTTGCTGGTTACTTATTTGTTTTTTGTACTATGTAAGGCACTACGGAACACTTGTGGCACAATATGAGTAAATGATAATAATAATAATAATGGTCCACAAGATCCTAATTTTTCCCTGGTCATTGTCCATGTGGCAGCATTGTATTTTGGTCAGAGACCATGGAGAATTGCTTATCTGTAGGAGACTATTGGAATTCATTGTAGTATAATAAAACATCATCAGGTTACATTGTATAATGGTCAGTGACTTAAATGTATAACATTGTATTATGGATCTGTATTGTATGAAGCTAACAGGTTACAGTGATCTACTCTATATTTTTGTGAGATCATGCTCAAAGTACATTTTATTTCTCGCAAACAGATTCTGGTTGTTTAACGGGGATGTAGTTATTGAGGCTGCCGGTAACAATCCCGACTGAAGAGTGTCGGCAAAAGATTTATGATAGGCATCGAAATACTGCCACCTACCATAATCCCGACGCCGGAATCCAGGACGACGCATGCCCAAACGAGGCAAGTCCAGGGCGCCCGTCCTGTTAGCCGCGGGGAGAAAGGGTTAGGGATAGGCACCCCCAGGGAGAGGTTAGGGCTAGACACCCCCCACCCCCTGGGAGGGTTAGGATTAGAGAGCGGTAAGGGGGGGTTAGGGGTAGGCACCACTCTGGCAGTTTAGGCTTAAGCACTCCTAAGGGAGGGTTGGGGGGGGGGGTTAGATCACTTACCTGCCGCTGTCGGGAATTCCTGCTGTCGCTGTCGGGCTCACGCTGTCGGGATTTGTACCAGCAGCTAAAGCCGCCGGCATTTCAATCCCATTCCGATGAGTCTTGTCTGGCCATTTACACATGTAGCTGGCTAAAGTGGACACATGTCCAATAAGCCCACACACGCAATGATCTCAGGAATTTTTGTCAAAAGACATTAATTAGCAATTTGTATATACATTGAATGATCTAAGTGCCTGTATTCTGGTTGGTTCACAAGGCTGCGTTTGCACACAGCCAGCTGATGTTTGGAATCTGCGCATGTGTATAAGACACAGTGCGCGTGCGCGAACCAGCCACAGAGATCGGGAAGCGATTGCAGTGAACACGCAGAGTCTTCACATAGTGATTGACAGGAAGTGACCGTTTGAGGGTGGTGACGGGGGGTGGTCAGAGAAACGCAGGCGTGCATGTGCATTTAAACGCTGTTACGAGGCTTGCACAATTAAGCCCCTGCAATAGCATACGCTGGCAGAAGTCTAGATGGTGACCGGAAGTTTAGCAGTTTCTGCGGTAGGGTCAGGTCAACCACAACTGTGCTGATGGTTCCGATGTTACTCAATGGCACCAATGTTTTCGCTGATGCTTGTCATGGGAAGTGGGCGGCTTTATACAGTGGTTGGCGTCTTGGTATAGAGCTGCGGTTGCCGTGCGATTGCATTCATTAGCATATTTTCACAGCGAGTGGGGTGCATGCGAACGCAGTCTTGCTAACCAACCTGATTCAGCCCCTAAGTACAGTATGCTTGATTTATATAGAAACAGTATCACTTTAATTAGATCAAGTAAATCTACCCACACATTAAGCATGCTAATATTTTCACATACTGGCCAATCAAACTGTAATAATCCTATGTTTGAAAGATCTTCTCATTAGACTGCATGGTTTAGGGGTTCCAATATACGTAACAATTTGGTCATATAAATTATTGCATTGTTCAGGATTCTTGTCATGTGTGGAAAACATCCAATTAAAATGAAACCGTTGCATTGAATTCAGATTGAAATTATTTTTTCCTTAATGCAACTGAATTAGTGTGTGTGCTGTAATCATAGCTGTAACTAGGGGTGTGCAAGTGGTGCCATTGCACCGAGCGAAGGACTTTGTGGGCGGCACCGTCGCCGCTCTATGGCCCCTGTATCTGGCTAGCAGGACACCTGGAACAGCACCCTGCACGCCTGTACGGCTGCCCAGATGCTTCCTGCAGTGCTGTACTTCCCGATGCTAGTGGGCCCATCACTTTGGCATGACGTCATGTGTTTGGCACTGACTGTAATTGTATTTATTATCACTGCATTGCAGTTATGCCCAGGTAAACAGGAAAATGTTGTGCATGTGAGCGTAATCTTTTGATTATTCACATGTTAGATACAATCCCATTCAATTCTGATAGGATCTCATACACATACAGTGTGTAGTCTGTGTGAGGTAATGAAAAAGAAGCTGACACAATCTATAATTAAAAGTGATGATTTGTTTGTAAATGTTCATAATATGTGTGGGTTGCTTAAGGTCCTTCCTGTACCATACATGTAGCAATAATTTGCATGATCTTATTGAATATGATCACAAGATCAAGAAACCGTTGGGCCTGATTCTGAGGTGGGAGTAAATAAAACATAGCAAGTATCTGTGCAGGGTAACACCGGGGTGTGTCCAAACTCAAATCTAAATTGCAGTGTAAAAATAAAGCTGTCCAGCATGTATGGGCTACATGAGAGTTTCCCAAACACGGTCCTCAAGGCTCCCCAACAGTTCAGGTTTTAGAGATATCCATGGTTTAGCACAGGTGGTTGAATCAAATTGACTGAGGTACTAATTAAGTCACCAGTGGTCAACCATGGATTGGATATCTCTAAAACCTGAACTCTGGGCTACATGTAATAGCAGCCAGTATTTATTTACCCTGTATGCAAAAAAGAATAAATGTATTTGTACCCCTTGCATTGCAACATGGTTTATCCAGGTACACACTTACTTGCCCTTTTTTTTTGCTTTACTCAGAATCAGGCCCCTTGTGTTTGTGTGGGCATCTATACAAATTGAGAATTGGTGACTGAATCAGCCTGTACGTGGGGATCTTCATACACTCAGCTTAGTACTTTGATGAAGATAACCTTTACAGCATGTGTGCTGTCTGTACTTTGAGTGGCTCGCAGAGCTGGTTATGTAGTCTGTGCATGTACTTGGTGTTTTTGATCTCTAATAAGAGGAGTCTTTAGGTTACATTAAATGCATGTTAATTTAACATAAAGGTTGAATAATCTTGGCAATAAGCAAACCTGTATTTCCTCTGTGATAGGCCAATCTGCCATGTGTAGTACACAACCCTCGTGTTTGGGAATTGGTGGCAGTTAAACTGTCACTTATATTGTTCTGCGTGTTGTGTCTTTGCTTATTTTTAGATATGTAACGAGCAGGTGTAGATGTAGGGATAGCTGTCACCGCTGAGAGTGCAGTACCCTCTTAGTGCCATATCTACCTCAGCATTCACAACATGTTTCAGTCCAAGTTGGTTTACATGACTGTGATGGCACGGGACAGTGAGCGCCTGTAGGTGAGTCTGGAAGGCTCTTTGCGGAAAACTATTTATAAAATAGACTGGTTTGGTTTAACAGCATACAGGCATGACAGGTATACACATGGACAGCAGCATTAACTCAGCATCTTCTAGAACAGAGGTGGTCAATAAGCGGCCCTCCAGCTGTTGTTGAACTACAAATCCCAGCATGCCTTGCAAAAGTTTTGGCATGGCCGACTAGCAAACTGTTACAAAACAGCTGGGGGGTCGCTAATTGCCCACCCCTATTCTAGAAGACTCCTGAAACAACAACCAAGTACATAACTGTATTCAGAGTGATAGCACACTAACATATTACATAACAGCGCCATCTGCAGTCCCTCCAGTGTAATCATTCTAGCACTAGTTAGTCTCAGGGCAGGATGTACTAAGCATCGCATAAGACATAAGTACATCCCGCTACTTATTGGGTACATACCCATGTTAATTATGCCGATATGTACCTAGGACTGGCCGCCACCGCAGGGGGTTGCGGCCAGTCCAGTAGACTTACCCTTCTTGCGGGGGGGAGAGGAGCACCATCCAATTTTCGGGAGCCTCCCGGTCATTGCGGGAGAGACAGAAAGTATTGTAGATATACATTGTACAGTCTAATGCTGGCCACACACATAGCAATATTTTACCCAATCTGGCAGATCACATTGGAACGACAGATCTTGTAAAATATGGCCAAATCCTGAGCAAATCGTGAGTCCCCACTCACGATGACGATGCGTGTCCCCGCTGGTCGCACATCACGTCGTCAGATCTGCCGTGCGGTAGGGCAGATCTGACAATCTAGGAGGCGATGCACTGTGAAAGTCAGGATGCAGGAGAGATCATATGAAGATTGGACACCAAATTGTGTGCAGATCGTGTGCTGAGCTACCGGGGAGAGTTTCAAGGGAAATCGTACACATGGGCTGATCATGTGCATCTTTAGCCTATTCATAGAAAAGAAAAGACCAACATTTTATATCATCAAAATGGTTTTTTTCGTGCCTATTTAATTAATATTAATAATAAAAAAAAAAATATTGGAGCAGCTAAGCAACTATCCCTGGCGATACTGGCTGGCTCATATATGAAATGTAAAATTTGCATACCTATACTGTTACTGGTATTCCAAACATTTTGTCTTCATGCACAGTACACCTTGATTAATTTTCAACTCCTTACCCCGCCTTGGGGCGGAGTTTCACTGACTCAACAGCTTGGATGAAAGGGAACAGACACTCATACGTGGTTTCCAGCTGTAGAACCTCTTAAATGACTCTCAAACACTAGATTCAGCTTATATCGCAATTGTAAACATCAGTGCAGCCAAGCGAGTTATATCCTGTGCGCATGCATAATAGTGCATGTGTGCAATTGCACTGCGATGGCACTCGTAAGCCAGCGAACATGCAGAAATGATTGACAGCTAGCAAGCGTTTGGGGGAAGTGACGGGGAAGCGGTCTTAAAAACGCAGGTATTCTGTTTGGACACCATTTAATGGGCATCTGTAATTTAGCCAGTGCGATCACCTCCACAGAGTTAGAGACAGGTCAGACTAGCCACAAGTGGTCGATGGTGGCCAATGTTCCCGATGTGATATCTGATTTACGTAAATCTCTGAATCAGGCCCCATAATTTTGGGAAAATGGCCACCAAGGAGGTGTTGGATGATATGCGCTCTCCCCGGGGGCGGGATACCTATACTGCATTGCATCCAAAATGTGATGCTTGATGCACCCATCCCACTGGCTGTGTTATAGGTATATATGAAAACCCCACAAACCTCATCTGTCTCCTGTGGTTCTATTCCTGGCAGTATTTAATTTATTTAGTATGGGGAAGAAGGAGAAAACTCTCTTGTTTGGGGGCACTCAATTGTAAAGGTTATAGGCAAAATAATATATAAAAAATAACTTTTATTGGATATATATTAAAATACCAACAACAAGTCTAAGCCCATTACTTAATGGCCTTACTGTTGGAATAACAGCTGTAAATTGTCACCAGCAGAACACGAACATACATAGAACATAAGACGACATATAATACAATACTTGTCACAAGTGCGTGAAGCTGCGTGAAGCTAAGTGAAATATTACAAATTGGTCTCTAATTCTCTATCTCATACAGTATTGAGACCAAAGTAAGACATTTTCTAGTTCAATGACCACATAGTATCATCATAGCACAATGGTTAATCACAATTGCAGCAGAAACATCCAAGGGAATCTTCTAGAAAAGAGTATGATAATGACAATACAATATTCAGTATAAATTAAGTAAGATATCACAACACAGTTCCACTGAACAGTAATTTAAAGCAATATAACGATAAGGGGGTCAGATGGAATAATAACTGACCCTACAAATATCTAAATAAATATAAATAAATCACAGGTTGTTGTGAGAGGCAGATCACACATAAGTCGCCTGTGATGCCACCCAGGTACTAGTAGACAGTAAAGTTATAGGTAAAAGTTAAGCTGCTCCTTTATATGGAGTTTACAAAGTAGCAGCTGCTGCATGCCATTGTATAACCATTGAATGGCATGTGAGCATACTATAAAGGTACTCCCAGGGTAGGGAATAAGTATAATGAGTATCTGCTGTTGGACTACGTTAAAAAGAAGGTCCTAGTGTAAACATTGCAGGAACCTCTAATAGACGGACCCCAATGAGAGTACTCATAGAAACAATAGTACTAAAAATCGTAATGGAATGAAATAACACAGCATAGGTTTGCAATCTGTGCTGCTGCCAGTCATGTACCAAAAGGTAGTGGTGAGTGGTGGGAAACCCAGATCGCATATGCAGTGATAAGAAGAAAGAGTAAGAGTGTAGCTGCACATACTAGGGTCTGATATTTACAATTGTGGACTTTCATTTTTCCTTTGAATAATCATATCCAATATATTAGATCCTGTGCTCAAACTATATCCTCCTATTCCCCTTTTCCCTGGTATTTAATTTATTGTTGGATTTATTAAGATAATTTTAAATATCAGATTGTCTGCATATGAAGTATGTTTCTAACTTTTTATGTGCTTGTATTATTAGCTTGACAGTCTGTATATATATATATATATATATATATATATATATATATATCAACAGGACACAAATAACCCCAAACAGCTTCTGCCAGTGCCTTCACAACCAGAGAGGTAGAACACAAAAAGGTGCAGCACTCGTAGCATATATAGTAATGGACAAGACGCGGAAGTAGTAGATCAACGTTTCAGTTCATTTAAAACTTTTCTCAAGACAAAAAATTTGAACAACAACGTACCTTATATGCATGCTTCTCACCCTGAGTGAAGCCGTTCCCCCGGGGATAGGATTGCGCACCTGCCCGGCGGCGCTAAGGAATGACGTAATCACGCTGTCAGAGTGTGTGTATGTATATATATATATATATATATATATAATATATATATATATATATATACACACACACAACATCGAATCATCTGCGATCCCTTTGGCCGGCTAAGTGACCATGGGGTCATGCAAGCCGGCCGACGCAGATTTCCTGAGGCCAGGATATCTTCATCTCCCACGCCCCCTCCCTGCCAAGAAACAGCAGCAAACTGTCAATGACTGACTGCATGCGGGATCGTAAACTCTTAAATCTCCCCCTGAAATCACCCTGCATGCCAACATTGGAGATCATGTCTAGCAGGGCTGCCATCAGGGGCAGAATGCCGGGACTGGAGTTCCGTTCCAGGACAGAAGGGGATTGTGTGGCTGCAATCAATCTCCCCTGCTGTTTGTAATCTCTGTATGCTAAATTTGCCAGGATCAAAGATTGTGGATTGAGTATCCTGTCTGCCGCAGTCTGAATGTATCAAGTGCTGAGCAGCTCATGACCCTCCAGGCACTCAGCTAAGACACTGAGTGAAATGCTAATAATCACAGCCGTAACTCGACTTTTTGGTGCCCTGTGCCAGAAAGAGCATTGGCACCCCCCATTTTTCAAATAGGGACATAATGCACCAAAAAAAGGGCCATGGCCTCATGGGAAGGGCCAGGGAAGAGATAGGGGCGGCCAGGAGATGCTGGGGATGAAATAAGAGGAAGCTACAAGTGAGAATGATAATTAACAGAAAATTGACAGGCCCGAACAGCACCTCTTGTCCTGCTGCGCTGTGCCATGGCACATGTTGCACCACCCTAGTTACGACCCCGCTAATAATGCACACTGTTTAATGTCAACGTTTATAATGCAGACACAGAGGGCTGACTAACTCTGTATTTTATGTATGCGGCTATTAAAAAAGTGATTTAACACAGCACTTAGGAAGAGATAAGAGGGTGACAGTGTGTGTATGAAGCCAGCCCCAGAACCTGTGTAATTTAAGAGTGTCCCAGTTTTATGGGATTGTGTGGCCCTGACAAAGTTTAAACCTAGGCAATAACCTTATCCTATTTAAACTACACCACCATGCCAAATTTAGTGAAGCTGGGTACAAAACTCTGCATAAAGGACAGACACGCACACACACACACACACTTTCTCGCTTAATATATATTATATATATATATATATATACAGATATATATATATATATATATATATATAGTATATTATTATTTATTACCATCTTATATATAAAATTCATTGGTCTGTTTGTTTGTGTGTTTGTCCGTCTGGTTATGCATTCAGACACCCCTGTGCCGTTGGGATGAAACCAACGTGAGGTGGTCCAGCTGGATCCTTGCCAGGTTTTTGAGGGAGTTAGGGTCCCTGTCAGACCTCCTGTTGGTGTACGCTGGGCAGAACTTTGACCCAGGGAGCCTGTTCTGAGCCTTCCACTGGATGGATTTGGATGAAAATTTCAGAGGGATGGCAATTGGTCTGGGATGCCTAATGGAGTGGTTGGGGTCCCAGTCGGACCTCATGGCAGAGTGCGCCGGGCAGGACTCTTACCCATGGAACCTGTTCTGGGCCTTTCACTGGATAGATTGGGACAATTTCACATAATAAAACTTTATAACTTGAAGATTTAAACCCGGGCAACGCTGTGGACTTCAGTTAGTACTACATTAATGATAGCTAGAAGCTATTTGGTTTCTATGAGCAACTTCTCCACTTGTCCTCTCCACTTGTCCTCATTGGAAGGCTTGATGCATCTCCCCCTAAGGTGAGCAGCAGAGAGATTGCAGTTGGCTCCAATAAAAAGTTAAAGAGAAAAGAGAGATGCAGATAAGAGATTCTGTTAATGCCTAAAAGAAAGTAATGCCAGATAGGGGTGAAGTTAGATATTGTCACCTAGTGCAAAGATTTAGCTTGGCGCTAGGCTGCGACTTTAACAGCACAGGAATTGGTTTTATAAACGTACAAAGTTGTAGAAGGAGCACAACGGAACTTGGCATGAAGCGGTAGCTGTTCCACCAGTCATTCTGAGTAAGCTCAAATGGCCGAAGGCTGTAACCGATGGTCACGATGGTGATCTTGGGATGCAGCACCAAGATCTGTGATGCTGTCAACTTTTTACACTGCGTCCAAGGACGTACAGCACTAAATAAGGTCCATAGTTGGGTACTAGGTTAATACTTGAAATATAAGAAACACTGGAACAGACAGACACACATCGCTTGTCCAGAAAGTATGGCATAAAACTTTGTCTAGTATATTTATCACCCTGTACTAAAGTGAAGCAAAAACATATTTAGGATACTTAATTTGGGTTTAATGCTAATTTAATTTTGTCTGGGTTAGTAAAACTTACACATCGTGGATGGTTTGTTGTGGCTGTTTTGCTTCCATTGTTTATAATGAAAATACATTTTATCTGCACTGGACAAATGTTCAGAACTAAGGCCCTCATTCAGAGCCGCTCGTTAGCGGCAGTACGCTCGTTCCGAGCGATGTTTGCACATCTGCGCATGCGTACGCTTTTTAGTACGCATGCGCGAACCAGTCAGTGCGGCCGAAAATCGTTTGTTCGCTATATAGCGAGTGCCTGCTACTTTGAGTGACAGAATGAGGCGTATGTGGGTGGTAACAGGGGAAGGTGCTTGAAAATGGGGAGTGGAGATCCGAACGCAGGCGTGCTTAAAGGTCAAAGCGGGCGTTTTATGGGTGTGTATATTTAAAACAGCAGCGTCATTGACCACGTCACTGGGTTATTTTATAGCCAGAACTGCACGCAAATTTGTGGTAGCAAACACCAACCACAAGAATAGCGAGCAGTTCATACGCTGGTCGATGTACTCGATTAATCTAATAAATAGCGGACATGACGTAGGATGCGTGCGGCCAGGGGGCGTTTTTAACAAATAAACGAGCGTATGTTTTGCTCGTTCGTTCAGACTTAGAGGTGTGAACAGACTGCAATGTGCGTACGGATCATTTGAATAGCCACCCCTTGTTTTTAAACGAACGACCGCAAATAGCGTACGGCTCTGAATGAGGGCCTAAATCAGCACTTGTAGAAAAACATTATTTGCTCAGTTCATTTAGAATATTGTCATAGGACTTGACTGCATTGTTTAGCTGAATTATGTCCTATTGATTCCATTGTCTTATATAGCCACTGTGACCTGTCACTCCTTATTTTCTCTGCTAAAGTTATGGATAGATTTGGACCAGACTGTTCTGAGGAATTGTGTTTGTAGTACTGCCAACATGTCTTACCACTACCAGTATACTGGTATGCAATAGAGCAATGCTTTGTCAATACAGAAGTTAGTGACAACAATCTACAGTGAATATGGTTTGAAATTAGTTCTTGAGTAGTTTAAGCATTCCTAGAATAATACATGCAGTGGCGTCACTGGGGTAGGTGAGACCCAGTGCGGCAAGTAAAACCTATGCGTGCGGAACCAGCATTTTGGTGTCACCCTCTAGGAGGGTGACACCAAAGTGACACCTCTGAATACATGTGACAGGGAAGATGTGGTCAATTGACCGACGACTGGGATGCCGACTGCCAGAATCCCGGTCAGCGTGGGAAGACCGGCGACAGATTCCCGACATGGCTGGAGATGCCAACGCCGTAATCCCGACCACCGACATCCCGATTGTAAGTACAGCGGGGCCGGCTAGCTGTTAGCCACGGGGGGGGGAGGGTTTGGTTTAGGCGCCCGGGGGGACTTAGACTTAGGCTGCAGGAGGGGTGAGGTTAAGGTTAGGCTCCAGACATGGGGGTTAGGGTAAGGCACCACCGGGGGGGAGGTTAGGGATAGACACTAAGGGGATGGGTTAGGCACTAAGGGGAAAGGTTAGGTTTAGGCACTTACCTGGAGGGTTAGGGGGCGGGGTAGGGAGGGTTAGTGTTAGGGTGCAGGAAAAGGAAGGTTAGGGGGTAAATAGGACAGGGGAACACTACTTACTGTTCCCCTATCGGGATTGTAGCCATCGGGATGCCACTGTCAGTGTATTGACAGCCGGCATTCTACATGTTGGTATATCATGCCCAACCCGTGACAGGGATGTTTACAAATGTTATTTACTAATGTACTAAACATGCATTAAGCCATATAAACCAACCAGACATCTGCTGTGTTTAAATTACTCTAGAACAGTGATACACCTAATGGGTGGAGGGGAGGAGCCACGGGGGGATGCAGACGGTGGAGGAGAGTGAGGGAGACTAGGCTACATTTCTGGGTGGCTGGGAGCGCCTCATGATTTTTGGTAGCCTCCCAGCCATTCCTAGAGAGTAGGCAAGTATGGATGAAAGCTAGTTGCTGATTGATTGGAGCAATGATTTAGCAAATTACGCTGCTTGTTAAATATATCAAAATCAGAAGTACCAAATGTTATTCTTTTCGCACTGCTGCTTTGAATCAAGTGCATAGAAGACAGAAGTTCAAAAGTAGATATTATGAGTAAATATTTAATAGGAAATTTCTCTCAAATCTTTTCTGTCAGAATAATTGTGGCTTCTTAACTCCATTTTGGAGTAATTGTTTGACTATTAGTCTACTGTAACATTTTAGCGAATCCATGTGGTGTGCATGAATCCTGCCAGCAGGCAGCAGCTTACAGAAGTGTTCCAGGCTCATCCTACCAGTACATACTCTGTTCTAAACTTCCAGAGGTTCTCAATTCCCTGTTGTCTCAGTGATGGATTAAGAAAATATTGAGCCCTTGATTAAATCTTGGACCCCCTTTTTCGAATAACTATCAATTCCTTCTCATTGTTTAGTAGCACCAAGTAAATTAAACTATGTTAAACACTTTAGATCAATATTATGCACTCACCCAATTAATATTAAGCACATATACATTGAATAGCTATGACGTAGCAACTATCTCCACTGCTTGGTGTTGTGTCTATCATTGTGTAGTATCTCTGTGCAAGGTCAATTCAGACTCGGACGCTAAGTTGCGCTCTCTCGCTGCCAAAAGGGGCTGGGTATGCAAATTCCGCGATCACACTGTCTGGTGTAAGGACGCCCTCTATATCTTAGAGAGCGACGGCAGAGTGAGCGTACGCCGGTATAAAGACGCCCACTTTTCTTTCTTAGCACACGTCATCTCCAGGAAGTGTATGATTAATCAGAACAATCAAGAGCCATTGGAGCAGCACGCATCGCTTGAGGTAGACCCTACTCCACCGCAAGCACTGCGATCACTGCAGGCTGAAATACAACCAAGTGACGTGTACAACGACGCTTCCATGCTAATTATGCACACCTATAAAACTCAGTTTTGACGCCCAGACACGCCTGCAGCACCACTCCCCCGTTCACAAGCACCTTCCCCTGTAACCACCCACAAACGGCACTATCTGTCAGCCAAAGTAGCGCCCAGTCTTTGTGTTAAGAGTGCACGATTCCCGATCACAATGACTGGTTCGCGCACGTGCACTGTGATACATATGCATGCGCAGACGGGCGACAATCGCCCATAGCGTGCGTCTGCGGCTTGGCGTCCGGGTCTGAATCGGGCCCTATATCTTCTAATGCTTTTTCTGACATCAGCCATAGGAGCCACTTTAGTTGTCCTAATAAGAAATTCCTCATCTATGCGAGAGAATGACAAAGATAATATAGTTCCCTTTTGTTCATACACTGTGTTATCTCTGAACAATACTTACTTTCTATCATTCATTTCTGTTCTCCTTCATACTTATTTCAGCTCTACATTACAAAACATAAAATACACCGCATTAGACCTGCACCACGTCATGCATCAGCTTCTCGCCCATGCAGCATCCAGTATAACAACAGAAATCATGAGGCCCAAAATACCCATCTTTTTAGGGTCCTCCATCCCCGGGTCCCTGGTAGATACAGGCCAGTTAGCTTAGAATCTGCATTACGTATATGTGGTTTCTCTGCAATGGAGAACCTCTAAAGAAATTGATTATATGGTCCAGAAGACGCCTTTGCATAGGAATATAACCGATGTCAATGTCATATCAGAGGTTCGACCATATAGTACAGAGAATTAAAATAAGTTTTAGTGCGGGACAAATGTGAACTTCGCAGATCAAACAATTTTATATTATTGAACTGTATTTGCTAATTTTATACCAATTGTATCAGTAATGTTTCTTTACAATGAAAATTACTGTATCCCAGCCTTTTCTATTTCTGCCAGTTGTGGATAATCTCCAGCCACTTCCCCCAGTTCTCTTCAGCGTTACCCCCCCTTGTGTCTCTACACCTCCCCTGTGTCTCTCCATCCTCATTCCCTCGTGTCTCTCCAGCCCTAGTCCCTTTCTGTCTCTCCAGCCCACAGTGTCTCTCCAGTCCCAACTCCCTATGTCTCTCCAGCTGGCCTTCTTTTACGTTTTCTTGCTGCCTACCGTGGCTCCTCTATTTCAGTAGTGCGGCACTGCGTGACATCATAATTATTTATTATTTTATTTATTACCAGTTATTTATATAGCGCACACATATTCTGCAGCATTTTACAGAGAATATTTGGCCATTCACATCAGTCCCTGCCCCAGTGGAGCTTACAATCTATATTCCCTACCACATGCTTACATACATACACACTACGGTTAATTTTTGTTGTTAACCTACTGCTCCTCAATAAACTAAAAAAACATTATGGCTGTTGCAACAAAGCTACATTGGCTCCCGTACATGCCTGCATCCTGCTGATCACTGCATCAGGCAGCGGTTAGAGCTTGGTTTATCTGTGGGCCCCTCTGGAGCCTGGTACTGCTATTCCCTCAGCCCCTGTTGCCAAGCCTAATAACAGCACCCAGCCATGCATTTTTATGGTCATGGAATTCTGTAATGACTTTTAATGTTGTCTAATATCCCACCCTTTTCTACACTCCGAGTGGTGGATGTAGAGTGCCATACACCAATTCAGTGTTCTACTAGTTCGAATCCAACCAAAGCCCTAACTGTGCAGAGCTTGTATATTCTCTCCATGCTGGTGTGTTAATTGGCCCCCAACATATACAGGTAGTTTAATTGGCCCCTGACAAAAATCAACCCTATGTGTGTGTACATGTGATAGGAAATATAGATTACAAACTCTACTGTGGCAGAGACTCATCTGAATGGACAAATATTAAAGCACTGTGGAATATGTATGCGCTGTATAAATAACTATTAATAAATACTGCAGCCGCATGGTGAAAGGCTATTGCTGACACAATCAGAGTGGCCAGACTGGATCCTTTCTCTGCCCATTGGCTGCCAGACACTTCTATATAGTCTGCGGAAACAGGCAGCCTGCGCAATGCCCCTGGATCCACCACTGATTACATGGCAGGGGATACATTATCCCATAGATGTTCCATCTGTGTCACATTATATAGTTTCCACAATATATTTGATTTGAACTTAGCTGTACAAGGGAGCCACTGACAAAATCTCATACAAGTTACAAAATGATTTTGAGCTATATGTACCGTGAGGGTAGATATTATACAATGTGTTTTCTTCCATATAAGGCATAGCACAACATATGTTACTGTTCAGATTTACAAATCTCACTGAACATCTGGGATGGTTGTAACATTGATACTTGAGATTTTATCTGTGTGAAACATATTCAAGATATTCATTGAAAGGCATAGTTATTTCAGTCACCCTTGATTTGGAAACATGAATTTAACAAGTACAGTAAAGCTGTTTATTATTAGCTGTTGTCAAATCGGTTTGATGAATTTGCTCTGTTGAAAACTGAAGACTGACTTACTTTAGGTTGTATGTTTTGCAAACATTTGCTTTTCTGGGGGATTTGGAAAATATGCTAGGCAGCATTCAAGAACAACATGGACATTCAGGTATAGACATATTCCATAAGCAGCATATTTGTGATTGTGATTGACTTAAGTACTGTAGAGTTGTAATCTGAGCTTAGTGACCTAACCATGCTGATGGTGAACTGTGCAGGATATTGGCAGAGCCTGATTGTCAGTGGCTTCACTAGTGTGTGACTGAACCTTATTGTTGTCTTTTAGAGGGGATACTCACCAAAAAACATTAACTTTACAGATGTCAACATCTCAGTGAGTAAGGGTTTTGTTATTTTTATACTTTAAATCATACTTATGTACTCTCCTGGAAGGTGTGGGAGACTCTCGATTTTTTCGGCCAGTCCCCCGCACCCTAGAAAGAGTGGGTGGATCTCCTGCATCCTGCCCACTTCCTAAAATGGGGAGATAATACCGGGAATTGGGAGGGGGCGGGTCTAAAATGTCACTAATGACGCAAGTAGCTTCTGCCAGAGAGGAGAATGAAAAAGTAGGCAGGTATACTTTAAATGCTCTCCATAACTGTGGGAGTTCCAAATGTGGAAATTTCTAACTTCTTAAAATATAAAATAAGCATCAGCATTGAAAGAAATTTAAAAATATATGTAGAGGATCTTTTATTTGGAATTTCTGTGTCTATGAAGTCACAATATTACTGAGCATGTTATACTATATACATCTGAGAAGATGCCATGTGAGGGGGAGGCTGGCAGATTAATGTATGTATAGCCCATTAGGACTGCCAGCCAAGGATCCAACAGACAGATAATGGTAAATTTATGGGCTTCTGGAGATTGTCATCCCTTCATACATGAGTGACAGCATGCTCTTCACATAGGGCCATAAAAACCTAACTAGTGTGTACACAAGCCTGAGAAGTTGTGTTGTGTGACAGCCCAGGTAGGCATAAATACCATGTAGAACTCTGAGACACTGTACAATTCTTGGAAGCAAATGTGATATTGGGAATTGCTTCATCTTCTTGCGTCTCCACACAAACAGATCATGTAAGTTAGGTGTGAGATGTTGTTAATTTTTATTCCTTTTTGGTTATAGGAAAACTATTTCCTAAGACTATTCTTTTTTTTTATTGAAGCAAATACACGGTTGACAAATTGGCAAAACAGAGACATGTAAATGACACTTAATAAACATCATATATAATGGTAAATGATATACAGTAGACAAAACATATCATGCAACCATAGACGCCCGTTTTTCAGACAAAACATCAAATCAGACCAGCAGAGAGGCTTAAATGTGAGGCAGGTATACACTATGAGTACAAGCACAAATAATTTACTCAATTAAAAACAAAGAAAGAAAATGGTTGCCTGCCACTCACCCACCGGGCAATACATTAGGAGTATCACCCAAAAGAATTGAGCTTCAAAAAGTCCAAAGTATTGGACAAAACTAGTTGCTGCCTTGCTTACCTTCATGTTATCCAGACTGAGCTCAAGAGGCTTTCCTTCCCACCAAGCACCCTGAATTGAGGTTTGCGATTCACTAAGACGTATCTGCTGATCCTGGCACACTGCATGCCCTAGTGCTAACTGCTACAGCACTTAATACTATAGCCGGCGGGACCCAACATGAGCCGCACGACATTTGAGGTCCGGGACAGATCCAGCACAGAGAGCTGCTTCTGAGCGCTACAACAACACAGGATCACAAAGTCTTTTGGTGTTGGAAGGAATTTATTAAAGCAACCGGTGCATGTGCTATGAAACTAAGTGGAATGTAACTCTTGTATTTTACATATGGACATTAAGCTGTCCATTGTCATTTTACATGATCCTCCATTTCTCCTTATCCTGTCTATACTTATGTATACTTATGTATACTGTCTATACATTTATATACTGTATATCCAGTTGGACTTTTATTCACCACCATTTATATGGTTCATATTTTATGTTGTATGTATGATTTGGGATGAAAATGCTGGCGGATGGGATCCCAGGCATCGATATACCAACATCGAACTCCTGACGCCTGGCATATTGCCGATGCCGCTGTCCCGAAGACATAAGGATAGCAACGTTCAGCATACCGACCACCGGTATCCCGAACGAAGATGCTGCGGGAAAGTATTAGCTTATGCCAGGGTGGTTTAGGGTTAGACACCCCCGGTAAGGGTTAGGGTGCGGGAAGGGGGGGTTGGGGTTAGGCACTACTGGGGGGAGGTTAGGGTTAGCCACCCCCCAGGAAGGGTTAGCTTTAGGGTGCGGAAGGGGGGGTTAGAGTTAGGCACTACTGGGGGGAGGTTAGGGTTAGGCACCCCCCTGGGAAGGGTTGGGTTTGGGTACGGGAAGGGGGGGTTAGGGATAGTTACCGCTGGAGGGAGGTTAGGGTTAGGCAACCCCCAGGGAGGTTAGGATTAGGCACCATCAAGGGAGGGTTAGGGTTAGCGGGGAGAAAGGGGGAGGGTTAGGGTACTTACCAGCCCCTGTCGGGTTACTTCAGCATCGGGATTCCATCGTCAGTATTTCATCCGCCCGGAATCCATCTGCCGGCAAATTAAATCCAACCCTTATGATTTATGTGTCATTATTTTTATTTGCTAGTTCAGTGGTTCCCAAACTTTTTTGAATCACAGCACCCTAGAGTATCAGCGTTTTTTCTACGGCACCCCCGCGCCAAAAGTTTCTTATTGAGAAATTCAGAAAAAAAAAAATGAAGTAAATTGTGCTGATACTGTATGCCACCCTTTGGTTCAGTTATGTGGTGGTTGACAGGGCTGCACTTCTTTTTGTCCACATATTTTTTGATTGGCAGCCATTAGCACTGGTTTTGCCTATCACAATGACTAAAAATAATTTTATTTGGTACTAGACCACCGACCCAAGGCACCCCTGCAAATGCCCTGTGGCTCCCCAGGGTGCCACGGCACCCAGTTTGGGAACCACTGTGCTAGTTCATTGTATGATCGCCAGCGCTGATTTTATGTATATTCTAGATCTAGACTGAACACAGATACATTTTTGCAGTGACTAGTCAATTGTTTTTACTGTGTATCAAAATATCTTTATTATTACAATAAATTATTAAACTGTGTCAATTGGTGGCTGTTTTTATCCAGCACTGTTATTTATTTTTAATGTTTATCCTTGTGGAGTTGGCAATTTTTCTCCTTCACTAACTGCAGCAGGTTTGTTTCAGTACATTATGTAGTTTCAGGCGCTGGAGAGATTCTTTTTATTCACAATGTTGATTCAGGGCCTGATTCAGAAATGGACGCTAATGCAATTTTCACGCAGATCGAGTGATTGTTTGCCATTGTGCATGCATTTGCACTACACTGTGTGTGCGCAGTGATCACATTGCTAAGTGAGTGACAGACTGCCAGCAATGGAGGGTGGTAAGGGGGAGAGGTCACAAAAACGCTGGCGTGCCTGTCCATTTAGACGCCATTACATGGGCATGCATAAATTAGCCACTGTGATTGCAGATGCAGCTCTGCGTGTCAGAAGGGTAACAAAGGCAGTGACAGGTCAGACCTGCAGCAAGGGTAAGATGGCCGCCGATGTGCTTCGATGTTACCAATATTTACGTAGGTATGCGTCGTCGCACGCAGATAAGAAGGCAGCAGTGGGCGTCTTTATGCTCAGGTGATAGTTGCGATCGCATTGGCTTCCGTCCCTAAATCCGGCCCTCTGTGCAGAAAAAAAAGACTAATTCGTCCAGAGAGCAAATATATGGTAAGACATTTCCTCAAATTTCTCTCATTAAAACAATACATGTATACCCAAAATAGGGGCATTAATGCAATATGGCTGGTTTTGCACTCAATGATAATCTGAAAATAATGGTGGTTGCATGTCTACAGAGATGTAAATATTGTTGATAATCATTATTTCAAACATTTGAATCCACGTGTGTCTACTGCTCGTAAAATGATTTAGTTGCAAATGTCCATCTTGTGTTCGAATGGTTAACCATTTTATTCTAGCAACAGACATTTGAAAATATAAAATAAATGTATTTTATTTATGTGTGTGTGTCTCCATATGTAAAACAACAACTATGCAATAAGTATGATATCCTAAGTATGTTATCTTAAAAGTATTTTGCAAGTTGAAGTGCTGACACCTAGAGGTATATTTACTAAAGTAAAAGACATACATAGGTCCAGCCCAATTGCAGATATTCTTGGTGGGCTGTATAATCCTAGGCCAACTTTCCAGTGTGATTGGATTATACAGCCCACCAAGAATATCTGCAATTGGGCTGGACCAATTTGCAATAGCACCTCTCCTTGTGTATCAACACCTATTTCCCTATAGATTGTAAGCTTGCGAGCAGGGCCCTCTTACCCTTATGTATGTCATGTATGTATGTCTTTTACAACCCAGTATAATGTTAATCTTGATTCAAATTGTAAAGCGCAACGGAATTTGCTGCGCTATATAAGAAACTGTTAATAAATAAAATAAATAAATAAAGTGAGAGTTTTAGTGGATATGTTGTCCATAGCAACCAATCAGATTATAGCTATTATCTTCTAGAAGGTGCTAGTTAAATGTTAAGTAGAATCGGATTGGTTGCTATGGGCAACCTCTCCATTTCTAAAAACTCTCGCTTTAGTAAATATACCCTAGTTCTAGCTTATTAGTGGAATTTTTCTCTTCATCTAGAACGTGAAAGTTTTGTGCACTAAAGTGAATGTGACTAATTTGCTGTAAACTGGGGTGATTTGGGTAATACGTGTTCAGCTGTCTGTGTTATTAGCTCTCCAGCCTGTATCAGCCAGTGGTTGGTGAACTGTGTTCTCTACTGGAAAGATAAGAAATCTTTCATGTTCCACTCCCACCATGCAGCGCTGCCTTGCCTGCTCTGAGTGTTCCTTCCGCGTCACTCCCTGCACTTGCTGAACAATGTAACCTTATTTCAGTTAAAAAGTTGGCTGACCTGCAATTCAACTTTGTAAAAGTAAACAAGAGTCAATATTAAGTGCACCCTCATCTTCTTATTTGTCTTTGAGGCCTAATTTAGGAAACATCTCAAAGCTTTCACAAAACAGACTCTTAGTTTCATTTAACGGTGGTAGAAAACTTGCACCGTATCTATTTATGCATAAATATCTATATTATGTGTATTGCAAGTTAGGATGAAACTTAATCACTCTGAAACACTCTTATAAGTTAATGCTTCAAAATTAATACATGCAGGATAGAGGAAAGAAGTGACAGAAGTGATATGAGATGTGGATATTTATTATATCACATTATAAGGTTTATGAGTCTTGTATTACAGGTTGAGTCTCCCACATCCAAAATGCTTGGGACCAGGGGTATTTTGGATATCGGAACATTCTGTATTTTGTAATATTTGCATACCATAATGATATATCTTGGGAATAGGACCCAAATCTAAACACAGAAAGCATTTATGTATTATATACACCTTATACACACAGCCTGCAGGTCATTTCATACAATATTTTCAATAATTTTTTTGTCTCAAACTAAGTTTGTGTACATACATGAAATTCATTTATGTTTCATATACACCTTATATACAAAGCCTGAAGGTAATTTTATACTTTATTTTTAATAATGTTGTGCCTTAAACAAAGTTTGTGTACATTGAACCATCAAAAAGTAAAGGTTTCACTAGCTCAGTCATGGTAAAAATATTCCGTATTTTGGAATATTTGGGTATGGGAGACTCAACCTGTATTAGATATCATGAAGGTAACAATTTAAAAGGTGCTTGAATAACAAAACATTATTTATTTGAAACAAGTTAAGATGTAATATGTTGTTATATATAGGGAACAAAACAGATGTTGGTGCATTTGCATGAATAACATAACAGGAATAGGTGGATTAATTTTGTAGGCAATTAAAAACCATTAGTGATAATCCTCAGGTTTGAAGGTGTTGTCCCATGTTCTGAGTTTCTTTGTATCTGTTAGAGTGGGCAAGTGACATATAAATGCAAGCTCCCAATAGAATAGTCTTGAATTTGGCATCAGAGTGGCAGACAGAGCCGCCATCAGGGGGGCCTGCCGGGATTGCAGTCCCGGGCCCGAGCATAGGCTACTGCTGCCCGCCCACTTCTAGCCCCCTGGTCCTCGGTTGCATACAGTGACAGCCAGGCCCAGCAGTGCGGACCCGGACGCTCCTGCCATTACACTGCCGCCGTGCATGCCAAGTACCAACTACTATCCCTCACAGCATAATATAGTGAGTGACTCACCCAGCCGCTCCACCTCCCACATTGGCCGCCGTGCCCACTGCTCTCCCCTTAATAAAGTTTTTCTATTAACATTGAAGCAGGCGTGGCGCTGAATGAGAGGAGCAGCGACGGACAGTGTGAGGAGCAGGCATCCTGAGCATACAGAGATAGTATAGAAGAAGAGATAAGTAAGTTCAGTGTGTGTCTGTGTGTGTTCTTTCTCCCAGGCTCGGTCCAGGTAATTGATTTATTGTGTATTCAGTCATACAGTGTAGACAGAGCATGATGGGGCTGAGTCTGGGAGAACCAGACTGTCCCTGCTCCTGCTGCTCCATGGACTTCTCCCCTCCCATGCTGGCAGGCTCCACGGGGGTTGAAGGGGGGGCAGGGGTCAGAGGGAATGGGGGGCCTAGAGGGCTCTGCCTAATTTTTTGGTCCTGGGCCCCAAAATTTCTGATGGCAGTCCTGGTGGCAGATTAGCCAGTGGCGAATCCAGCTGCTGTGTGCTGGGCTGTGGAGGGTCCAGGGGAGGCTGCTGCCACCGAGCAGCGGTAGTCTCTCTCTCCCTGTACAGCCGCCATCGGTAGCGGGCAGGTGAGAAATGTTACCCTTGATATTAGAATTTATTGGTAGGTCAGAAGGCCCCTATTAGTGTTTTGTTAGACGCATGTCAAACCCAAAGTTAATGAGCACATGTAGTTTTAGTCTGATGGAGCTGGAGGTAATGGAGGATACTTCATTGACCCCAGTGCATTTACGCAAGTAAATGGAATTTTCAGCAATGGAAAAAAGATTTTACAACGCAAATTCTTCAGACCTTACTGTAAATATTAGTTGGTATGGTGTCATTGGGATCAATAATAAAAGCATATATTTTGATGCCAGTGGGTAAGGGCCATACACACATGATGTGTTCAAAAATTATAAATTGAAGAATACATTTCCTAATCATTCTGATAGTGGCTTCACAGTCACACCGATTAATATTCCGTCTTGGTCTGCTCAGAGACAATTTCTGCTGTCAGCCCAGGTTCTTTTCTGTACTTTTGTTTATGTTAATTTCAGGTTTAACATTATCCAGATCATATTTGTTAGACAGCACCAAGTCTGTTTTCTGTGTCTTGGCTATTCTGCGTAGGAAGTTGCGCAGCTATCTCTCACATTTTTGTGTGTTTTACTGCAATAAATTTAGTGTGCGTGTTAAAGTGGCTTTCAGATGGTTGTAGTCTGTTCTAACATATGCAATTCTCTTTTTCCAGAATTCCTTAATGAAGTGTAAGCTTTGGTTTTTATTTAAATAAAATGCCACATTTTATCTGTATTTATACGAAAGCTGACAATGTGGAAATAACAGTGATGATTAAACATGGAACAAAAATTTTACATTCAAGTTACATCCTATATATTTTACAGTTAGCTCCAGACTAGGGGTATTCAACATAAGGCCATCCAGCTGCTGTGGAACTAAACATCTCAGCATGTCTTGCCACAGTTTTGCTCTTTGGGCATGTTAAAACTGTGGCAGAGTATGCTAGAATTAGGGGTGAGCGGGTTCGGATTTCTGAAATCCGAACCCCCCCGAGCCCCCCCGATCCGAGTCCGATCCGAGTCAGGCTCGACTTTTCCCGCCTGACTCGGATCTGAAATCGAGGCAAAACGTCATCTTCCCGCCTTCCGAGTCTCGCGGGTTTTGGATCCTATATAAGGTACACACGTCGGCGCCATTTTCTCACTCGGCTGTGGACAGTGAAGAGGGAGGGTGGGAGTTAGGGCTGTGTAGTGTAGTGTAGTGTAGTGCTGCTGTTGTCCACTACTTCAAAGTCCATAGGGGCTGGCTGTGTTGTGCTGTGCTGCTGTTGTTAATAGGGGCTGTGTCCACTACTTCAAAGTCCATAGGGGCTGGCTGGACTGTGTTGTGCAGTCAGTTCTCCATAGGGGCTGTGTCCACTCCAAAGTCCTGTGCAGTGTCCCAGTCCTAAAGGAGTGCTGTAGTGTTGTCCAGGGGGTGCTCTGTCCATCAGGGGTGCTCCCCCCAAGTGCTAAAAAAATAATATATTTTCTGTGTTTGTGAATTGTGTGCGCAGTAGCCGCACGTGCATCAACAAAGTAGTGCCAAGCGTGCGCCTGTGTCATAAGTAAAGGGCCGGCTGGCTTGACCGTTAAGGGTGCTGTAACCCCCGAAAGTACACTCCAGTCCAAACCAAAAAAAAAATTATTTTCTGTGTTTGTGAATTGTGTGCGCAGTAGCCGCACGTGCATCAACAAAGTAGTGCCAAGCGTGCGCCTGTGTCATAAGTAAAGGGCCGGCTGGCTTGACCGTTAAGGGTGCTGTAACCCCCGAAAGTACACTCCAGTCCAAACCAAAAAAAAATTATTTTCTGTGTTTGTGAATTGTGTGCGCAGTAGCCGCACGTGCATCAACAAAGTAGTGCCAAGCGTGCGCCTGTGTCATAAGTAAAGGGCCGGCTGGCTTGACCGTTAAGGGTGCTGTAACCCCCGAAAGTACACTCCAGTCCAAACCAAAAAAAATATTATTTTCTGTGTTTGTGAATTGTGTGCGCAGTAGTCGCACGTGCATCAACAAAGTAGTGCCAAGCGTGCGCCTGTGTCATAAGTAAAGGGCCGGCTGGCTTGACCGTTAAAGGGTGCTGTAACCCCCAAGTACACTCCAGTCCAAACCAAAAAAAAAATTATTTTCTGTGTTTGTGAATTGTGTGCGCAGTAGCCGCACGTGCATCAACAAAGTAGTGCCAAGCATGCGCCTGTGTCATAAGTAAAGGGCCGGCTGGCTTGACCGTTAAGGGTGCTGTAACCCCCGAAAGTACACTCCAGTCCAAACCAAAAAAAAAATTATTTTCTGTGTTTGTGAATTGTGTGCGCAGTAGCCGCACGTGCATCAACAAAGTAGTGCCAAGAGTGCGCCTGTGTCATAAGTAAAGGGCCGGCTGGCTTGACCGTTAAGGGTGCTGTAACCCCCGAAAGTACACTCCAGTCCAAACCAAAAAAAAAATTATTTTCTGTGTTTGTGAATTGTGTGCGCAGTAGCCGCACGTGCATCAACAAAGTAGTGCCAAGCGTGCGCCTGTGTCATAAGTAAAGGGCCGGCTGGCTTGACCGTTAAGGGTGCTGTAACCCCCGAAAGTACACTCCAGTCCAAACCAAAAAAAAATTATTTTCTGTGTTTGTGAATTGTGTGCGCAGTAGCCGCACGTGCATCAACAAAGTAGTGCCAAGCGTGCGCCTGTGTCATAAGTAAAGGGCCGGCTGGCTTGACCGTTAAGGGTGCTGTAACCCCCGAAAGTACACTCCAGTCCAAACCAAAAAAAAATTATTTTCTGTGTTTGTGAATTGTGTGCGCAGTAGCCGCACGTGCATCAACAAAGTAGTGCCAAGCGTGCGCCTGTGTCATAAGTAAAGGGCCGGCTGGCTTGACCGTTAAGGGTGCTGTAACCCCCGAAAGTACACTCCAGTCCAAACCAAAAAAAAAATTATTTTCTGTGTTTGTGAATTGTGTGCGCAGTAGCCACACGTGCATCAACAAAGTAGTGCCAAGCGTGCGCCTGTGTCATAAGTAAAGGGCCGGCTGGCTTGACCGTTAAGGGTGCTGTAACCCCCGAAAGTACACTCCAGTCCAAACCAAAAAAAAAATTATTTTCTGTGTTTGTGAATTGTGTGCGCAGTAGCCGCACGTGCATCAACAAAGTAGTGCCAAGCGTGCGCCTGTGTCATAAGTAAAGGGCCGGCTGGCTTGACCGTTAAGGGTGCTGTAACCCCCAAAGTACACTCCAGTCCAAACCAAAAAAAAATTATTTTCTGTGTTTGTGAATTGTGTGCGCAGTAGCCGCACGTGCATCAACAAAGTAGTGCCAAGCGTGCGCCTGTGTCATAAGTAAAGGGCCGGCTGGCTTGACCGTTAAGGGTGCTGTAACCCCCGAAAGTACACTCCAGTCCAAACCAAAAAAAAAATTATTTTCTGTGTTTGTGAATTGTGTGCGCAGTAGCCACACGTGCATCAACAAAGTAGTGCCAAGCGTGCGCCTGTGTCATAAGTAAAGGGCCGGCTGGCTTGACCGTTAAGGGTGCTGTAACCCCCGAAAGTACACTCCAGTCCAAACCAAAAAAAAAATTATTTTCTGTGTTTGTGAATTGTGTGCGCAGTAGCCGCACGTGCATCAACAAAGTAGTGCCAAGCGTGCGCCTGTGTCATAAGTAAAGGGCCGGCTGGCTTGACCGTTAAAGGGTGCTGTAACCCCCGAAAGTACACTCCAGTCCAAACCAAAAAAAAAATTATTTTCTGTGTTTGTGAATTGTGTGCGCAGTAGCCGCACGTGCATCAACAAAGTAGTGCCAAGCGTGCGCCTGTGTCATAAGTAAAGGGCCGGCTGGCTTGACCGTTAAGGGTGCTGTAACCCCCGAAAGTACACTCCAGTCCAAACCAAAAAAAAATTATTTTCTGTGTTTGTGAATTGTGTGCGCAGTAGCCGCACGTGCATCAACAAAGTAGTGCCAAGCGTGCGCCTGTGTCATAAGTAAAGGGCCGGCTGGCTTGACCGTTAAAGGGTGCTGTAACCCCCAAAGTACACTCCAGTCCAAACCAAAAAAAAATTATTTTCTGTGTTTGTGAATTGTGTGCGCAGTAGCCGCACGTGCATCAACAAAGTAGTGCCAAGAGTGCGCCTGTGTCATAAGTAAAGGGCCGGCTGGCTTGACCGTTAAAGGGTGCTGTAACCCACAAAGTACACTCCAGTCCGAACCAAAAAAAAATTTATTTTCTGTGTTTAGCCGCACGTATATATCAAATCGATATAACATAAATGGAGGACCAAACTTTCTCCGATAAAAATAAAATAGAGAAAGATCAAGAACCACTTCCTCCTAGTGCTGAAGCTGCTGCCACTAGTCATGACATAGACGATAACATGCCATCAACGTCGTCTGCCAAGGCCGATGCCCAATGTCATAGTAGAGGGCACATACAATCCCAAATGGCAAAGTTCAGGAAAATGACCTTGAAAAAGACATTTAAATCAGCTGAAGAGAAACGTAAACTTGCCAATATGCCATTTACGACACGGAGTGGCAAGGAACGGCTAAGGTCGATCCCTAGTATGTTCATGACTAGTGGTTCAGCTTCACATGACGATGGAAGCACTCCTCCCACTAAAAAAATCAAAAGAGTTAAGCTGGCAAAAGCACAGCGAAGAACTGTGCTTTCTAAGAAGATATCACAAATCCCCAAAGAGAGTCCAAGTGTGGTGGTGGTTGCGATGCCTGACCTTCCCAGCACTGGACGGGAAGAGGTGGCTCTTTCCACCATTTGCACGCCCCCTGCAAGTGCTGAAAGGAGCACCCACAGTCCACTTGCTGATATGCAAATTGAAGATGTCACTGTTGAAGTACAACAGGATGAGGATACTGGTGTAGCTGGCGCTGAGGAGGAAGTTGGCGAGGAGGATTCTGATGGTGATGTGGTTTGTTTAAATCAGGCTCCGGGGGAGACAGTTGTTGTCCGTGGGATGAAAAAGCCCATCACGGTCATGCCTGGGCAGAAGACCAAACATTCCACCTCTTTGGTCTGGCAATATTTCTATCCAAATCCGGACAACAACTGTCTTGCCATATGTACCATATGTAAAGGTGAAATAAGTAGGGGTAGGGACGTCAACCACCTAGGAACATCCTCCCTTATACGGCACCTGCAGCGCGTTCATAAAAAGTTACTGTCAAGTTCAGAAACTTTGGCTCAGACCGTAAGCAGTCCAGGGACACCTAAATCCCGTTGTCCTGTTGTATCCAAGCGCCTGCAAACCACACCGTCAACTCCCTCCTCGTCAATTTCCTCCTTAGTCAGGATCGGAAGTAGTCCTGCAGGCCATATCACTGGCATGACTGACTCTCCTATCCGGGATTCCTCCGGAGGATCCTGCATTGCTACGCCTACTGCTGCCGCTGCTGCTGTTGCTGCTGCTGCTGGGAGTCGTTCATCATCCCAGAGAGGAAGTAGGAACACCACTACTTTTACTAAACAATTGACCCTCCAACAGTCCTTAGCGAGGAGGATGAAGTACGACAGCAGTCATCCTGAAGCAAAACGTATAACTGAGGCCTTGACTGCTATGTTGGTGTTAGACGTGCGTCCGGTATCCGCCATTAGTGCAGTGGGATTTAGACAATTGATGGAGGTAGTGTGTCCCCGGTTCCAAATCCCGTCTAGATTCCACTTCACTAGGCAGGCGATACCGAGACTGTACAGAAACGTCAGAAAAAGTGTCCTCAGTGTCCTGAAAAATGCCGTTGTACACAATGTCCACTTAACCACGGACATGTGGACAAGTGGAACAGGGCAGACTAAGGACTATATGACTGTGACAGCCCACTGGGTAGATGTATCACCTTACGCAGCAACAGCAGCAGCGTCACCAGTAGCAGCATCTCAGAAACGCCAGCTCGTTACAAGGCAGGCTACGCTGTGTATCACCGGTTTCAGTAAGAGGCACACCGCCGACAACCTCTTAGAGAAACTGAGGGAAATCATCGCCCAGTGGCTTACCCCACTTAGACTCTCCTGGGGATTTGTGATATCTGACAACGCCACCAATATTGTGCGGGCATTACATCTGGGCAAATTCCAGCACGTCCCATGTTTTGCTCACACAATAAACTTGGTGGTGCAGAATTTTCTGAAAAGCGACAGGGGCGTGCAGGAGACGCTTTGGGTGGCCCGAAAAATTTCTGGCCACTTTCGCCATTCAGCGACTGCGTGCCGAAGACTGGAGCGCCAGCAAACACTCTTGAACCTGCCCCGCCATCACCTGAAGCAAGAGGTTGTGACGCGGTGGAACTCAACCCTCTATATGCTTCAGAGGATGGAGGAGCAGCAAAAGGCCATACAAGCCTATACATCCACCTATGACATAGGCAAAGGAGGGGGTATGCACCTGACTCAAGCGCAGTGGAGAATGATTTCCGTGTTGTGCAAGGTTCTTCAGCCCTTCGAACTTGCCACACGTGAAGTCAGTTCAGACACTGCCAGCTTGAGTCAGGTCATTCCCCTCATCAGGCTTTTGCAGAAGCAGCTGGAGAAAGTGAAGGAGGAGCTAAGACGGAGCGATTCCGCTCGGCATGTGGGACTTGTGGATGAAGCCCTTCATTCGCTTTGCCAGGATTCCAGGGTGGTCAATCTGTTGAAATCAGACCACTACATTTTGGCCACCGTGCTCGATCCTAGGTTTAAAGCCTATGTGGTGTCTCTCTTTCCGGCCGACACAAGCCTGCAGAGGTGCAAAGACCTGCTGGTGAACACACTGTCAGCTGAAGCGGAACGTGACACGTCAACGGCTCCTTCTTCATTTTCTCCCGCAACTGGGGCTGCCAGGAAAAAACTTAGGTATCCTAAGCAACCCGCTGGCGGTGATGCAGGGCAGGCAGGACCAAGTTTGGACATCTGGTCCGGACTGAAGGACCTGGCAACAATTTCTGACATGTCTACTGTCACTGCATATGATACTGTCACCATTGACAGAATGGTGGAGGATTACATCGGTGACAGCATCCAAGTAGGCATGTCAGACAGTCCATACCTGTACTGGCAGGAAAAAGAGGCAATTTGGAGGCCCCTGTACAAACTGGCTCTATTTTACCTGAGTTGCCCCCCCTCCAGTGTGTACTCCGAAAGAGTGTTTAGTGCAGCCGGGAACCTTGTCAGCGAAAGGCGTAGGAGGTTGCTTCCACAGAATGTGGAGAAGATGATGTTCATCAAAATGAATTATCAGCTCTTCCAGGGAGACCAGCCTCCAGAAGGTACAGAGGGACCTGTGGTGGTGGATTCAAGTGGGGACGAGTTAATACTTTGTGAGGATGAGGATGTACACACTGAAGAGGGTGAGGAATCGGTGGATGAGGAGGATGAGGATGACATCTTGCCTCCGTAGAGCCAGTTTGTGCAGGGACACATTAATTGCCAGCTTGTTTTGTGGGGGCCCAAACGAACCAATCATTTCAGCCACAGTTGTGTGGCAGACCCTGGCGCTGAAATGATTGATTTGTTAAAGTGTGCATGTCCTGTTTATACAACATAAGGGTGGGTGGGAGGGCCCAAGGACAATTCCATCTTGCACCTCTTTTTTTCTTTGCATTATGTACAGTTTGGGGCCTAGTTTTTCTAACTGCCATCCTGCCTGCCACTGCAGTGTCACTCCTAGATGGGTCACGTGTTTGTGCCGCCCACTCGTGTCGCTTAGCATAGTCATCCAGCTACCTCGGTGCAACCTTTTGGACATAAAAACACTATTGTGAGGTGTGAGGTGTTCAGAATAGACTGGAAATGAGTGGAAATTAAGGTTATTGAGGTTAATAATAGCATAGGAGCAGAAAAACCTACAAATTCTGTGATTTTAGCTGTTTTTATGCTTTTTTTCAAAAAAATACAGATCCAAAACACAAAACCCAGAACCCAAAACACGGAAGGGTGGTTTTGGCAAAACCAATCCAGATCCAAAACACGAAGAAAGATCCAGATCCAAAACCAAAACACAAAACACGAAAAGTGGCCGGTGCACACCCCTAGCTAGAATGTGTACTGCTAGAGTAGCTGGAGGGCTCATGTTGAATATCCCTGCTCTAGACTATCAGCAAAAGCAGACTATATTTCCCTTTGAATTGGTATGAAATCCTGGCAGTTGGGATGCCTGCTGTCAATATACCGACAGCGGCATCCTGATGCTCAGGATCCCGACAAGGGTCTGGTAAGTATAGTAATCTTCCCCCCTACTCCCCCTAACCCTAGCCCTCCATTTCTGCATCCTAACACTAACCCTCCCCAACCCGCACCCTAACCCTTCCCATTAGTGCCTAAACCTAACCCTCCCCCTTAGTGCCTACCTCTAACCACACCCCCCGGCACCGGGATTTCATCAGCCGGGATGCCGGCTGTAGGTATCATAACTACATCCCTTTCCCTTGTGCTATGCTACTTTTGTTGCTTTTTTTATTTGCGATATGCACCTTGCGATGAGACTTGCGTTTCCGACGGCCGACATATCGGCACCCCCCTCCCCCAACCACATTGCGCTACATGGGATTGTAAATTGCATCCCCAGATCAAGTGAGCATGCAGTAAGATCTGGAGGTGCGATGTACGTTCCAACGGGAGCGCGCATTGGCCGATATTATGCCCACACACGGTACTATATACAGTAGCATCGATATCGTACCAATCCATCGGATCGCGTGCTATATCGCACCGTGTATGGGTGCCTTAAGGGTTTTAAGACATTTTCACCAATTAAAGACATGGTAGCTCTATTTTCCCAGTTGCATTGTATAATATGTATATTAAGATCAATTTATAATAATAATTCTGTTGTAGACATTTTATCTCACTTCTCTAAAGGTGTTAAAAAGTATTTGCCTCTGCCCCACAGTATCCTTACCTACAGGAGTCACACAAAAAAGCCGCCGATTGGAGCTTCAGTGAGCAGTCACCACCCACTTTTCATGACCTAATTTTTGTGAGTCTGAAAAAAAGGACTTTTCTAATGACATAGACCCTGATCCGAGGTGCAGTGTAAACAGGGTCTGACCCGGGTTGGAACAGTGGGCCTGATTCGGACCCGCTCGCAAGCGCGTCGATTGGTAGGCAGTGCGAAAGCGCGGCTTGCGCACTGCGCAAGCGCGAGCCCCGGAGCGAGTGCAAAATGCACTCGCTCCGGCGCTCGCATCCAAAAGGGGCGGCTGTCGATGTTGATCGACAGCTCGCCCCATTTGGAAGGCGGGGCAGGGGGTGGCTGGGCAAACGGAGGCGTTCCTGCAGGAACGCCTGCCGTTTGTGGACGGCCCTACTGTACTTCCTGCTCTATTAGAGCAGGAAGTCCACTGGGGCTTGTGGCAATGAGACCCTACCGCAAGGGTCTCGTCGCAAGCCCGATGGGCGTGATGGTCTTGACCATCGCGACCATCACCTGGCCGCTCGCATAAGCTGTGGGTGGTGACCCACAGCTATGCGAGCGGCCAGGAGGCCACAACTAAAAAAACAAACGCCCAGCCTTTTTCACAGCGAGCGCTCGCTTTTTGCGAGCGCCTCTGAATCAGGGCCAGTGTCTATAAAATAATAGGTAGGAGCTTTTCACAGCTTGATAAATAAACCTCATATGTTGTTACTGCCTCCATTCACGCTTTGGAAGACTTTGGAACTCTTGATGAGGTTCTTGGATACTTATCTTATCTTTATATTGTCTCTATGGACATTTATGAGATACTAGTGCAGATTTTCTTTTATACCTGATTATTATTGCATGTATTCTTTGTAGTCCATGCCATTGTTAATTGTCTTATAAGTGCAATTGTGTTTAAAATTATTTTATTAATGTGGTTACTTTAATAGGATTAAATAAATATATATTGATTGTAGGAAAACACATTTTCCTGTCATTTTTCTGTCTTTTTGCGGTCTACCAAGTTTTTACTAGTTGTATAGACTATGTGGTTGTCACATCATTTGCTTTTTGTAATTAATTCAATCAAATATTAGAGGCACAGTGATAAAGTTTTTCATATGATCCCACACAATGTATCTCACTGCTGCAGTTCCCAGAGTGGTTTTCTTTAGAGGAGGAAGTAATGACATTTTCAAGTTGTGACAGTGTTCAAAAGTAACTAATAAAGAGCTGTATGACACAGCAATGTGGCTTATTATGTGATATATGAACTGAGGACACTACTGTGTTGCATAATATGAACTAGGAGCACTACTGTGTGGCATTATATTAAGTGGGACAATACTGTGTTGTGGCATAATATAAACTGGGAGCATTACTGTGTGGTATAATAAACTGGAGGCACTACTGTGTGGCATAATATATATATAAATAACTGGTAATAAATAAAATAAATAAGTGTGCTGTAATAAATGAAAGTTGTGCTGTTTTCCAACACATTTTACTATTATTACTATCTAACCTGCGGTATATTTTGGTGCCCTGTCACCAAACTTCTTACTGCATTGTAATACCATTAGCTAATGTGTGGCACTTGTTGCTATATCCCAGTATGTCCACATTTCCAATGTTCCAAAGGGGGTGGGGTGTGTAGGACGGTATCTATGATCTTTTAGTCAGGAACGTGCACTCAGGGTAGCCTCCCCTGTCATACTCCCTGTCAGACTGCAGAGTTTTGACCTCACATCCCTGCTTTTAGTGGTTTAAATGGGTTTTGGCACGCATGGCCCCACATGTTCCACTTTTCCATGTGTAGAAGAGAGATTCACAAAAGCCAGACACAAGAAAAAAATCATGAATCATATTTCAAAACATGGCCGAAATTAGAAATATAAGTCAATACACCATCGACCAAACTCGCAATTACTTTCCATAGGAGACAATACAAGACCAAAATTTATTAAGATTCGTGTTTGCAAACACGGCCGAACATGGTTCAAACTCAGGTCAAAATTGATTTTTCAAATAGACCTGTCTGTGAAACATGGCAGAATTTGTTTCTACAGCTCTGCAGAGCGCATAGCTGGGATATCAGAGGATCTACCACCAGGCTGCAAGGACGCAGGAACAAGAAACAGGTTATGCAGCTACTACAGGGGTTGTCTGAACCAGAGCGCATTGGAGATGGCGAAATCATAGAGATGCTCTGGTTGAACCGTACCAACTTATTCCATCTATATGACCTAGTCAAACTAGACTTAGAGCCAAAGGGCGTTTTAAGAGAAAAGGGGCCTGTCTGCAGCCTCCGTGTGAGCCTCCTCCTCTCCGGCAGCGCTGTAGGCTTTGTTCCAGAGACATGCGCAGGTCTCTGGGAACATGGCGCCTGCACTATATTTTTGGAGACGTCTCTAGCGCGGATGCACAAGTCACCGGGAAAATAGCAGCTGTGTTATTTTCCCGGTGATTTCAGTCTGCAGAACTGGCTGATGCGGGATTCCGGAGAGGTAAGTTTAATAACTATATGGGTGCAGGGTGTGCGGTGTGGGCTCCCTGAACTCAGAGGCCATGTGCACGGTACACCCTGCACCCATTATAGATACGCCAATGCTAGAACCTGAGACAGCATGCTCCCGCTCTGTCTCAGGTCTGTATAAGCTTCTCTGCGTGTTGCACTTTCCGGCTACTGAGACTGTTCAGTCTGTGACTGGTAGAGTCCTTGGAATGTCTCCGTCCACCTTCTCCCGTTACCTCAGCCAGATTCTGACAGCATTAAATACTCTGACACCTGTATCTGCTTCCCTAGCCAGAAGTCACAGTGGAATGCTATACGGCACAATTTGCATCATTTAGCCCCGCCCCCTCACAGGTCAAATACTAAACATTGAGAACAATCACTGACAAGCACAAACCTCCACTACTACTACACTACACTACAGGACAACTTATACTCCAATAGCAACACTCAGAACTCGATATCAAACTCCAAAACAAACTCCAACATTCCTACACTGCGCCACTCAACTTCTCTCACTAAACCCACGAGGTCTGATCGGTTTGGGCATATTTATATGCCTTAGGCATGACACTATTACATTTAGTCGCCTCGTTCAGAAAGTCGTCTAATGGATAGGCCCCTTTAGTCTGCACTAGATACAGACATTTACTGTGTGAGATGATGCATTGAACAGCATAAAAGAAGACCTTGTGCATTACAAGCCAATCTTCCCTCCTTATTCCTCAAGGCTTAGGGATCCTTATCTGGCATAAGTATGGAATGTTCCTAACATAATTGCCAGTACAGGAGTTAGTATGCATGGGAAATAAGAACAAGAGGTAACCGAGTAACATACAGTACAATATACTGTATAATGGGAAACCATCAAAATGAAATCCCAGGGCCGCAGACTTTATCAAGGTGGTGTGAAAGTATTGGTGTGCCATTTTGGACAGCTGTTACTTAAATGTTTATAATTTCATACCTAAATTCATTGAAACTCTTGGTTTGTTGTATAGACATTTGGAATATAGCGCCATCTCCTCTCTTGTCTGCAATATTCTCTCTGTACATAATGTCAAGGGTGCCAAGAATGAGGTGGGAAGGACACAGTTTACCCAGGTCTGGGCCCAGGCAGGTGCCGGGGTCAGTCAGAGAGGTGTAGCAGCACCCACATTTCTGTGTGCACATTCTTTACAATGCACAGTATGCAAAGCGAGGCATTACCAAGCCCCCACTATTGGAACCGCTCCCTATCTAGCACTGGGGCCCGTCTGATGTCTCGGCAGCCCTACATAATGAGTATTTCTGCACGGAATGAGATTGTAATGCCACCACTTCAAATCCCGACAACGTGAGCCCGAATGGATGAAATGCTGACAGCGGAGGTAAGTAAAGCTAACCCTTCCCTCCCCCCCAACCCTCCCTTAGGGGTGCCCAACCCTAACCTCACCCCCTAGTGCCTAACCCTAACCTCCCCCCAGGGGTGCCTAAACCTAACACCCCCTCCCTGCTCCCTAAACCTAACCCTCCAGTTGCCTAACCCTAACATCCCCCCGGGGGTGCCTGACCCTAACACCCCTTCCCCTAGCCTAACCCTAACTCTCCCGTGGGGGTGCCTAACCCTAAGTCCACCTGGGAGCCCCCTAACCTGACCCTTCCCCCACCCGCGGCTAAGAAGACATACGCTCCGGACTTACCTCGTTCGGGCTTGCGTCGTTCTGTATTTCGCCGTCGGTATCTTGATGCCTGTCATACATCCCTAGCTTGCATACTGGCATCAGGGTGAACAGCGGCCTTGCGCCCACCGGTCACTTAACTACATCCCTTTCTGCACAACAGTGGACCCATTTATCATCACTTTCCATGTGAGCACTTAATAGAATTATCTGATAAATATTATCCTACATTATATATAATACAATAGACATGTTAGCAAGGTGCAGGGCCACATGTAAGGGCAAATGCATTTCGCGTGTTTTCACACTACGCAAGATCCAGAGCTGAGAGCACGCAAATACAGGTGATGCCAAGTCGAATGCATGTCTGTTACCTTTCCATTTGTGGCTGTAAGTGGTGTAACTGGCTGGTTCAGAGAGAGCGTGTCGATGGAATTGCATGTTATACAGAGTTGTACATACATGTATTGAGACATATTGTTTGTGTTCTCTGGTAGTAGTTTGTTCAAGATAGTCATACACATTATGACAATGCAGAGGTTAGTGTGAGAAAACATATTTTTGCCCTTTTTTCTCTAACTTTAGAAGATTTCACCGTTAAAAAATTCTGTAATACTGTGTAGAGAGCTTTGCCCCCAGTAGTAGTGCCCCCAGTAGTAATGCCCCAATATTAGTGCCCCCTAGTAGTAGTGCCCCCAATATTAGTGACCCTGTAGTGAAGCCGCTTACACACACGAAAAAAACCCTGAATACTTACCTTAAGCCTCGCTCCTGCGTCCGCTGCTGTCCGGTCCGCCTGGATGCTCCTCTGAACTATGGGAGAGATGTCATTAGATTGTTTGGGGCATCTGAAAAAACGCTTGTGGGGTTGCTTCTCAGCCAAGGGAGTGGGATCACTCACAATTTTGCCTAAGAACGCAGCCATGAATAAAGAATGGTACAAAAACATCCATTCATTGAAACCCACTTAAGCTTGATGCTCACCAATGTATTCTATGGTAATAGTTTGTTCAAGATAGTCCTACATATTATAACAATGCAGTGGTTAGTGTGAGAAAACATATTTTTGCCCTTTTTTCTCTTACTTTAGAAGACTTCTCTGTGAAAAATGTCTGTAATACTGTGTAGAGCGCTTTGGGGCTCACAAATGTAGAGTGTTAATCACTGCTATTTAGAAGGCACTATATAACTTTACTCAATAACTTTAACATGGAAATATTTTTACAATTTTCTTTTGCTTCATTTTTTTGGCTGTGCCGATACTTTGTATCTGCCTTGTTAAAGATCATTTTTAATAATGGGAGGAGAAGTAAATCTGAAGACCCGTGAAGCAAAGTGTTAATATTGATGATTGTTGAAATTCATTGCCATAGTAATCAAACATATCGCATAGAAAGGTTATGGCAGGCAGACCTTATAGTGTTGTTGCATTGTTGTACAAGATAAATAATATAGGCTTGGATTTGCCATTTTCATACTAGAGTTAAAGATAGAAATAAATATAGGTGCAGGTTGTGCCAAAATAGACATTATACACCTTGCTTTACAGGGGTTGAAGCAAATCTTTTGTCAAATAAATGAACCATCTGTTTCCAATTTACTCCCGAAAGACAGAAGAAAAAACTTTACAACCAGCTGGAATTTTGTTGGGTTGTTGGGAGAGTGAGTAGCGTAGCCAGAGAAACCAAGTCTACTGTATTTACATCCCAAAGTCATAGATCTAATTTGGCTAAACATGTTGTGGCTATGTTGTCGCCTGTGGCCAGATCACATTCAACATGACTGGGTCCTCACTGTGTTCAGAAGTTGACTGCTCTCACACAGACTAATAGCTGCAAACCTCACAATATGTACTTTGTACATATTGTACTCTGGGCAAGTGCAGGCATAGGCAGTGCACACACTCCAATAAACACACCTTTTGCACGCTGCAGACACCATGGTGGGTGCATGAGGCACCTATTCACCGCTGCTATGCACAGCACCAATGAATGGAGCATATCTCCCCAATAGCTGAATAAGGGAAAATCTGTTTAGATAACGACTGAGATATAGAACCACCAAATTGGGACTCTCCCACCTAAAGTGACACAGTTGGGAGATAAATGCTGTGATCTGGAGTGATCTATTTAGTGTATTTACACATATGCTCACTAATCTCAATGATTGTGATTGGATTGGCAGACATCATAATATTTTTTTGGGGGGGAAACACTGTAATTTTGGCCCAAGTTCCCAATGGTACAGCAGTAAATATGACTAGCTGTAATAACCCGCAACTGTGGAGTATTACGAAGCTTCTGATAATTTGACAATTCTCCTTTCAGCTACACCTATTGGTAATGTTGCTAAAAGTTACTTTTCGATGAAATATGCGTTCTCACATTTTTCTCCCAATCTAACAAGTCAATTGGTACTTTAACACATTTCTTTTATTAACAATTACCTTGATAACAAGATAAGGATTGAACACATGTGCGTATACTTTTCTAAACATATGAATTAGATCAATACATTCAATCACAGTTTGGCACATAAAATACACAAAATAACTGAAGTTTTATTATTCTGGAACAATCTCGTCTCTGGGCTGTGGAGCCAAAAATGGTTAGATCAGGGCATATTTCAAACACATCAGACCAGATCCTGCTCTCTGTAACATATAATCTACCTAAACAATGTACAGTATACTGGTTCAAGTCAAAACATTACACACATTGCTGGCCAGTTAGTTCTTTAGAGGTGGTGCACTTTCTGGAATTATATCCTGATTTTAAGTCAATTATTCTTGTACTATAGTTATTTTCCGTTGCCCGGGATATTTTAAATTGTAGTTTCAGACACATTAGCTTCCTCTTCTATTAAACTTTGCTACCTCTGTATAACAAGTTCTGCAACTTTTTGTCCATTTAGTAATAAAACTGGATACTTTAGGTAAGACAGTGACATTAGCAACCAAATGACTAGTGAACTGTTACTCCAAAGTTCAATTCGTATATAATGTATCTGTGGTGGATCTCTTTCCTCCCTGCAACTATGGGGTTACCGCTGCTTAGTGAATATATCCTTTTCTAAGGCATATGAAGAACCCCACTTCTCTCCTGAACACAATTTGCTGGTTAGCTCCATATAAGATAAGATGATTAGTCTCTGGAACTGGCAGCAGCTATATTGTACTGTAATTATCTATATGTAGATAGCGTTATTCCTGTGCCATCTGATAATGTAATTACTTTTCCTCAGAGTACTATACTGGGTATGTATGTCTCAGTGGAGGAATCAGGGAGATACTCCTCCTGCTTACCCATCTCCTGCAGTGTTGCTCACTGGGAATCACCGTCGGTCTCTGGGTATGCTTGGGCAGGGCCATAGCTAGGGTAGTGCAGCCGGTGCCATCGCACTGTGCACCACAGGTCAGGGGGCGCTGTTTGGGCCTGTCAAATTTTTGTTTATTATCATGCTTGCTTGTAGCTTCCTCTTATTTCATCCCCAGCATCTCCTGGCCTCTCCTATCTTCCCTGGCCCTTCCCCATGAAGCCATGGCCCTTTTTTGGGTGCATTATGTCCCTTTGAAAAATGAGGGGGGCGCCAATGCTCTTTCTGGCACAGGGCACCAAAAAGTCTAGTTACGGCTCTGTGTTTGGGTACACTGGGTAGTGTGCAGGGCGCTGTCCGATTGTAGCCACCTTGATCTGCCTCCACCTCTCGGCATCCGCAACAAAAGACCGGCAGTCTGGGTCACTGCTTCAAAGATTTCAGATCACTGCACCAGTTATTAGCGTTACTCTGCGTCCCGGTCACAATCAGCGGTTACTGGACACCGGTAAGTAAAGCTGCGCAGCCCCTCTCCATCTGACAGCCTCCTCAGGACCCCTTGAAACTGCCCTAATTGTCCACCTCAGCCACCTGCTGCTGGCTCCAGCCGGTTCTGTCATGTGACCGGCTGCTGGCTCCCCACTGCTTTATTCACTCCTCTCTTTCCCTATTGGCTCTGGGTTACCCTTGTGGGGTCCAGAGTCCCAACATAGTAAATAAAGAACAATATAAACAATGACATAGTATAACAGCCATAGTACCGTACTTACAGTATATACAGTTCTAATATATGTTTTAACATCTATACAATGGCACACTACTATAAGTGGTGCTCCTAGTATCTGGGGTACCACACTAGCTAATTTAATAAATATGGATAAAGCTGATCATACACTAGAGCAGAGATTCCGAAACTCGGTCCTCAAGGCACCCTAACAGTCCAGGTTTTAAGGATAACCATGTTTTTGCACGGGATGCAGTCAAAATCCTGACTACTGGGATTCCAGCATTCAGAATGGCGATGCCAGAATCCAGGCAGATTACCGGCGCCGGTATCTCGAGCGACCATATCCCGACTGACCGGATCCCGAAGGTAAGTACTGGGGTTAGGGAGAGGTTTAGGGTTAGGTTTAGGCACTGGGGGAGGGTTAGGTTTAGGCTGCGAGGGGGGGGGTGGAGGTTAGGTTTAGGCTGCGGGTAGGGAGGGTTAGGTTTATGCACTAGGGGGGGAGGTTAGGTTTAGGCTGCAGATAGGGAGGGTTAGGGGTTAGGTTAGATTTACTTACCTGGAGGCGTTGAGATTGTAACCTGGTCGGGATGCCAGCATCGAGATTATGACCGCCGGGATCCCGAGCGCCGGAATTCCGTACCCATCCCCTTGGGCTCAAGAGACTTTATTAGTACCTCAGTCTTTTGATTTAACCATCTGTGCTCGACCATGGATATCCTTAAAACCTGTACTGTTAGGGTGCCTTGAGGGCAGAGTTTGGGAACCTCTGGTTAACTGTATGATCAGCTTTTGTTACAGACTGAATGCTGATGTCGTCTTCCAGTGGCGTAACTAGGGTCTTCGGAGCCAAGGGCAAGTTTCAGATTGGCGCCCCTCCCCCCATTAAAAAGACATATATATCTTGCGTGCCGAAGACGCACGGCAAAAGTATGGGCGTGGTCCCCTACCAGAAGGGGCATGGCTACTGAAAATGGGGCATGCCAACATGACACGCCCCCCATTTTTTGTCACATTCCTTTACATTCCATATGCTAGATAGATTTGAGTGCGCTGATCACCTAGATAGTATATCCTGATTATGACAGGCTGCTCCTACAGCAGGATCTGCACCTGCTAATATGATAAACAAGAAAAAAGGTGTGTATGGAGCACTAGTCAAGATCAGGTGACCACAATGTGTAAATTGTATTTATTAAAACTCTTATAAAAAATTAGAACGTGCACACAGGATACAATAAATGATAAGTATCAATTCACAATAAAAAAACGTGGGTAAAGAGCATCTGAGAACACCTGGAGATGTAATACGGAACTGAAAGTCCCTCTCTTAAGACGTAGCTTAAGACGGAGTCTCTGCTACCTTGTAATTATACGTATTACATCTCCAGGTGTTCTCAGATGCTCTTTACCCACGTTTTTTCTGTTATTGTGATTTGATACTTATCATTTATTGTATCCTGTGTGCATGTTGTCATTTTTGATAAGAGTCTTAATAAATACAATTTATACACCGTGGTCACCTGATCTTCACTAGCGCTCCATACACACCTTTTTTCATATTCCATATGCACCTTACCTTTGCGGTAGTTTCTCACAATGTGGAACCTCTGAAGAAATGTATCCTCCCTGGAACGATGGCGTCTTCAGTCGGTATTCTCTATTCATGTAGGTCACGTCGTCCGGAAGATGCCTGTTTGTGTGTTAAAAAAGTAATCATAAAACAGCGGTTCAACCAGACTCGTTCCCCCTGTGTAACTTCCTTCCCCTGCGCCTCTCAGCCACACCATCATCTCACTGCATCCTCTCTTAGCCACACCATCATCTCCCCCCCTGTGTCATCTCGTCTTAGCTACACCATCCCCTCCTCCTGCATCGTCTCTCAGCACACCATCACCGCCCCCCCCCTGCGTCAATTCTCAGCACACCAACAACTCCCCACCTAGTCGTCTCTCAGCACACCATCACCGCCCCCCCTGCATTGTCTCTCAGTCAGGCGATCAGCTCCCCCCTGCATCGTCTCTCAGTCAGGCGATCAGCTCCCCCCCTGCATCGTCTCTCAGTTATGCGATCAGCTCCCCCCTGCATCGTTTCTGTCACACCATCATCTTCCCCTGCATTGTCTCTCAGCAGACACAGATACACACACACACTGACATTTTATATATATATATATATATATATATATATACACACACACACACACACACACAGACATATATATACACATACACACACTGACATATACAGTACACACACTGACATATATATACATACACATACACACACTGACACATACACACTGACATATACAGTACACTGACACATATATGCATACACACACTGACATATACAGTTCACTGACACATATATACATACACACACTGACATATACAGTACACTGACACATATATACATGCACACACTGACATATACATACACACACATACACACACTGACACATACACACTGACATATACACACTGACACATATAGACATGCACACTGACATATACAGAACACTGACATATATAGACATACACACACTGACATATACAGTACACTGACACATATAGACATACATACACTGACATATACAGTACACTGACACATATAGACATGCACACTGACATATACAGTACACTGACACATATATACATACACACACTGACATATACAGTACACTGACACATACACACTGACATATACAGTACACTGACACATATACAGTGACACAAATACAGTACACTGACACATATACAGTGACACATATACAGTACACTGACACATATATACATACACACACTGACATATACAGTACACTGACAAATACAGTACACTGACACATATATACATACACACACTGACATATACAGTACACTGACACATATATACATACACACACTGACATATACAGTACACTGACAACAGTACACTGACACATATACAGTACACTGACACATATACAGTACACTGACACATATATACATGCACACACTGACACATATATAGTACTATAGTACACTGACACATATACATGCACACACTGACATACAGTACACTGACACATACACATATATACATGCACACACTGACATATACAGTACACTGACACATATATACATGCACACACTGACATGTACAGTACACTGACACATATAGACATACACACACTGACATATACAGTACACTGACACATATAGACATACACACACTGACATACAGTACACTGACACATATAAACATGCACACTGACATATACAGTTATATACATACACACACTGACATATACAGTACACTGACACATATATATATGCACACACTGACATATACAGTACACTGACACATATATACATACACACACTGACACATATAAACATGCACACACTGACATATGCAGTTATATACATACACACACTGACATATACAGTTATATACATACACACACTGACATATACAGTACACTGACATATATATATATATATATATATATATGCACACACTGACATATACAGTACACTGACACATATAAACATGCACACACTGACATATACAGTTATATACATACACACACTGACATATACAGTACACTGACACATATATATATGCACACACTGACATATACAGTACACTGACACATATATACATACACACACTGACACATATAAACACACACACTGACATATACAGTTAAATACATACACACACTGACATATACAGTACACTGACATATATATATATATATATATATATATATATATGCACACACTGACATATACAGTACACTGACACATATATACATACACACACTGACATATACAGTACACTGACAAATACAGTACACTGACACATATATACATACACACACTGACATATACAGTACACTGACACATATATACATACACACACTGACATATACAGTACACTGACACATATATACATACACACACTGACATATACAGTACACTGACACACTGACACATATACAGTACACTGACACATATATACATGCACACACTGACACATATATAGTACTATAGTACACTGACACATATACATGCACACACTGACATACAGTACACTGACACATACACATATATACATGCACACACTGACATATACAGTACACTGACACATATATACATGCACACTCTGACATGTACAGTACACTGACACATATAGACATACACACACTGACATATACAGTACACTGACACATATAGACATACACACACTGACATACAGTACACTGACACATATAAACATGCACACTGACATATACAGTTATATACATACACACACTGACATATACAGTACACTGACACATATATATATGCACACACTGACATATACAGTACACTGACACATATATACATACACACACTGACACATATAAACATGCACACACTGACATATGCAGTTATATACATACACACACTGACATATACAGTTATATACATACACACACTGACATATACAGTACACTGACACATATATATATGCACACACTGACATATACAGTACACTGACACATATATACATACACACACTGACACATATAAACACACACACTGACATATACAGTTAAATACATACACACACTGACATATACAGTACACTGGCATATATATATATATATATATATGCACACACTGACATATACAGTACACTGACACATATAAACATGCACACACTGACATATACAGTTATATACATACACACACTGACATATACAGTACACTGACACATATATATATGCACACACTGACATATACAGTACACTGACACATATATACATACACACACTGACACATATAAACATGCACACACTGACATATGCAGTTATATACATACACACACTGACATATACAGTACACTGACATATATATATATATATATATATATATATATGCACACACTGACATATACAGTACACTGACACATATAAACATGCACACACTGACATATGCAGTTATATACATACACACACTGACATATACAGTACACTGACATATATATATATATATACACACACTGACATATACAGTACACTGACACATATAAACATGCACACACTGACATATACAGTTATATACATACACACACTGACATATACAGTACACTGACACATATATATATGCACACACTGACATATACAGTACACTGACACATATATACATACACACACTGACACATATAAACACACACACTGACATATACAGTTAAATACATACACACACTGACATATACAGTACACTGACATATATATATATATATATATATATATATATGCACATACTGACATATACAGTACACTGACACATATATACATACACACACTGACATATACAGTACACTGACAAATACAGTACACTGACACATATATACATACACACACTGACATATACAGTACACTGACACATATATACATACACACACTGACATATACAGTACACTGACACATATACAGTACACTGACACACTGACACATATACAGTACACTGACACATATATACATGCACACACTGACACATATATAGTACTATAGTACACTGACACATATACATGCACACACTGACATACAGTACACTGACACATACACATATATACATGCACACACTGACATATACAGTACACTGACACATATATACATGCACACTCTGACATGTACAGTACACTGACACATATAGACATACACACACTGACATATACAGTACACTGACACATATAGACATACACACACTGACATACAGTACACTGACACATATAAACATGCACACTGACATATACAGTTATATACATACACACACTGACATATACAGTACACTGACACATATATATATGCACACACTGACATATACAGTACACTGACACATATATACATACACACACTGACACATATAAACATGCACACACTGACATATGCAGTTATATACATACACACACTGACATATACAGTTATATACATACACACACTGACATATACAGTACACTGACACATATATATATGCACACACTGACATATACAGTACACTGACACATATATACATACACACACTGACACATATAAACACACACACTGACATATACAGTTAAATACATACACACACTGACATATACAGTACACTGGCATATATATATATATATATATATATATATATATATATATATGCACACACTGACATATACAGTACACTGACACATATAAACATGCACACACTGACATATACAGTTATATACATACACACACTGACATATACAGTACACTGACACATATATATATGCACACACTGACATATACAGTACACTGACACATATAAACATGCACACACTGACATATACAGTTATATACATACACACACTGACATATACAGTACACTGACATATATATATGCACACACTGACATATACAGTACACTGACACATATAAACATGCACACACTGACATATACAGTTATATACATGCACACACTGACATATACAGTACACTGACACATATATATATGCACACACTGACATATACAGTACACTGACACATATAAACATGCACACACTGACATATACAGTTATATACATACACACACTGACATATACAGTACACTGACACATATATATATGCACACACTGACATATACAGTACACTGACACATATATACATACACACACTGACACATATAAACACACACACTGACATATACAGTTAAATACATACACACACTGACATATACAGTACACTGACATATATATATATATATATATATATGCACACACTGACATATACAGTACACTGACACATATATACATACACACACTGACATATACAGTACACTGACAAATACAGTACACTGACACATATATACATACACACACTGACATATACAGTACACTGACACATATATACATACACACACTGACATATACAGTACACTGACACATATACAGTACACTGACACACTGACACATATACAGTACACTGACACATATATACATGCACACACTGACACATATATAGTACTATAGTACACTGACACATATACATGCACACACTGACATACAGTACACTGACACATACACATATATACATGCACACACTGACATATACAGTACACTGACACATATATACATGCACACTCTGACATGTACAGTACACTGACACATATAGACATACACACACTGACATATACAGTACACTGACACATATAGACATACACACACTGACATACAGTACACTGACACATATAAACATGCACACTGACATATACAGTTATATACATACACACACTGACATATACAGTACACTGACACATATATATATGCACACACTGACATATACAGTACACTGACACATATAAACATGCACACACTGACATATACAGTTATATACATACACACACTGACATATACAGTACACTGACACATATATATATGCACACACTGACATATACAGTACACTGACACATATATACATACACACACTGACACATATAAACACACACACTGACATATACAGTTAAATACATACACACACTGACATATACAGTACACTGACATATATATATATATATATATATATATATATGCACACACTGACATATACAGTACACTGACACATATATACATACACACACTGACATATACAGTACACTGACAAATACAGTACACTGACACATATATACATACACACACTGACATATACAGTACACTGACACATATATACATACACACACTGACATATACAGTACACTGACACATATACAGTACACTGACACACTGACACATATACAGTACACTGACACATATATACATGCACACACTGACACATATATAGTACTATAGTACACTGACACATATACATGCACACACTGACATACAGTACACTGACACATACACATATATACATGCACACACTGACATATACAGTACACTGACACATATATACATGCACACTCTGACATGTACAGTACACTGACACAGACATACACACACTGACATATACAGTACACTGACACATATAGACATACACACACTGACATACAGTACACTGACACATATAAACATGCACACTGACATATACAGTTATATACATACACACACTGACATATACAGTACACTGACACATATATATATGCACACACTGACATATACAGTACACTGACACATATATACATACACACACTGACACATATAAACATGCACACACTGACATATGCAGTTATATACATACACACACTGACATATACAGTTATATACATACACACACTGACATATACAGTACACTGACACATATATATATGCACACACTGACATATACAGTACACTGACACATATATACATACACACACTGACACATATAAACACACACACTGACATATACAGTTAAATACATACACACACTGACATATACAGTACACTGGCATATATATATATATATATATATGCACACACTGACATATACAGTACACTGACACATATAAACATGCACACACTGACATATACAGTTATATACATACACACACTGACATATACAGTACACTGACACATATATATATGCACACACTGACATATACAGTACACTGACACATATATACATACACACACTGACACATATAAACATGCACACACTGACATATGCAGTTATATACATACACACACTGACATATACAGTACACTGACATATATATATATATATATATATATATATATGCACACACTGACATATACAGTACACTGACACATATAAACATGCACACACTGACATATGCAGTTATATACATACACACACTGACATATACAGTACACTGACATATATATATATATATACACACACTGACATATACAGTACACTGACACATATAAACATGCACACACTGACATATACAGTTATATACATACACACACTGACATATACAGTACACTGACACATATATATATGCACACACTGACATATACAGTACACTGACACATATATACATACACACACTGACACATATAAACACACACACTGACATATACAGTTAAATACATACACACACTGACATATACAGTACACTGACATATATATATATATATATATATATATATATATGCACATACTGACATATACAGTACACTGACACATATATACATACACACACTGACATATACAGTACACTGACAAATACAGTACACTGACACATATATACATACACACACTGACATATACAGTACACTGACACATATATACATACACACACTGACATATACAGTACACTGACACATATACAGTACACTGACACACTGACACATATACAGTACACTGACACATATATACATGCACACACTGACACATATATAGTACTATAGTACACTGACACATATACATGCACACACTGACATACAGTACACTGACACATACACATATATACATGCACACACTGACATATACAGTACACTGACACATATATACATGCACACTCTGACATGTACAGTACACTGACACATATAGACATACACACACTGACATATACAGTACACTGACACATATAGACATACACACACTGACATACAGTACACTGACACATATAAACATGCACACTGACATATACAGTTATATACATACACACACTGACATATACAGTACACTGACACATATATATATGCACACACTGACATATACAGTACACTGACACATATAAACATGCACACACTGACATATACAGTTATATACATACACACACTGACATATACAGTACACTGACACATATATATATGCACACACTGACATATACAGTACACTGACACATATATACATACACACACTGACACATATAAACACACACACTGACATATACAGTTAAATACATACACACACTGACATATACAGTACACTGACATATATATATATATATATATATATATATATATATATATATGCACACACTGACATATACAGTACACTGACACATATATACATACACACACTGACATATACAGTACACTGACAAATACAGTACACTGACACATATATACATACACACACTGACATATACAGTACACTGACACATATATACATACACACACTGACATATACAGTACACTGACACATATACAGTACACTGACACACTGACACATATACAGTACACTGACACATATATACATGCACACACTGACACATATATAGTACTATAGTACACTGACACATATACATGCACACACTGACATACAGTACACTGACACATACACATATATACATGCACACACTGACATATACAGTACACTGACACATATATACATGCACACTCTGACATGTACAGTACACTGACACAGACATACACACACTGACATATACAGTACACTGACACATATAGACATACACACACTGACATACAGTACACTGACACATATAAACATGCACACTGACATATACAGTTATATACATACACACACTGACATATACAGTACACTGACACATATATATATGCACACACTGACATATACAGTACACTGACACATATATACATACACACACTGACACATATAAACATGCACACACTGACATATGCAGTTATATACATACACACACTGACATATACAGTTATATACATACACACACTGACATATACAGTACACTGACACATATATATATGCACACACTGACATATACAGTACACTGACACATATATACATACACACACTGACACATATAAACACACACACTGACATATACAGTTAAATACATACACACACTGACATATACAGTACACTGGCATATATATATATATATATATATATATATATATATATATATATATATATGCACACACTGACATATACAGTACACTGACACATATAAACATGCACACACTGACATATACAGTTATATACATACACACACTGACATATACAGTACACTGACACATATATATATGCACACACTGACATATACAGTACACTGACACATATATACATACACACACTGACAACCTACACAGACATTTATTTCACACAAATGCAGCCAGTAGCCCCCTCCCCACACATAACACACACCAACCTCCACCCCCCCACACACATAACACACACAAACCTCCACCCCCCCCCCCCCCATTACCCACCTGCAGTGAGCAGAGAGACCTGGGGAAGGAAGAATCACTCCTCTCCTGGTACCCGGAGTCAGACGACAGCTCGTTTCAGGCAGGTCAGGGAACAGGAAGAGCTCTCACTCTCTCATCAACAAGACTGCCTGTGAGGGGCTGCGCGCTTCCACTGCAGCTCCCCCTAGAGGCAGCCCAATTAGCAGCAGGCTAGCAGGCACAGCACACTGACCTGCTCGTTATTAGTCGGGATACAATGATGGCGGAAGGGGGAAGGGAGGGTGTGCGTGCGGTATGATGCCCTGCCGGCGCCCCCTCTGCTGGGCTTGCCAGGGCACCCAGGTCACGTACCCCGCTCGACCCCCCCTAGTTACGCCACTGTTGTCTTCTCACTATCTTAATTACCTATCCCCAGGTTTGCATCCTGTTTGGGCTCCATTAACTGCTGTTTTGATCTCAAATTTTGTAAAGCTGTAAAAAGTGGTTATAATTGGCATTTTATTATTTGATCATCCTCTGCTTGGTAACGTATAACCTTGTGGGTTTGTCCGACCCGGTCTGTGTTGTGCATTTAATTATTAACAGTTTATATTACATCCACATAAACGCTTTACAGAGAATATTTGGTCATTCAGTCCCTACTCTGATGAAGCTTACACTTTATATCCCGGATACGCAAAAGGATTAAGTTTGTCCAACACCAATTAACCTATCAGTATGTCTTTAGAGGGAGGGAGGAAACCCACACAAACATGGGGAAAACATATAAAATCCATAAAGATAGGGTCCTCATTGAAATCAAACCCATAAGCTGTGAGGCCACAATGCTGGCCAATCTAATTAGACTAGATATTAGTAAACATTGGTGGTAGTCCCTTATATTTTAATTAAATTGTTAGTAGAAAAAAAAATCTTTTTTTTTTTAAATTGGCAACTTTTACTAGATAAAAGATTGGTTCCAAAGTCATAGATTTCATATTATATGGTATTTAATTTATTTAAAGGAAAAAAAAAACACAGTATAATAGCCAGCTGGTTGGATCACATTCCATCATTTTATTACGGTTTATGAATACAAGAAGTACTGCACAAACAACAAAAAAATAAAAATGAAAACTGAGCATATTAAAGGATAATGGGATTATTTTGAAGAAATCTGAGATTACATTGGTAACTTCCATTTAACCCTAGCTCTAGACGTAGATGGACTAATTCCAAGATTTAATATGGCATTTAGCCATTTTTTCAATACTGTTAATTAACAGGACGGGAGGGTTTTAAAACCAATAGCTTAGAATATTTGAATAGAAAAAGTTTACCATTTGTCAACCATAGGGCTACAGAGAAAAATGATAAATATTGTGCATTTGTGTCAACAATTTACTAAAATTAATCACATATCATCTTTAAGGCATGGCAGTCCCCAATAGGTGACCATACCTCCCAGAAAATTACAATTGGCACTTAAATTAATTTCTTATTTCATGTAGGACTTAGATGGAAGGAAGAGAGATGAGAGCTATCAGTCCATCGTCCTAGTGGTCTCTAGTGCAGAAGAGTTAGGGTGGTTAGATAGGCAGGAATGATTGTGATTTCTATAACCTATGGTAGACTGCGGGAGAATGTATTATAGCGGCACGTATCGTGTCGCTATAACGCTTCCTGCTTTGCCTATTTACCAAGGCAAAGCAAGAAGCACTGACGATGAGATGTATTAACATCTCATCGGCCGGAGCGGGGGAGTGAAAATTCCCCCCTTCGGCGATCCCTGCTACAGCACACAGTGCATCAGCCTAGTGCAGATGCACTGTGTCTCACTCCCGGCCGGCTCCAATGAGCATGCGATGAATCTCACAAGTATTGCTAGATCCAGCACGCAGCCCCCAGAGCCGGCAGCCACCGCAGCGTGGGAATAGGGCATCGCCAAGCTGCAGCTGCCGATATTGATTGCTGCAGCTGGCGGAACGGTCAGGCACACTGACCGTTCATACATTGCCCAGGCTATCGGCACTGCTGTCTTGTAGATAGCAGCGCCGATAATGACAGGGGCTCCCCAGTCATTTACCGCCCAATCCCCCAATCATACATGGGGGGAAGCATTCATGCCGACATTTCACTCCCTCCTTCCGGGAGGGAGCTGTCGGGCTTTCTCGGTGGGGGGCGGGTCGCGGCGAAAAAGGGTGTAGCCAAGTGGTGACACGTATTTTGGGGCGGTGCATGGGGACGTGACATCGTGATCGCGTCACTGTGGCTCCGCCCCCTCTTCACAATGCCGTTATTAATGGCATTGTGCAGCAGGGGGCGGGGCCACGATGACACGATTTAGCGCAAATCGCGTCACTGGCCCCTCCGCTGCTGGGATTTTTACAGTAAGTGCAGTGGGGGGCAGACAGGTCGCTGGTGCCCCAGCCGAATCGGGAGGGTAGGCAAGTATGGGGGGAAGTGGTATCAGTGCGCATAACATGCGCTGATGCTGCTTCGGCAGTTCATACATCTACCCCAAGATAAGGTGGAGACAGTTGTGGTACAGGTCAGAAGTAGCATTCTAGGTCATTGCTACTCTTCAACTATGTTGTATTGCTCACTAATGGGAATTTCATGTTAGTCACTGATGGGTGTTATACGTTAATAATGGAATCGATATGAAATCCCGGCAGTCGGGATGCCTGCTGTCAATATACCGTCAGTGGCATCCTGATGCCCAGGATTCCGGCAAGGGTCTGGTAAGTATAGTAATCTTCTCTCCTTCTCCATCTAACCCTCCTTTCCTGCATCCTAACACTAACCCTCCCCACCCCACACCCTGCACCCTAACCCTCCCCGTTAGTGCCTAAACCTAACTCTCCCCCCTTGGTGCCTAACCGTAACCCACCCCCCCGGGGGTACCTATCCCTAACCTCCCCCTCCTTCCCCTAGCCTAACCCTAACCCCCCGTAACGCCTAAACCTAACACCCCAACCCCCGCCACTAAGACCTAAGAAGCCCCGCTATACTTACAATCCGCATCCCGGCTGTCGGGATTCCGGCGCCGGGATGTCCACTATTGTCAATATTCCGGCGCCGGTCTTCTGGCCGGGTAGTGGCATTCCGACGCCGGGATTTCTTCAGCCGGGACGCCGGCTGTATGTATCATACATCACATTAATAATTGTTGGCCATGTTTGAGGAGTGTTTAATATATGGGGACAGTATGCAGCAAAAACTCTATGATCTCTACTATATTGGTTCTTTCTTGGCATGATATGCTGACTTTGGCATTTTATATCAATACAGTACTGTATGTTGTGCGGTTTATGTATGCAGTTTTTGCATTGGTATTTGCATAGAGTGCCTAGAACTGATTTCAGACATATCTTGCATGTTTTGGAACCACGCATGCTCCAGAGCCAAGCGTATGGAAGTATGGGGGTATGCAATCGGGAAGCCGACTGCCTAAATACCGGCAGCCGGCTTCCCGACTGTCATATCCCGGCAAGGGTGAAATGCCGGGCGTCTAGATGTAGACGCCCGCATTTCCCAGACGCCGGGAGAACGGCGCCCGGCATCCCGATCGTAGTGATGCCGGGCGCCGCGAGCGGACAGCCGCGGGGGGGGGGGAGGGTTAGGTTTAGGGCTCCCGGGGGGTACTTAGGGTTAGGCACCCCCCCGGGAGGGTTAGGGTTAGGCTACGGGGAGGGACGATTAGGGTTAGGCACCCCCGGGGGGGACTTAGGGTTAGGCACTCTCCCGGGGGACTTAGGTTTAGGCAGCGGGGAAGGGGGTGGTTAGGGTTAGGCACTTAGAGGGGGGATTAGGGTTAGGCACTTGGGGGGGAAGTTAGGGTTAGGCACCCCTAAGGAGGGTTAGGGGGGTTAGGTTAGTAGATACTCACCTATCCACGATCGGGATTTCCAGCGCTGTCGGGCTTCCGCTGCTCGGAACTCTGCTGCCGCTGACGGGAATCGAACCGTGCGGCCGGCGGTATTTCATACCCATTCCAGTATGGGTGATACCGAGTTGTACACATCTGAGGCATCTCCACTTCCAGCTGAAGGTGCGTAATGGGTTGGCATCATAGGCAAAGTGTAGAAAAAGGTGTGTCAACAAAATTGCGGTATATGCAAAGTGGTATGTAAAGGTGCGTACACACGTTCAGATAAAGTGAATGATTTAAACGATAATGATAAGAATCTTATCGTTATCGTTTAAATTATTTACTTTAATGCCCCTGCAAACGACCAAATGATGGTCGATGCGCAGGCACGAATATCGACCATTATCCGTCGCCCGGGAAAACCGGCATACATGGTCGATTTCGACCATGTTAGCCTGTTTACTATAGGGACCCGCGATCGTTAATCGTGGGTCGTTGTAGGTTAATGCATGTATTGGATGTTCGATAACAGAGTGATTCAGAGTGAGCACTCTTTCAGAGCGTCCGGCTCTGAATCAGGGCCTGAGAGTATTGGTGACAATGTCTAATGTGTGGGTGTTTTACTATATTAAGGGGCATGTCCACTAGCAGACTTTGAAACGACTGCACAATTACGACATTGTAATCGTGCAGTCGTTTCTCCATCTGTGATGTGCCTACACTGAGCGTTTAGTCGTTCAGTGTAGGCACAGCTTTAAGTGGCCGTAGAGAGGTGGTGGAACTCACCCCCTACCGGCCTATAACCCCCCCTCCCCCCACGTGGGTGCTGCACACACAATCACCCAAGCGTAGGAACATAACATACATGAAGGGACAGAGGGCCTGATTCAGAGCCGGACGCTCTGACCAGAGCGCTCGCTCTGAATCAGGACCCTCCTACCTGAAAATGGAGCGACCTCTTGGACGCTCGCATAGCTGTGGGTGACCACCCGCAGCTTATGCGAGCGTCCATGATGATGGTCGCGATGGTCAAGAACATCACGACCATCGGGCTTGCGACGAGACCCTGCGGTAGGGTCTCGCTGCCGCAAGCCTAGGAGTGATTTTGGCTCTATCAGAGCCAAAATCACTCCCACTGACATCACTAGTGATGTCAGTGGGGCTGGACCCAGATGGTAGGCGTTCCCATGGCAACGCCTCCGCCTGGCAACCACGCCCCCGGCACGCCCACTAAAGGGGGCGTGCTGTCAGTCAACATCGACAGCACGCCCCCTTTAGTGCGAGACCCATAACGACGGCTTGGCCGTCGTTATTCGGGTCTCGCGCATGCGCACGACGGAGCTCCCTCCGTCGTGCGCATGCTGGTACCATCTACCCGCTTGCGAGCGTCCTAAGCTCGCGAGCGGGTCTGAATGAGACCCAGGGAGAGCAAGGTGATTAAATACAGTCGGAGACGGGAGATCATATATAGGGGTGGTTGTACAGTGGTCAATGGGTGTTCACATATAAGGGGGCAGCGGGAGCAGGGAAATCACATACAGAGAGGATGGAGGATACAGTGGAGGGGAGCATAGTAACCTTATCACCTAGGTGTGTAGTGGGGTCAGTCACAATAAACAGCATTATGCTTCCCCCCTCTACATTATGCTACACAGTAATACTAATGCCCCTTATACATTATACTCCCCTCCCGTGCAGGCTCTTACCTAGTGAGCCGCTCTCTCAGGTCGGACCTCCCCACGCCCGCATCAGCAGGCAGCCGCTACAGCGCTGTCATTGCAATATTGGGCCGGTCGCAAGCCAATCAGAGGTCACGGACCAGTAGCCACTGCTGATTGGCTGCAAGTCCGCAAACTACTCTGATTGGCTCACGACCGGCACCTATTTCAATAACAGGAATGCTGTCCAGCGCCTCTCTCTGCTGTGCGGCTGTGTCGGGTTTTGGCATCAGGGATTGGCCGCAGCACAGCGCTTCCCCTGGGACCCAGACCCTTCCTAAGGTGAGTCCCGATCACTGAATATGTGACTGGGCAAGGTGGGCGGGCAGAGGCAGGGCAGCCAGAGAGAAGCCTGCAGTGTCCTTCTTAATCAGGCAGCCGCAGCTGCCTGTACTTAGCTGCTGTGGCCCGGGCAAGGTGGGCGGACAGAGGCGGAACTGGTTTCGCCTCCAATTACAAGTGACGGAACGCAGTTCCGCCCCGTTCCGGACCACCTTAACCTCTGGGCACATCAATCATCCACTACCATGCTGAACCTATAACGTCAGGTTGTCCAGCATGTTCAGGCGATGATTGATGTCGCAAACGACCAGCGGGAGCGCACATCACTGGTCGTTTCCGACAGTAATGTGCCCTATTTATGCACGATTCATGAGCAATTGAACGATAACGATATTGTTCAATCGCACATAGAAATCGGCAAGTGGATGTGCGCCCTTACACTTTGCATGGTGCAAAACTGTCTCTGCCTATTTTCAGTCAAAACCTTTGAATAGGGAGGTGTGGAACAATATGGAATGCACATTGATGAAGTGAAGGTTAATTTAGGGCATATTTATTTACCCTAGCCTAGGGCAACACATTATAAATACAACCCTGTCTGCAATCAACCATGATGCAAGAACTCATAAGCAAGATTTAGTTGTACAGCCATCAAACTCATTTAATATTTGAACAGTTCAGTGTCTTAAGTTTTATTTTGTTTTATTTCTGTAGTAAGCTGAAGTCATATGGAAACTAACTGCAGTTATTATGAAGTTGTTTATTACAAAGTAGAAGTTGATCCAAGCAGGGTGCTTTCACTTTGTAGATTTTCAAAGACAGTCTTAAGGAAATCAGATTTTCTTCACTCTAATTCTGAAAAGGAAAACATGGAATTGTACTAAACAAAAAAAAACAAAGGGCACCCATCCAGTTCCCCAGGAGTTAAATTTCCGGTGCTCACACTGCTGTTGAGCTTTTCCTGGAACTATTGCCAGCTTATTGGAATCTGCTGACAGAAGTTAATTGCAGTATAGGGGGCATAACATACTCACCAGCTCAATCAGTTCAATGAACTAGCCCAACTAAATCATGATTAAATAAACTTGTAGGGTTTGCTTTATTAAGCGATAGCCAGGGCAACCAGTAAAATAGAGATTGTTTCTATATTGTGTTCCTTCAAGATTGCTTTTGTTTGCATTTATATGTTGAATGGTTGAGGGAGATTGCGTTTTTAGATTTCCTAATGATACTAACTTATAATGATGGGAAATAAGGTACCATGCCCTGTAAATTAGTACAGATTTTTTCAAGTAAATAAACCTATTTAATAAGCCACCACTTGCCCCCATCCCCTATAATCTTTCAGTATCACTGCTATGTACCTAAAGATGACTAATACCCCTTTTACACCGAAGCTAAAACCCAGGTTATTGCAGGGTTAACCTGGGCAGCTCCTTGGTGTAAAAGGGGTGAGGGTTGGATCGCCGGGTCGAGTGACCTGGCAATTCAACCCAGGTAAATAGCAGGGTTTAACACGGGAGTAACCCGTGAACCTTGCTGTGTGTACGGCGCACTCCGGGTCTTGATGACCTGCAGTGCGCCGCAAGCCGGCCGATTGGTCTGGCTTCAGTGGCGCTTGGAGATGACGTCATCTCCAAGGGTCTACTTTCACGCCGGAAAAGCCGGGTCTATGCAGACCCGCCTGCGCTGTGAGCGGCACCGACTCGGGAATATTTGATCTGGATAGGAACCCTGTTTCAACTCCAGGTCAGACCCGGAATTTGGTGGAAAAGGGGTATTATAGATATATCCAGCGTTCAGTTAAGTAAAGCCATCTTCTCACCTTTTTTCAGCCCAGAAAGTCAATGATGTATGCTTTTACTGTAAAGAATCCTGGATTCAACTCTAGTCATTTTGTGGAGGCTTTTAGGTAAGTTAAGTTTTTAAGGAGCCTCACTTAAGAGGGCATCACTTAATTTACAAAAGCAGGTGAATGCACATTATAAGTTATCGGGCCATTCATCAAGAAGGTAAAACAGGAGATATCACAGATATCTCCTACTTACCTTCTTCTGGCGGAATGGCTCGCTGTCCCCATACACTAGTATCACAGATATCTCCTACTTACCTTCTTCTGGCGGAATGGCTCGCTGTCCCCATACACTAGTATCACAGATATCTCCTACTTACCTCCTTCTGGCTGAATGGCCCGCGGTCCCCATACACTAGGAAGTCCAGGTTGTGAAGAGGGAATCTTTCGTATCTCTTCACCCCTGTCCCGTTCCTTTTGCCAGACGTCGGGGCTCTTGTACACATGCGTGTCCTGTAGGTGGCGCATGTGCAGTCCCGTCACTGCTTCGAAAAGTGAAGCCACTCTCGTGGTCAGTTTATTTCGCATCAGCTGTCACCGCGCCGGAGCAATGATTAATTGCTCCAGCAGCCGCGGCGAGTTAGAAAGTTAATTACCGGGGTCCATTCTGACCCTGATAATTAACATCATGAGTAGGCCCCTAATGCTGGGTACACACTGACAGATACATTGGGCGATCAATTGATCGGCCAATGTATCTGCTGCCCGTCAACCAGTGTGTACCCGTGATATGTTGGTGAACCGTGATATGTTGGTGAACGTCGCCGTTCACCGACATATCGCATTGGCTGTGCTGTACAGCCGATGGACAGATATGTCTGCAGACTTATCTGTCCATCACAAGTGTGTAAGGGCAGTCTGCAGACCACCCACACACAGCGGCCGCCGCGAGGAGGGGGCGGGATACGCCCCCAACATGCCCACCGGCCACCGGGACCCGAGGGCACAGGCAGATGATGGCCATTCAGTGTGTATGAATGACCATCATCTGCAGATATATCTGTCAGGTGTCTACCAACCTTAAGTCTATTCATTAACAATAAGTTATCTGATTATCTCCATATAAATAACAAATACATTCATGCTGTTAAACTTACAGTTCCTAACATGACCTATGTGAAGACATGTGATGTGTAATTCTATGGCTATAGAGCAATTCTTTAGTTACCAATAAAAATGACAGCATATATTCTAAGTATTGCGAAAGAGAGATGAAAATAACTACGAATAAATACCTGTGTCTGATTTTGACATTTCCATTAGTGTGAGACATGCACAAACATGACTGTAGATAACATTGGAAAAATATGAATTGAAACAGAGAAACATCTGACATAGGGCCTGATTCAGACCCACTCGCGAGCGGCTGTCCGCTCGCAAGTGGGTCGATGTTATGCACTGAGCATGCGCATGACGGAGGGAGCTCCGTCGTGCGCATGCGCCAGACGCGACGAGCGAAGGACTTTCCTTCGCTCGTTGTGTCTGATCAAAGGGGGCGTGCTGTCGATGTTGATTCCAAGGGAACGCCTACCGTCAGAAGCCGGCCCACTGACATCACTAGTGATGTCAGTGGGAGTGATTTTGGCTCTGATAGAGCCAAAATCACTTCGGGCCTTGCGGTTGAAAACCTCAACCGCAGGCTCCGGCTCGCAGTGGCAATGGTCGCGATGGTCACGACCATCGCGGCCATCAAACTGCACGCTCGTATAGGCTGTGGGTGGTGACCCACAGCTATACGAGCGTCCAGGAGGACGCTCCATAATTATGGAGGGCGGCCCTCATTCAGAGCGTGCGCTCTGCTCAGAGCGTACGGCTCTGAATGAGGGCCATACTCGCTTCTTCTGCATGCTGTTACTGTATTTTTACGCTTTACAATTGTAGGCTCTGATGAGCAATGACCCTTTTGTTCTAAATTATATTGTCGTGTAATGTTTGTTGCTAACAAATTGTACAGATCTGCAGAACATATTGCATACGGTAATGTTAATTTAAAGCTGGATACACACTGTACAATTTCTACTTCATGGTGCATATACACGGTCAGATTTTTCTTCAGATCTGCACGATAACGTTCAATCGTTCATATCTGAAAATGTGACATATCTGATATGTCTGAACGATGAACGATGCGCGTTCCCGATGGTCAGATAACGATATCTGACATCTGATGTGTTTGCAGTCAGATTTGGACGACTCCATTCATTTTAATGCAGTCAAAAATTGTTCATAGTTCAAATCGTTCAAATCGTTGGTCAAATCGTTCATCAAATCGTTCAGATCGTTCAATCGTTCATCTGACACATCTGACAAATCTGACTGTGTGTATACTCCATTAGATGCAATAAACTCAGATATTCATGCGTGCACAGTATACAGATGTGTCTTCCGATCCCCCTATGAATCTGTCCTAGTGATTGGGAGGAAAGATTGTGTCGCTGTATACACTGCACAGATTATCTGCATAATGTCTGCCTAATCAAAATAAAATCTGTCGGCAAATCAGTCGTCAGCGCGTGAACACTGCAAAATGTTTATGATACTGTACCCAGATTTATCACATCTTATGAGCATCCTAGAAGATGCGATCATGTGATGAGAACGATTTATCTGAGATAAATGGAGATTATATGTGCGTACACATTATACAATCCTCTGTCAGATCATAACATTCTCATATGATCTGACAGATAATAGTACAGTGTATACCAAGCTTCTTTCTACATATTTCATTGTGATTGCAAGTGTTTCTGTGCAGAATATCAAATTGACTACTTTCATGGCATTTACTTCTGTACATTATTAGATTGGCATTCATATGTCTCATTCCGTGGAGGCACTGTATATACTATGATACTCATTGGGTAGTTAAAAATAGATTTTAATGGGGGGGGGGCTGTAATTAATATGTAGCAATGCTGTTAACTTCCAGTAAAACCATCAACTTTCAGTCTAGAACAAAGATGGCAGCTTTCAGCAACCAGACAGGGAATCTTGTAGCACACTTAGGGCCTGATTCTGAGAGGCACGCTACCTGCACACAATGCTGATATGCACGCCGTTGACCGATGTTGGAAATACTGTGTATGCATCCTGATGGTTACATAATGGAGATGCAGAGAGATTTGGATGCAATAGCTGTGGATTTCGATGGGTGTTCCTGGGAGGTAACAGGGGGGAGACTATCCAGACTCGGGCATGTTGCGGAACACAGAATAGCTGGGAGGCTCCGGAAATCGCGTGGCACTCCGCCTGTAAAAGAACCAAACTCTCCTGGTGCTGGCTGATGCCGCGGGCCGCCCACTTCCCGAGTAAAGTGGGCGGTACATGTGGCAAATTACACAATTTGTGAGAATCGGGTCATCTTGGCCCCGCCCCCCTCTTTACAATGCCAGTAATCTCAGCATTGTGTATTGGGGGACCGGGTCCAGATGACACGACTGTGTTTCCATGCCCCTGGCACCATCTCCACGTCCCTCGCAGTGCCAACCTGGCTGCCCATACAACCAGGGCCATTTCTAGAGGGGAGGGGGCCCATGTGCAGTCTCCAACACAGGCCCCCTCCTCTCCACCCGGCAGCGCACTGAGCTGTGCACGGCCAGTGCCGGAGTTATAGACTCTGGGCACTAGAGTGTGCCAAGAGTCTATAATGTATGCATTGGTCACCGAGAAAATGGCCACGTGGCCATTTTCCCTGTACTGCGCATGCGCAAATGACGGGAAAGTGGCAGCTGCGGACATTTTCCAGTCGTTCTACCGCGCCGGACCCCCGTGCCGACGGAGAGGTAAGTGGGACTCCGGAGAGGTAAGTATTATTATAGGTGCAGCGTGTGCGGTGCGGGGCCCCCTTGGAGCCAGGGGCCTGTGTTCCCCGCACACCCTGCACCCATTATAGATACGCCCCTGGCCCCCACCCGTAGGGGGCAGCCTCAGTGGCGTAACTATACATTTTGCTCCCCCCTGCCATATAACCCCCCCTCGGCATTTTGGTAAAATAATTACAGGGCCATTTATACGCAATTTGGCCCCCAGCGCAAAAGTACAAAATTTGCTCCCACCCCCCCCAGAGACAGTTTACAATATACAGTAGTGCCCTTATACAGTGCCCCCAGAAGTGGTCCCCCTATGCAGTGCCCCAGGTACTCATCCCCCTATGCAGTGCCCCTTATATAATGCCCTCAGTAGTAGACCCCCTTAAATAGTGACCCCAGTACTAACACCCCAGCAGTGCCCCCAGTAGTAGTAGTCCTCCCCCAGCAATTCCCCCAGTAGTAGTGGTCCCACCAGTGCAGTGCCCCCAATAGTAGTCCCCCCACCAGCAATGTCCCCAGTAGTAGTTCCACCCCTGCAATGCCCCCAGTAGTAGTCCTCCCTCCCAGCAATGCCCCCAGTAGTAGTAAACAAACCCCCCAGCAATGCCCCCAGTAGTAGTCCCCGCTCCCAGCAATGCCCCCAGTAGTAGTAGTAGTAAACCCCCCCAGCAATGCCCCCAGTCGTAGTAGTAGTAAACAATCCCCCGCAGCAATGCCACCAGTAGTAGTAGTAAACAACCCCCCCAGCAATGCCCCCAGTAGTAGTAGTCGTAGTAGTAGTAAACAACCCCCCCAGCAATGCCCCCAGTAGTAGTCCCCTCTCCCAGCAATGCCCCCAGTAGTAGTAGTAAACAACCCCCCCAGCAATACCCCCAGTAGTAGTAGTAGTAAACAACCCCCAGCAATGCCCCCAGTAGTAGTAAACAACCTCCCCCCCGCCAAACAGACAGACACATAAAATCCACTTACCTTGATCAACACTCCGGCATCGGCTCCTCAGTCCTGCGTCCTCCCGGGCAGGCCCGCTCTGCATGATGGGAGAGACGTCATGACAACTCTCCCATCATCACCCACTGCGGGAGCCGGAAGAGCCCGGCTTCGGCAGTGGGCGCAAGACAAGCAGCCGATGAGTCTGTCTGACTCATCGGCTGCTAAAACAAACACACAGCTGCCGGCGCCGGCGGCTGTGTGTTTGTTATACTAGTGTAGTGCGGACGCACTTATGTGCGGTCCGCACTACCGCCCTACCTGCGTGACTAACAGATGCTAGAGGTCCAGTAGGACCTCTAGCATCTGTCTCCTCCTAGGCGGCGGCCATTTTTGGAGGGCCGTTTTCTGCAGATTCCATGCGGACGGCTAGTCCGCATGGAATCTGCGGCCACCTCGCCCCACAAACCCCCCCACCCCCAAGCCACCGCGAGGTCTGCGGGGGCTGTAGTTACACCACTGGGCAGCCTAAAGATCAGCAAGTATGCCATAGTGCTGGTGCAAGCTTCGATGGTGCGGCCGAGGGTCTAAAGATATGCACCGAGATGGATTAGCGCCGCTGCATGTGGGCATCTCCATATGCTCAAATTCGACTATGGCATTACCATAAAGACGTGGCTGCGTGCACCTCTGAATCAGGTCCTTAATATGTTAAAACATAACTGTGTGGGGAGGGGGTTAGTTGTTCTTTAATGAAAGCACCAGTATGAGACAGATTTTATTTATCGCTCTTTTAAATCATTGGTATGTATGTAAGAATAAGTTTCCATGAAAATAAAACAAAAACTTCTACTGAAATGATGAAATAGTTTACAGATAACATCAATAATACATCCAGCAGGGGGGAAACACTGATCCTCAGCTGAAGAATATACTCTGACAGCTTTATTTCACAGGATCTAATAAAAAGCAAATGCTGTATGGAAATATTATCCTCTCCAAAGCATTCATATTCCAAGTGTTCCATCACACAGATTGCAGAACCTAAAGCATCAACAAAGTACAGAGTTATCTAAAACCTGCTCAGATTTTTATACATAAGTGGATTTATCAGTTATATTTGCTAGTCAGAGAATTTACCATAAATTCTTTATGAAAAAAACTGAGAGGTCTTTTTATCAGCAGCTTTTCAAATCTATAATTCAGGATATATCGGAGATATCTGCTGCTTTCTAGCAACAGTGCTTACAACAGCCATCCCCGTAGTTTTCTATATAGTTCTAAGCTATGGGGCTATTTAACAAGCTACAAAAATCTAAGGACCTGCTCGCTAAGCTGCGGCTGCTCGCACTGACCGATAGTCGCCCGTCTGCTCATGCGTATAATTCGCAGTGCGCGTGCGCAAGCCAGTCTCAGTGATGGGGAATCGTGCAGGGTGTGCAGTGTGGAGCCCCCCTGGACCCGTGGGCCCGTTTGCCCCACACACCCCGCACCCATTATAGATACGCCCCTGGGCCTAAGGTATTAGTTGTAGTGATGGGAAATACATACTGTACCTTTCTTTCATAAAAAAAATGAGGATTTTCCAGTAGTAACAGGTAATCCCTAATATACTGTATTTCTCACCCATGTAGAAATAATTTGATTGCTCCTATCATATCTTCAGCATGTTAGAATATTTGTAATATATATTTTACTAGCTGAAGTACCCGGCGTTGCCCAGGTTTAAATCTTCAAGTTGTTAAGTTTTATTATGTGATGTCGTCCAAATCCACCCAGTGGAAGGCCCAGAACAGGCTCCCTGGGTCAAAGTTCTGCCCAACACACACCGCCGTGATGTCTGACCCAACCTCAACAACTCTATTAGGCATCTTAGTCCAATTTCCACCCCTCTGTGAAGTTTTCATCCAAATCCATCTGAACAGGCTCCCCGGGTAAAAGTTCTGCCCAGCGTCCCCGGGTAAAAGTCCTGCCCAGCGCACACACCAGTGGGACCTCAACCCCCTAGTATATCTTCTAGGATCCAATGTTACCACTCTGTGAAGTTTTCGTACAAATTCATCCAGTGGAAGGCTCAGAACAGGGTCAAAGTTCTGTGCTAACCCCCCTAAAACCTGGGCAGGATCCAACTGTACCACCTCACATTGGTTTCACCCCCATCAGTGCAGGGGTATCCGATTGCATAACTGGACAAACAAACATTCAAACAGGGTGCTAGTTATTGTTGTCACGGTGTTAAAACACCAGCAATGGCACCGCATCTCGCACCCCTCGCGACCTGCTCCAAGACTGAATTTGCATAACTTTGCTGAGCCCTATCATTATTATTATTATTATTATTATTATTTTCATTTATTTATAGATTTCATCACCATTCTGCAGAGCAAACTACAGTACATAGTGGTAGTACTAACAGGATGTACATAATTACATAAACTATAGCATGAATGTACCCATCTTCGTGGCAGTTCTGAGTGTTCATGACTATTAATAAGAGTGTGAACAGCCCATATGCTAGCAGGAGCAAACACACTGTGTACAGTACACACTGAGAAACATCCTGTGACATCATCATGCTGCTAGCTGTCAGCACAATGACTCTGAGCAAGCACATGAGTTCGGTGTCACAAGGATTTCCTGCTTTCAATAATGGAATGTGTATTTATAAGTGACTATAACCTTACTTGCCAACTATCCCTCCTTGTCAGGATGACTCCCTGAAATTGTAGCAATCTCCCTGATTGCACCTTACACCATTATGAAGCTGTTTTATATATATATATGTGTGTGTATGTATATATATATATATATATATATATATATAATATGAGATATGGTAAGAACTTACCCTTGTTATCTCTATTTCTACGAAGTCCATAGGGTTCCACAGGATACCTTGGGGTATAGGTGTGACGTCAGTCGCAGGGCACCAAAGAGTTAAGCTTTCAGCCTCCCAGGATGCACTAGGTCCCCCTCCTATACCCCGCCCCCGAGCCAAGGCATCTCAGTTAGTTACCAAGCCATAGGCCGGAGGAGGAGAAGGAAGAGAGAGAACAAAGATCTGGACACATACAAGAATCACATTCTCACCAGAGGGAGACGGAAAACCGGTGACCAGAGCAAAGCTCATCTGCAGCACAGGTGCGACAGGGCGGGAGTCCTGTGGAACCCTATGGACTTCGTAGAAATAGAGATAACAAGGGTAAGTTCTTACCATATCTCATATTTTCTACTTCAGGGTCCATAGGGTATCCACAGGATACCTTGGGGATGTCCCAAAGCAGTATCCTTTAAGGGTGGGGACGCTCCTGTGCAGAAAGGAGAATCCGCCGCCCGAAGGAAGCATCCTGAGAGGCGAAGGTGTCAAACCTGTAATACCTCACGAAGGTATGGACAGAGGACCACGTAGCAGCCTTGCAGATCTGGACTGCAGAGGCACCACGTCGAGCTGCCCACGAAGGACCCACAGACCTAGTGGAATGAGCCTTCAGAGAAGGAGGAACCGGTAGGCCTTCATGAAGATAAGCTTCAGAAATAGCCATACGGATCCAGGCTGCCAAAGTTTGCTTTGAAGCAGGCCAACCCTTTTTACGGAAGCCATAGAGGACAAACAAAGCGTCCGACTTCCTAAACGAAGAAGTGCAGTCAACATAAGTCCTTAAGGCCCGCACAACATCCAAAGAGGCCTCACACACGGAAAGACCCGGTGAGTTAAAGGCCGGAACAACGATTTCCTCGTTAACATGAAACTGGGAAACAACTTTGGGAAGAAACTCGGGCCGAGTGCGGAGCACTGCCCTGTTCCCATGAAAAACCAAGAAAGGGGGTCTACAAGAAAGAGCCCCTAACAGAAACACGTCTGGCCGAAGCAATAGCCAGAAGGAAACAGTCTTAGCTGTTAGCCATTTAAGATCCACTGATCCCAGTGGTTCAAACGGCGGTCCTTGGAGAGCCCTCAGGACCACAGCCAAATCCCAAGGCGCCACAGGTGGAACAAAGGGCGGCTGAATGCGGACAACACCTTGCATAAAGGTGCGCACATCCGGGATTGTAGCAATCCTACGGTGAAACCAGACAGACAGTGCCGAAACCTGTACCTTCAAAGAAGCAAGGCGAAGCCCATGATCTAGTCCCGCTTGCAGGAAGGCGAGAATCCGAGACAGACGAAACTCCCGCGGTGCATAACCTCTCGGTCGACACCACTGGAAGAACGTATGCCACACGCGATGGTATATCCTCGCGGAAGACGGTTTCCGAGCTCGCAACATGGTACGCACCACAGAGCTGGAAAACCCCCGGGACCTCAGCATGGCCGTCTCAACAGCCACGCCGTCAAAGACAGCCGAGTCAGGTCCGGGTGACGACAAGGACCCTGAGACAGGAGGTCCGGTCATAGCGGCAACCGCAGAGGACTGTCCACGGACAGACCCTGAAGGTCTGAGAACCAGTGCCGTCTGGGCCACGCGGGAGCTATCAACAGGAGCGTCCCTCCTTCCTGTTTGAATTTCCGGATTACCCGTGGAAGAAGGGAGACCGGAGGGAGCAGGTATGCGAACCAGAACGTCCACCGGACGGACAGAGCATCCACCAGAGACGCCCCTTCGTCTCTTGTGCGAGACCCGTACACCGGCAACTTGTTGTTGTGCCGGGACGCCATGAGGTCGATCTCTGGAAGACCCCATCTGTCCACCAGTAGTTGAAAAACGTCCGGGTGCAGGGACCATTCCCCCGGATAAATGTCCTGGCGACTTAGAAAGTCCGCCTCCCAATTGAGCACTCCCGGGATGAAGACCGCTGATATGGCCGGAAGATTGCGCTCCGCCCAAACCAGGATCCGAGACACCTCTACGAGAGCCGCCCGGCTTCGGGTTCCTCCTTGCCTGTTTATGTAGGCCACGGTGGTAGCGTTGTCCGACTGGACATGTACCGGGTGACCCTGGAGAAACCGATGTGCCTGCTGGAGAGCATTGAAGACCGCACGGAGTTCCAAGATATTGATTGGAAGCTCCGCTTCTGTCGGCGTCCACCTGCCCTGGAACAGATGTGGACCCGAAACTGCTCCCCAGCCCCGAAGAGTGGGGTCCGTTGTCAACAGGACCCAATTTGGAACCCAGAACGGACGTCCCTGAGGTGGGTCGTCTGTAACCACCAAGCAAGGGACAGGCGAACCTCCGGGGTGAACACAATCATCTGGGACTTCAGAGACTGAGGCAGCCCGTTCCACTTTGACAGGATCAGGTGCTGCAGAGGTCTGGAGTGAAACTGGGTATATTCCACCATGTCGAACACCGACACCATGGAGCCCAGTAACCTCATCGCCGAGTGTAGAGACACCCGGCGGCTGTGCAGACAACTGCGCACCCTTGACTGTAAAGCAGAGATCTTTTCCTCCGTCACGAAGATCTTTTGCTGTCCCGAGTCCAATAAGGCTCCAAGATGCAGAATCCTCCGAGACGACATTAGAGTGGACTTCTGCCAGTTGATTAGCCAGCCGTGCCGTTGCAGCAGGGCAATGGTCAGGTCCAAGTGGCGTAACAGGAGCTCTGGAGATCATGCCACCAATAACAGGTCGTCCAAGTACGGCAACATGCGGACTCCCTGCAGCCGCAGAGAAGCCGCCATGACCGCCATCACCTTGGTGAAAACACGTGGTGCTGTCGCCAGGCCAAAAGGTAACGCCCGAAACTGGAAGTGGTCGCTGCGGATTGCAAACCTGAGGAACTGTTGATGGCGCAAAACAATAGGGACATGCAGGTAAGCGTCCTGTATGTCCAATGACACCATGTAGTCCCCAGGTTCCAGCGCCAGAATGATGGACCGTAGGGTCTCCATCCGAAACTTCGGTACCCGCAAAGACTTGTTGAGTGCTTTGAGGTTGAGAATCGGACGATACGACCCATTGGGTTTCTGTACCAAAAAAAGATTTGAATAGAAACCCTGGCCCCTCAGGGAGAATGGAACAGGCACTATAACTCCAGCCTGGAGCATAGTGTGCAATATCTTCCGCAGCTCCATAGCCTTGTTCCGGTGTGATGGTAGACCCGTGGTGAAGAATCGAGCCGGGGGTCTGTGCCGGAAGGAGAGGGCGTACCCGTGGGAGACCACCTCCAGAACCCAAGTGTCTGTCGTAGTGACCAACCAACACTGGGCGAACTGCAGCAGGCGGCCTCCCACCCTGGGATCCCCCAAAGGGAGGCCCGGACCGTCAGGCCGCAGGCTTGTCATCTGGCTTGGGGGCCAGACGTCTGGTACTCCATGCCTGCTTCCGGGGCTTGACCGATTTCCTAGGGCCAGCTTGACGAGGAAACGACTGTGGTTTGGGCCTGCCCTGGGCCCTAGATGACCGAAAGGACAATGGTCCAGAACCAGAAGGAGCAGCGGCCGACGGGAGACAAGCCGATTTGGCTGCCGCCAGCGTGGCCACAATCTTATCCAGATCCGGACCGAAGAGAACTTCTCCGGTAAATGGCAACGCTTCCAGACCCTTCTTGGAATCTGCGTCCGCCTTCCAGGATCGCAGCCACAAGGTGCGACGAGTAGCTACCGCTGCTGAAGAAATTCTAGACACCAGAGTACTAATGTCTAGAGCCGCCTCGTTGATGTAGGTGGCCGAATCACGGAGATTGCCAATCAACTCCGCCTGTTCGGCCAGACAGTCGGAATCAAAAGAAGCCTCTAATGAATCCGCCCAGCGCTCCATCGCTCTGGCAACCCAGCAAATGGCCATAGCCGGCCGAGCTGCCCCCCCCCCGCAAGGGAATAAGCGGACTTCAGGCAGATTTCCACCTTGCGGTCCGTAGCATCCTTAAGGGAGGACATGGATGGCATCAGCAATGTGGCACTACGGACAAGACGGGTCACGTGAGAATCCACCTGTGGAGGGGATTCCCACTTAGCAAAATAATTATCCGCGAACGGATAAGCCACCGCCAGGCGTCTCTGCAGCTGGTATCTTTTGCCAGGCTGTTTCCACGCCTCCTCTAAATGGTCCACCAACTGACCCGAAAGAGGAAAGACTGTGGCATCGCCCTTCACGTCTTTGAAAAAGGCATACTTAGACTTAGCCGCTGGGGGAACTTCGTCCTCAATCACCAAGGCTGTGCGGACCGCCCGAATAAGTCCAGGAATATATACTTTGGACTTAGCATCAGCGTCCTTAGTATGGAAAGGTTCCTGATCGTAAGGATCCAGAATCTCCCTATCATCAGACGTCCCTTCGTCATCCTCATAAGGAGCGGACAGAGACGCCACCGGCCGTTTATGAGGCCGCAATAACAGACTCCCCTTGCAACACATCCGACAAGTGCTGTACAGAACTCGTCAGGGAGTTAACCCACGCTGGCTCCTGAGAAACCGGGAGCGGGGAAATAGGGAGACTGTGGGGTACCACCAATTGTCGTGGGAAACCCTGCATGGGTGACGACACCACAGACTGCTGGGACAAACCCATCGGAGTAAATGCGGGCTGCGGAGCTAACTGGCCCACTAAAGCTGTTAGCGCCTGAGCGAAACAAGCCCAGGGCGGCTCCTGTACCGGTGCTGTCACCGTAAGAGGCCGCGCCATGGACAAACACTGCCGGCAAAGGCCCTCCGCGCTACCCTCCCCCTCCGCTAACGGTACTTTACACGTGGTACACTGTAGCCGGAGGGGAAAATCACTTTCAGACATGATGGCACCACGTATGTGACCCCTCTCACCAATTATATATTAAATAGGCGAGAGACCACCCTGCAGCACCGCACCGCAAGGGCTTAGCAGAAAGAACAGGGACAGTAATAAAGCTGACAGTCTTGAGAAGAAAAGTTACAGGCAGCAGCGCTAGCACAGTCACATACAATGCAAAGAAAATCAATTCCTGCACTAACAGCGCTGATCACTCAACTACACAGACACAGGGCCTGGTAGGACACAGCGCTGCATACACAGACCTGACCACAGCGGAGGAGAGGTATGCGGGGGGACCCAGACCATGATGCTTCCAATGCAGGCTTCCAGCAGCGTTCACCATGCTTCTGAAAAGATGGCCGCCGAGGAGCAGAGAGAAGGCTGACCTGGGGGAGGAGCGCTGACACAGGGCCAGTCAGCACAGTGCAGAGAGGGCTGTGTGCAGCGGGGGAGGCGCCGGCTGTGAGACAGGGAAGGCGCGCTCCCCTGGCATGCATTTAACCCCTGGGACGCCGCAGCGCTACCGCTCTGCTGCGGTCCGCTGTCCCAGGGGGTAGTGGAAGCGCAGGTTGGTCGCCTGGCTCCACGCTGCAGCCAGTCCCCAGGGAGCCCCCTGCCTGGGGACTTAGGACCATGTGATCAGCGGGGACCCACCGCGGGACCCCGCTGCTTACCTCTGTCCCCCTTGAATCCGGCCATGGTCCGGAACATCTGGGGTCACCGCTAGTTGTGACCCCAGATGCCCACCAGCATCCCCGGATCAGTACCGGCGTTCTGGTACCGGCGGGGTGTAGGGAAGACAGCATGGACGTCAGGACTGACTGTCCATGCTGTTCATCCAGATGTGCAGCCACAGCTGCATGAAGAAAAAGCTTCAGGGGCTCTTCTAGCCCCCACTCCAACAGGTGCACCCGACTCCGGCCGGGCACCAAACTAAATTGAGATGCCTTGGCTCGGGGGCGGGGTATAGGAGGGGGACCTAGTGCATCCTGGGAGGCTGAAAGCTTAACTCTTTGGTGCCCTGCGACTGACGTCACACCTATACCCCAAGGTATCCTGTGGATACCCTATGGTCCCTGAAGTAGAAATATACACATTCAAATGGGATCATTGGTACAATTTCCTTACATTGGTTATAAGGCACAATGATCCCTACGGCTACATGCATTTTCTGAAAAGGACTAGTGTGTTTTCATCAACAAGAAGATCTTACTAACTGCTTTTGGGCTCATTCATTTGGATGTAAGTCAATGTTATGACACGCCTCTCAGATGTAGCAGTACACGTCCACTTCAACTGGCGCTCATAGGTTTTGCTTTCACAATCTCCCTGAAATGCTTTTTCAAAAGTAGGCAAGTATGATTATAACCTTATATATGAATTGCATGATAGCAAAGCTCCCAACATTTCCAATGGATAAAGTGGGATCACACAGAAAAAGGAGGTCTGGTCATACAGTACCACACTGGAGTCATGGACAACACACACATCATCTTGGGGAATGTCAAGGGTTTCTGGTGCTTTAAATCCCCCACCCCTCAAAATACTCCTGCACTGCCAGCAGTCAGGACAAAAAATGCCTTTACTATTTAGGTCTGAAGGAGGTTCCACTACAACAGTTGTGAGACTATTCTATGGGTTATCACCTCTGTAAGAAACTCTTCCTTAATAAAAATGTTCTTGTTAAACAGGTATTGATTCCAGCACCCTCAGATTAAATTTACAGCCTTCTGCTGCCCGTTGAGAGGTGTGTACCTGCGATATGTTGGTGAACGCCGGCGTTCACCGACATATCGCATTGGCTGTGCTGCCCAGCCGATAGACAGATATGTCTGCAGACATATCTGTCCATCGCAGGTGTGTACACACAGCGGCAGCCACATGGAGTGAGGGCGGGATATGCCCCCGACACGCCCCCTGGTCGCCGGTACCTGCGGGCAAACACAGATGATGGCCGTTCAGTGGGTATGAACATCCATCATCTGCAGATATATCTGTACAGTGTGTACCAACCATTACCTGCAGCTATGCCCAAATTTAGCAATGGGTTATAGACAGCCTGGGGCTAATATATGCCCTGCTGACCATAGTCATTTACCCACTTGGCTTTGCTTCCTACTTATCCTCATTCCCTACTTATCCTGATTTCAAATATAGAGAACAATCTATACCTACAGTCTATATAGCCAGTTATTCCATAAGTAGATGCAATGTTTTCTCACAATGCACATGACCAGGGGAGTGCACGCACATGACTAATCAGAGATTAGTTAACTTCCAACACCTGAAAAATATCTTGTTGGCAACCATAAATCAAGTTTCCAGTTACATTACCAGGTCCAGAAGGTGACATTTTGCCAACTTTAGATGAACATTAGTCTAATTTTCTGGGCATCATCGAAGATTGTTAACTTATTTATTGTAGGAGAGGGCAGAATTCACATTTATCATCCCTCAATAGACTGATAGTTCTATGGCATGGTAGCCTTGGTAGTCTTGGGTCGTTACTTTGTCTAGGTTGTAAAGAAAGGTAAGGTCATATAATAATAATAATGATAATATAGTGGTGTGCAATTGTGATCATGATGCCAGCTTTGGTGAAGTTTAGGTGAGAGAGGATACTGAAGTAACGGGGTGTTAACTCAAGTGGTGTAAGAGTAAGCTATATTATTATTATTATTTTGAATTATTGCTAACATTGATTCTACAAAGAAGAAAAAGTAATATTATAAACAGTAACTCCAAGACAATCACAGTCACAAAAAGTAATAAGTTGTAGGGAAATAGATGTGACAATATGGCAATGTCAAAGTTTTGTTCTCTGTGGGGAAAAAAAAAGCTAAAAGCTAATATTAAAGAAACAAACAAGTGGCTTTAATGCAGATGTCTCCTTTTTACTACGGTTTTATTGCTCCTGTACAGCAGTCAATACCCAACCTTGCAGATGCAGAAAGGTACGTTGCTAATCAGTTTCATGTTTAAAAATACAGATGGCATGAGACAGATGCTGTAACAAATTGGGCCCCAACAGTATTTATATTTATAAAGATGGAAGCTAAAGAAGAGCAACTGTATCATGAAAAAATAGTAAATAGTAAAGATGCCTATTAACTAACACTAAAAATGTCATAATGTAGCATTGATTTCACAAATCTCTTTTCAATCAGCTGATAATACCCAAATACCTTTCTAACATGGGGATCTCCAGAAGTGACCTCCAGCGCTCATGTGACCAGGACAGTGCATCAGAAGAGTACAGCCTGTGGTATATTAGTGTTTATGCAGCACTATGTAACAGTTGTGCATCGATAGTAATGATAAGCGTTAATACACACCTGGCTATCCTCTTCTGATGTGCTGTGCCTGTCACATGAGCACTGGACTCACAGTTAGCATCTGACTTTAGGATATCATTGTTTTGCTGCTTGTGAAATGTTCATGTGATTATTATACAAACATGTCCTTGAATGGGATTTATTAAGGTGGCTATGCTATATACAAACATTACTGTGTTTGTTATGGTATATAGGGGTCCACTCATCATCACTTAATTTCTACAAAAGCAGGTGTAAATTAACATTTTCACCTACTTTTGTAGAAATTAAGCATCGAGGCTAGTCAATATAAAGGTAAAGCAGGAGATATCACTGATAACTCCTGCTTACATTTCAGCCCTGATCTGTCCAGCTGTCCCCATACTTGCCTACTCTCCTGATTCAGCCGGGAACCTCCCGAAAATTTAGTGTCGCTCCCGGCCCCCCGGAAAAGCAAGCAAGTCTCCCGGCTGGTCGTACTCGCAACTACTACACAAACGCTGAATCGCATCATTATGACCCCGCTCCCTGCTCCACAATGCCAGTAATCTCGCCATGATGTAGCTGGGGTGGGACCAAAATGACTCAATCGCGTGGTCACGACCCCCATTCAACCCCTAATGCCGGGTAATATCCCCGGCTTCGCCCCCCCTATGCCGCCGGAGGGGGCAGCCACAATGTTGGCAGCATGCCATACACTGGTATGGGGAACTAAATTGAAAGCTTGACTGCGGGAGCATTCGTCATCTTCAGATGGTGTTTGGTCCCACACCTCTGCTCCTTCCAGGTTGTGTAGAGGGATCCTTTCAGATTCCTCCGTACCAGTCTGGCCAAGGCTATGTGTGCCTGCGTGAAGCCCAGTTCACCAAGGTGCACTTGCACTGCCGAGTCGGACTTGGCAGTGCTAAATCGCAGCGAGTTGAATACTTAATTATCAGGGGCTGTCCAACCCCCGATAATTAACATAATGAATGGACCCCATAGACTTTTACAATAGTTTGGACACTTTTTAATTTTTCAAGATAGATATTTAGCAATAAACTATCTGATATTGTCCTAATCAGTTATACCACTATATAATTTATATTTGCACCATTTACATTATTATGTCCATAAGCAAATCAGAAGCGAGTGGCATAGGGAAAATGCCTCCCAAAGTCTGTCATAAAACTAGGTCTGTGGCTAACATAACATATTACTTCTATGACTTAATGCTTTATTCTAAAAGGAGTTAGGGTAGGAAAGAGTTATGGTTTTGCAAAGTCTCTGTCTACTTTACTTAGATGACGAGCTGTTTCTCTTTGGGTGTACATTATATTTTTAAGTGGGATTGAAGGTCTCAAAAAAGCAAAAGGTGGCTCCTCTGCCAAATCACTAATCGTTTGTTTTGCTGCCAAAATCACTCATGTCTCTCCATATGCTCCCTGGTTCCTTTCCTTTCATCTTCAAATTAGGAGAAGGGGCCATAAAAGTTAATAATTACACCAAAGGATTTAAAGATTTAGAAACATTCCTTCAGATAACTGTTGTGTTTTGTATTCTTTAAATATGCCATTCATTGCTCAAGGGTTTTGTTAGTTTTTGGGGGAGGGAATGTGAGATAAGAATGCACCTGATCTTGTAGAGCTATTGAAACCCATACATGACCTCCCAGTAATGTATTTATTTAAAGTGCTACTCTTCATGTAGGAAAAATGTAATCATGCCATAGCACAGTCTGTTTTCTCTTATTCTGTAGCAAAGTAATGTTTCAACTTAGGGGGCCTTCTTCTGATTAACCCCATTTATTCTATGTAAAATACAGATCTCGTACATTGTTGCTGCAGTCACTCCAAACAGCCCCTCTCAGTGCGCCAGAGCCCGCATGACTCTGCTTGCGCTGAGCATCATTTGTTTTGCGTTTTTGTTGCCGGAAAATACGTCAAAGTTGTAGATGTAGTGATAAGAGATGTTTATTCATTTAATGTGTTGGGAAATTGGATGTGAATGCAGGGGGAGGAGTGGGTGTGACTGGGTGCTGCTGGGCCTTTAGTAGTGAATGTGGGAGTGGATGTGACTGGGTGCTACTGCTGTGTTAGTAGTGAATGTGGGAGTGAATGTGACTGGGTGCTGCTGGGCCTTTAGTAGTGAATATGGGAGTGGATGTGACTGGGTGCTGCTGGGGTGTTAGTAGTGAATATGGGAGTGGATGTGACTGGGTGCTGCTGGGGTGTTAGTAGGGAATATTGGAGTGGATGTGACTGGCTGCTGCTTGGCCTTTAGTAGTGAATGTGGGAGTGGATGTGACTGGGTGCTGTTGGGCCTTTAGTAGTGAATATGGGAGTGGATGTGACTGGGTGCTGCTGGGCCTTTAGTAGTGAATATGGGAGTGGATGGGACTGGGTGCTGCTGGGCCTTTAGTAGTGAATATGGGAGTGGATGTGACTGGGTGCTGCTGGGGTGTTAGTAGGGAATATTGGAGTGGATGTGACTGGCTGCTGCTTGGCCTTTAGTAGTGAATGTGGGAGTGGATGTGACTGGGTGCTGTTGGGCCTTTAGTAGTGAATATGGGAGTGGATGTGACTGGGTGCTGCTGGGCCTTTAGTAGTGAATATGGGAGTGGATGGGACTGGGTGCTGCTGGGCCTTTAGTAGTGAATATGGGAGTGGATGTGACTGGGTGCTGCTGGGGTGTTAGTAGGGAATATGGGAGTGGATGTGACTGGCTGCTGCTGGGCCTTTAGTAGTGAATGTGGGAGTGGATGTGACTTGGTGCTGCTGGGCCTTTAGTAGTGAATATGGGAGTGGATGTGACTGGGTGCTGCTGGGCCTTTAGTAGTGAATATGGGAGTGGATGTGACTGGATGCTGCTGGGGTGTTAGTAGTGAATATGGGAGTGGATGTGACTGGGTGCTGCTGGGGTGTTAGTAGTGAATGTGGGAGTGGATGTGACTGGGTGCTGCTGGGATGTTAGTCGTGAATGTGGTTTAGGAAGAGTGTTTGTCTGAGTGCTGCTGGGTTTAGGGTGTTGGTAGTAAATGCAAACAGGAGGGGGGACAACGACACCAACAACTATCTTGCCACTGATCCTGATCAGAGCCCGATAGCTGGAGAGGAAGGCAGACCAAAATAAGGTTACCAAAGTAAAGAATGGTCAAACACAGCTGGTGCACTACACAATAATGCAGATCAGTACAAAAGGATTGAGGCAGACCTGAAGTAGAGAACAGGCAGCTGATAATGGTATATATGTACAGAATAACTGAAGGCAAAAAAACAACAGTATCTTATTTACTAGGCAGGAGCACAATAAACTGGTCAAGGAAGTGCCCAGGCCTGGTTTAGTGATGGCCACCGATGGTTGGTGGCAGAGAGCAAGGCAAGGATCTTATCCCATAGTGCATGGGGCACAGGGATCAACTCCTTTCCTTTTCGGTCCACTAAGCCTCACCTCCCACCCCTGACTGATCTTCAAAATAATTCAGTGCTGCTGCACTGATGACAATCAATGGTGTAAACCATCAAAGGTTTTCCATTTATGGTTTCTTGCCATCAATGTAAACCACCGATGGCATCATTGATGGTAGACCCATCAATAGTCATCCCTAGTTTGGGTTATATAGAAAGTCAGGGAGTGAACCTATAAAATGCTAGATTATCAGGGTAGCATTTAGTGTGAGCTGGACACAAGGCAAGGAGCTGTAACAGCTAGCACAGCTCAGGCAGCAGAGCAACAGTTCCAAATGCAGGAGCTCTACAGTATCTTTGAATCCTTGCAATCTGTCTGCTGCAACCTCTACAGTTGAACCCACTGGAAGAACATCTGACTCCATTCCGAGTGCATGTGCTTTCTACGCTTACAAATATACAATTTCATAGTGGAACTTCAGCATTTATGAGTTGTCTGTAAATGCTACATTTATCGGATGTTTCCACCAGCACATATAAATCAGCAATTTTAGGCAATACATGCTTTAACTTTTGCTGCAAAATATGCCGTTCATAAAAATAAAAAAATCCACAGTTTGATACGTAAACTCCCTTATTTTATGCTACCTGAACAGGGTCATTCACTCTGCTTGTAAATATTAATTCAGTGACCTTAATTTATGCAATAGAGATTTTGCTTGTTCAGCTACAAGACCTATAATGCTTTGTAAACAGGGCCGTAACTAGGGTTGTGTGAGCAGTGCCGCTGCAAACAGCATAGGGCTCTGTGGGCGGCACTGTCATGGCCCCTTGGTCACTGCATTTGGCTGGATGCAGTAACCTGGCTGGAACCAGAACCGTAACTAGACTTTTTGGTGCCCTGTGCCAGAAAGAGCATTGGCGCCCCCCTCATTTTTCAAAGGGAAATAATGCACCCAAAAAAAGGGAATGGCCTCATGGGGAAGGGCCAGGGAAGAGAGAGGGGAGGCCAGGAGATGCTGGGGATGAAATAAGAGGAAGCTACAAGTGAGAATGATAATAAACAGAAATTTGACAGGCCCAAACAGCGCCCCCTGATCTGGGGTGCCCTGTGTGATGGCACCGGCTGCACTACCCTAGCTACGGCCCTGGCTGGAACGATACCCTCCTGACAGATTCGCTGCTGCGGTGCCATTGGATCATCCTCTGAACTCTCCAAACATGACACCGCAGCCTGTGCTGCTATTCTTCTGGGTGTCCCGTCCCCCTCTGCATGATGTCATGTGCTGGGAGGCGTTGCCAGCACAGTGCGCCGTAACACCCAGGTAAAGCACTTTATGTAAACTCAAACAATAATACACATGATAATTAGAGCTGTCTTAATCAAAAATGTTTAACTTCATAGTTTTGTTGTAGTATGTGTGCATTAATCATACTGTCATTAATATGTTAAACAAATGATTGTTGCAAAAACATTGATTGGGCGTTACAGTATAACCAACAGACACATAAATAAATTAACTGTTGTTTATTGCACTAAAACATTGAGATAAAACTCTCATAATAATCATAAAATTATGACCAATAAATTTAATCCTGACGGACCAGAAAGAATAGCACATGCTTATATTGCAATAGTCACTTGGAGTCCCACTTTTATAAACACACAGTGTTAATGGATTTGCTCACCTCCTTAGATTCAATTAACAGGCAGGGTTTAGAGTTGTAGAGCTTTCCAGAGTAATTGATCAGACACCTGTAGTAATATGTTTCTGAAAGAATATTAATAATTGAAGCCAGAAGAATTCCCAGAGTCCTTCTTAAATAAAAGTCCACCGGTCCGGTTTCTTAATCCACAAGTCACTGCAGTGATGATTAATGTTATAGCAAGGAGTGTCTCTTATATCTGATTGCTCTCAGTATTGCTGTTGTGTGCGCTGCCTTGTAACAAAGGGGGGAATTCAATTCAATGCAATGATGAATAGCCGCGGGAGGGAGCTCCCGTAGCTAATCAATACGCTGTTTGCCTGGTCGGAGAATGCCAGTACTCGCGACTTAACCTGGGTGTTTAGTTGCGAGAACCGGCATTCTCCGGCTCAAGTGACGCGGCTGTTATCCCAGCACTTTTGTCAGATTTCTCTTCACATCCCCAGGGGGGGGGTGAGAAGAAATTCTTTAGCTTGCCCAAACAGCGCAGTGAATTGAATAGCTTCCCTCTCACGGCTATTCATCAACACATTGAATTGAATTCACCCCAAAGATAAGCTGGCATCTCTGGCTGTTCAGGCGTGTGTATAGTCAGTGAGAGAGACTTTTTCCCCTGCTACAATGTATCTTGTAGTTAGCAGGTGGCAGCTCTGTGTACACTACTTCTTACTTACCCGCTGCAGAGGGGTTCAGTGTTCTACTGTCATGTGACTCAGGATTGTAAAACAATCATTGTGTAAGTCCATAGACATAGGTGGTCCTCAGGTAAAGACACCCTGGGTGCAAAGCATGATGTCATGCGCTGGGGGGCGTTGCCAGCACAAGGCGCCGTAACACCCAGGTAAAGCACTTTATGTAAACTCAAACAGTAATACACATGACAATTAGAGCTAAGTTAATCAAAAATGTTTTATTTCATAGTTTTGTTTTAGTATATGTTCATTAATCATACTGTTATTAATATGTGTGCCTTATTTATACTGATTGTTATCCTGCCAGCTTCATAATATTCCAGGGGCAAATGTAGGCGGTAGTAGCCTATATAAATATACAGTATATACTATATAAATGCCATACACTTACAAAGTGGAAATCTTTTCTGTTATTCTTGGAAATGTTCTAAAGCTTGGATTTTGTGCATCCTTGCTGGGGAAATACAGACCTCCCAGACATTTCTTGGTAAACTCATAGTTATCACTAATAATTTCCAGAGTCTTTACAGCTTTGCCGGTACATCTATATATGGTAATATAGTCCGCTTTAGTACAAAATACTACAATGCAGCGCTCATCCTGATATTATCAGCAGACATGGTTCTACATTAACATACATAAGTTTGGACAAAGGATCAAACTCCTTGTTATCAAAATAGTCATAACAAATTTTCAGTGTAGAATAAAAATAAATTCTTAAGGAGTATAGATCAAATTGTAGTTTATTATGCATATTTAAACAGCTCCTGATTTAACCCATAGTGATGCATCCCATTTTAACATGTATCTTTAAGATGCACCTTTTAGAAGGCGAGTCATGATGCATCCAATAGGCCTGTTGCAAGTTACTGTGTTGATGATGATGATAACTGCCATATCTGCTATGACTACAACTGCTATAATACTTCTAGGTATCATAAGATATGTGTCTAAATGTATTTTTGTGGCTAGTTTGTGGCTTCAATTTAGCAATGAACTGTATATTATATGTATCATATTTGAAAGGCTACATGCAATTTGACTACATGTGGTTTTCCTACCTGATACATCATACATTGCACCATTCATATGGATGCCAGGTCGTTAATAAGTTAATGTTAATAAGTTGCACAATTTGAAAAAAAAGCATTTAAATTTGTGGTCTTGAAAAATCACATTTTGATCCACCCCCCTTGGAGCGAGCATAACACAATGAAGCACACTAGTGATATTGTCTAGTGGATATTGAGCAAATGAGGGCTGGATGTACTGTATGCAGTGGATTACATACATATGCAGTGAAATAACGGGGCATCTGAGTGCCCTGTGCCGGCCCCACCCTCTGAGCACATGATGACATGCAGAGGGGGCGGGGCCACCAGCCCAAGGAAGTGCAGCACTGCCCAGAACAACCTCAGGACACTCTGAGAGGCTGTACTTACAGGTGGTAGGATGCATGGCATGCTCGGAGCATCCAAAGGATGACGCTGCCATAAGCTGGCTGCAGAGTGCCATTCTAGGCACCCTGCTAGCCAGAAGCAAGGGCCGTGGGGCAGCAACGGTGCCGCCCACAGAGCCTTGTGCTCTGTGCAGTGTCACCAGTTGCACACCCCTAGTTATGACCCTTTACTTATGTACTATATATACTGTATATATACTCTGTAATAGGACATATCTAAACAATGATTTGGAAATAACTAGGAACTATTTTTCACTTGTCCCTTCTAAGCTACTAGCCAGTGAAATCATTAGTATATACTGCATTCATACGTTTCCCTGCATGCTAAACAACACAGGTGAATAAGGAAACAAGTGTGGCTTTGTCTCATTGATGTGTCTAGTAACTCTTCTTTAAGCGGAACGCTTTGTATGTGCCATGAGTTGTAATTGGCCTTCCATCCTCAGAGCAGGATTAAGAATTCTGAGGTCTTCAGAAGAATGTCATTGACTCAAATACCCCCAGACAACTTCTCTATTGCACATTTAAATATGAGCAAAGCAAAGCTGTTTTTTATGCTTTGTAACAAAGCTTCCATTTTCTAGACCCAGACCCACGCCATCTTGTGTGCACACCAGGCTTTTCTGTCAGATGTAAACACCATAGTCTATATTGCTGAAGAGGACAACTACACCATTACATCTAATTTGCCTCTACTCCTACCAAGTTAATAGGTGCAAAGTACAAGATATATGTTCTGCTTGGAAACAGTTTGCAACGCAAGTGAATGTTTTCACTTCATTATTTGCCTGAAGTCTTAACTTCCATTTCAGAAATCGTTTATATGTCTTTTATAACTGTTATAAACTCTTTCTATACAATGTATTCAAATATGCGCAACATTGTAAACATACTCATATAGTACTTGAGATGCTTTATTCCATGATCTTATTTTTCTTCTGTTTTTTAGGTGAGGACACTGTTTGTTAGTGGATTGCCTTTAGATATCAAACCTCGGGAGCTGTACTTATTATTCAGACCATTTAAGGTACTTATTATCTGGTTAATTACACAGAAGCCTTGATTTTATGTGGTTCAGATTAATGTTCTACAAAAAAAACCCCTAAAAATAAATAAATAAAGGAAATGCTGGTTCATTATGTATTTGGTAAATATGCTTATCTATGTGATATCACTGATTAATAGGAAAGGGAGAAAGTTTTTTGAGTCATAATAATACCTTTGACAGCCTTATGTGGCCCTCTAGGTCATTAATTAAAGTATATATTACCCTCTCATTCTTTATTTTATTTTTTATTTTTGAGTGGGGGGTTCTATTTTTTATTTATAAAATATGTAAACTTGGTAATGTATGTATGATATTAAACCAGCTCATTCAGATGTTAATATAAATTAATTTAGTTTGGTTTTGTATTATTAATACTCTGTAATATGTATTAGCAATCTATTGCCGTTTGATATGGAATGTTATTTTGATATGTCTGTATCGGATGTGGATGTAATTTTTTTCTCTAGTTTCTGGTATTTGCTGTAAAAACTGTACAAATCTGTAGATTTACTAAAAATTATTTTATTTAAAAAAAAAAAGTTTATGTTACTGACATAAAATTAAAAATAAATCATATATTTGGATATCAGTCAACAAACCAATTGGGAAAAGCAACTAAGTGACAAAGGCATGAGTCTCTTGTAGAGCCATCTTCATAGTATTGTAGGCCCTGGGCAAAGCAATGCATTGTGGCCCCTACCTACCCATTCACAGGAACAAAAATGTAAACGGTTAATAAAAGATTTATTGGTGTTTTCAACAAAATCAGTGTTTAAGCATAAACAAAACATGATGTAAAGCGAGGATTACGTACTCCACCTCCCTCTTTTATTATTATTATTATCCTTTATTTATATGGCGCCACAAGGGTTCCGCAGCGCCTTACAAAGTACAGAAACAAATGAGCACCTAAGACAACAGCTATTAACAGTACAGACAATGCAGTGCAAGTACATGATTTATAAACAATGCTGCATAACACCTAAATAAGCAGCAGGGTGTCAGTAAGCAGTTTTAGGTGCCATTGTGAATGAAAGTAAAAGTATGGCAAGAAGAAGCACGTGAGGAAAGAGGGCCCTGCTCGCGAGAGCTTACATTCTTCTCAACCTTGTAGTGCAGTTCCTGTTCTGCACTACAGCTGTGATTAACATATGGGTGTGGGGCCAGGGGGCCGTGACCAGTGCTCCCCCCCCCCCTTAATCCGGCTCTGTGGCGGCAGGCTATTAGACAGGTAGAGAATGCTCTGATTGTGTGTAATCCAGGGTGCATCTGTCTCTGCTTGTTTCTCAGCCTACTAGCCTATGCACAGAGCGAGCGGCCGCTCACTCCTATGTAGCCCGACCCTGTACAAAGGCCCCTAGAATCGTGTGGCCCTGGGCAGCTGCCCAGTGTCCGCATACGTTAAAATGATCCTGATCTCCTGTCCATACACATTTCACGTTTTTCTCCCATGTCACTTTGGTAAAACTTTGCAAAAAGCTAAACATTCTTTATTAGACGTTTACACCTCTGTCACCTCGTCATTTCTGGTTTACAACCAATAAGAAGATCACATAAGTCCCCCCCACTGCATTTATGGCCTAATTCAGAGATATACATAAATATGACATTCATGTAAATCTCTGTTGTTTGCAGATTAGCGCATGTGCAGGGGCAGCACTGCATTTATATGAAGATCTGTTTCTGCAACGTCTGTCTCACTGCCCCAAAGCCACAGCATGATTGACATGCTTCTGGCATTTGGGGGCAGTGTCAGGGAGCGTTCCAGAAACCAGCTGTGTGTCAGTCCTATTTTCTGGGGCTGTGTCCTTGGGGTATGCAGTCGGGATGCCGATGTACTAAATGCCGACCGTCGGCATCCCGACTGTCTAATCCCGGCAACTGTCTAATGACTGGCGTCAAAATCCTGACACCTGTCATTAGACCTATGGTGGGAGACCGACACTCGGCTTACCGATCGAAGGTAAGCCGGGCGCCAGACGCGGACAGCCGCAGGGGGGGGAAGGGTTAGGTTAGGGTCTCCAGGGGGGTACTTATGGTTAGGCACCCCCCCCCCGGAAGGTTAGGGTTAGGCTAGGGGAAGGGGGGTTAGGCACCCCCGGGGGGAGGTTAGGGTTACGCACCCCCGGGAGATTTAGGGTTAGGCTGCGGGGAAGGGGGGGTTAGGTTTAGGCACTTAGAGGGGGGTTAGGGTTAGGCACTTGGGGGGGTGGTTAGGGATAGGCACCCCTAAGGGAGGGTTAGGGTTAGGGGGGGAAGTTTAGGTTAGTAAATAGAAAATATACTTATCTGTCGGGATCTTCACTGCCGGGCTTCCGCTGTCGGGATTTCTGACATACTGATTCCATCCTTGGGCATTGGCCCCAGCAGTGTGATTTTGCAGGACATCCTGAGTAACCTGAGGATTACTCAGATGTCCGATGGTCACATAGTTGATTCAATCGCTGCAGCTTCGGATGCTGCAGCAGGTCAAAGAATCCTGCGGCTTTTGCACATTGCCGCTGCATACAAAGAGGCAATGGGTGTGCTATAACGTTAACTTCTGAATCAGGCCTTTAGTCTTCTGACCGCTTGTGCCTCCTTATCCAGTTAATTCAGAGTATTGCAGTGCGGATAATCTTCAATGTTTCTCCCTCACATAAAATGTTAAACCCATTATTATGTAAGTAAATAGGTGGTGAGCAGCATATATATTGTACAAGCTGTTACCCATTATTATGTATGTATATAGGTGGTGAGCAGCATATATATTGTACAAGCTGTTAGCATATTGTACAAGCTGTTAGCATACATCTATTTCTTTTTGTATATTTGTAATGGTTATTCCAAAATCTTGTGATGCTCAGATACTGATAAAATGCATTTTCTATAATATTTTGCAGGGTTATGAAGGATCTTTAATAAAGCTCACATCAAAGCAGGTAAGGGAAGATGTTTTCTTAGATTTTGCTAGTAATTGTTATGGATTCATTGATTTACTGTATACTTATACAATGTTGCAGCATAACCTTTAACAGTGCTGTTTGGAGATCAATTGACAGCTTCTTAACCAAAGTAGTTGTGACTATCCTTGTGGAGAGGACAGCCAGGTTGGCTCTATGGGGGTGCGGCAAGCAGGGCGCCGTGGGAGGATGTGACAGCGTAATCCCATCATCATAGCTCTGTCCCTGCAGCACAAAGTCACTATTACCGGCATTGTGAAGTGGGGGACGTGGAGCACAATGGTGCAATGCAGCACTAATTGCATCACCAGCCACCCGGACCGACCAGTTCAGTCGGTAAGTGGGTGGACAAGGGCAAGCGGCTCTGGGAGTGCCACCCAAGTTTTGGGAGAGTAGGCAAGTATGACTACAACTGTCACAGACACTACTTCCTTTCTGACATGATGGTACATGTGGAAAAAAACAATACATTTTAATAAAGCCACAACCAGTGAAAACTCAGTCCTGGTTTGTAGACTATCAGGAGCTATATGTAATAAAAATAACAACATCTGAATCTGTTATGATGAGTCTATAAAACATAGCCATAGTGAAGTATAGCCAAGTTTAATTCAGGGGATGTAGGCGGCATCCTGGCAGTCGGGATGGCGATGGTCAGAATACCAGCTGGAATCCCAACAACTGAAATCCCAATGGTAAGTATTAGGGTTAGGGCCAGAGTTAGGTTAAGGGTTAGGCACTAGGGGGAGGGTTAGGGTTAGGCTGTGGAGGGGGGGATTGTTAGGGTTAGGCTATGGAATGGAGAGGGTTAGGGTTAGTCTGTGGAAGGGGAGGGTTAGGGTAAGGCTATGGAATGGAGAGTGTTAGGGATAGACTGTGGGAGGGGAAGGTAAGGGTTAGGCTATGGAATGGGGAGTGTTAGGGATAGGCTGTGGAAGAGGAGGGTTAGGGTAAGGCTATGGAATGGGGAGTGTTAGGGTTAGGCTGTGGGAGGGGAGGGTTAGGGTAAGGCTATGGTGCGGGGATTGTTAGGGTTAGGCTGTGGGAGGGGAGGGTTAGGGTAAGGCTATGGAATGGGGAGTGTTAGGGATAGACTGTGGGAGGAGAGAGTTAGGCTATGGAATGGGGAGTGTTAGGGTAAGGCTGTGGGAGGGAAGTGTTAGGGTAAGGCTGTGGGACGGAAGTGTTAGGGTTAGGCTATGGAATGGGGAGTGTTAGGGTTAGGATTAGGCTGGTGGAAAGGTGGGTTAAGGTTAGGGGGAGGTTTAGGGTTATGCTATGGAATGGGGAGTGTTAGGGTTAGACTGTGGGAGGGGAGGGTTAGGCTATGGAATGGGGAGTGTTAGAGTTAGGCTATGGGAGGGGTTGGTTAGGGTAAGGCTATGGTACGGGGAGTGTTAGGGTTAGGCTGTGGGAGGGGAGGGTTAGGGTAAGGCTATGGAATGGGGAGTGTTAGGGATAGGCTGTGGGAGGAGAGGGTTAGGCTATGGAATGGGGAGTGTTAGGGTTAGGCTGTGGGAGGAGAGGGTTAGGCTATGGAATGGGGAGGGTTGGGTTAGGCTGTGGGAGGGGAGGGTTAGGGTTAGGCTGTGGAATGGAGAGTGTTAGGGATAGGCTGAGGAAGAGGAGGGTTAGGCTATGGAATGGGGAGTGTTAGGGATAGGCAGTGGGAGGGGTTAGGGTAAGGCTATGGTATGGGGAGTGTTAGGGATAGACTGTGGGAGGGGAGGGTTAGGGTAAGGCTATGGAATGGAGAGTGTTAGGGATAGGCTGTGGGAGGGGAGGGTTAGGCTATGGAATGGGGAGTGTTAGGGTTAGGCTGTGGGAGGAGAGTGTTAGGGTTAGGCTATGGAATGGGGAGTGTTAGGGATAGGCTGTGGGAGGGGAGTGTTAGGGTTAGGCTATGGAATGGGGAGTATTAGGCTGGTGGAAAGGTGGGTTAAGGTTAGGGAAAGGGTTAGGGTTACGACACTTACCTAATTGTGCCAGGATTCTGACTGTCGGGATGCCGCTGTTGGTATTCTGACCGCCGGCATCCCAACTGCCAGGATCCCATACCCAGCCCTAGTTCAGAAATGGTGTCAGTAATGCTGTTTTATTGAACATGACACCAATAAGAATGGAATTACACAACAGCTATTTGGGCAGCTACAATAGTAAAACCTGTAAAATTTCTTAGGAGCAGGAAAATCACTGCTTGAAATAGTTGTACATAGTATACACACCGGTTTTCAGCAGCTGTTTAATCACTTGTTTGACAGATACAGGAAGGAAGCAAAAAAAAGCATTTGTTTAGGTTGGTTATGAACTGTTTTGCATTTGGACATAAACGCTGCATACAGCTATTTTACCAGCTGTCAGAGCAGAAACTGTGCATGGCATCTACTAAGCAAAACCCATGATATCAATTACCAACCACTTACTGTACTTTGCAGACATGAAAGCAATCTCAAATAATAGATACTATGTTTTAAATCATATTTTAATATTTATTAGCAATCATTCTACTTTTTTATGTTGCACAAAAAGTTGTCTTTAGGTCTTGCGCATTTGGCTATAAAACATAACTAATATTTTTAAATATGACTTACAAACAAATGAACAACATTTATGATAGGATCAATATGTTTATTGATACTATAGCATATCTATGTACAGTACCATTCTTGTAACAGCAGCTGCATTCCCTGAATGCTTATGCACTAGTGGCCATGGGTTTCTCTGGTTGTGCTACCCATTCAACATTGCTCCCAAAAACACAACCTTAATTGGCCTGTATAGTGAACATAGCCCTTTTCCCTACATAGCTTTCAGGGCATAACTACCAGTTGATCAGGATAGCACTTGACAGGGGAGCTTTTTTTTAGGGGGGGGAGTTGGGGCTCAGCCACCCTCAAATTTTAACCTCTTGGTCGCACAACACTGGGGAAGACTGTCCACAAATTACTTCTGTAGAGCCTTTTAGTCCAAGCTACTGGTAGGGGGGCTCGGACTCCTAGATACACTACTGATAGCTTTACGCAGTCCACTAATAGTCATCTAGTATTATTTATAATCTCCCTGAAAGAAATATCAGGTATTGAAAGATTTTCTAATAAGGTTCTTGGCCTGCACAAGTTGTTCATGCGATATTTAATTTCACTGCACAATTATGCGTCTTGATAAAATACACTCTTAAGCTGATCAAAAAAGCATATGAAGTTCAATCATGTATTTATTTAAATTATGATCCTATTACATCATATTGGTATATGAATGAATCAGAAAAGTACCAAGGGAACAAATTTGTAAATTAGCGATGAGACCTGGCTGGATCAAGATTGTCTAGAATTTAGTCGAGTAGCCAAGTTTCCAATCTGTGAGTCAGTATTTTGGCTTATACTGCTAAAATGTCAGTATAGAAATTCTAGTGAAAGACACATTATGTTTCACCAGCCTATATAAATACTTTGTTATTAACCCATGACACCATAGCCAAACATAATTGCTGTTTTGTGATGTCATATATTGCAGATATATCAGTTTTTACTGATAAGCACATGGATAGGAGAATAATGTAAAAGCTGAAGCTAATGGGGTGGTTCTAAAGTCTCAGCAGGTTGGATTTTGAAATTTTAATGTTATTGTTTCCACTATGCATATTTCAGGCAGATCTGCAAAACTAATTGTGTAGAGCAGTTACAAAGATCAGGGTGTGGGCATGCACCTTCAAATGCAAGTGCAAATAAGCAGCACCACCCATAGGCAGTGCCGCACATAGGCTGCGCCACCCATAGGCAGCACCGCACATAGGCTGTGCCACCCATAGGTAGTGCCACACGTAAGCAGCACCGCACATAGGCTGCGCCACCCATAAGCAGCACCGCACATAGGCTGCGCCACCCATAGGCAGTGCCGCACGTAAGCAGCACCGCACATAGGCTGCGCCACCCATAGGCAGTGCCGCACATAGGCTGTGCCAGTAGACATTTTTTGCAGTTCTGAAATTAGCCTTACTGAGATGTTAAGAAATATTTAGGTTTTTTTGTGTATCGCTCACTACATTGTTATAGCGTGTTTCTTCTTTCTAATGTTACATTTCCTTCTAATCCACAGCCTGTTGGTTTTGTAAGTTTTGATAGCAGATCAGAAGCAGAAGCTGCGAAGAATGCATTAAATGTAAGTAAAACTCTTGTATCCGGATATCCTACACAAAGGCTGCACATGAAATTGACAGAAAATATCTTTATACATGCCCAATGGTTATATGAGATGTAATAAGAAAATTACTTACAGGTCTGGGTTACCCCATAGTGGTACTGTATCATTGTTTTTGTTGTTCCTGTGCCTGCAGTAGGTCTTCCCAGTTTCTGCCTTCAGTCTTCATAGAACATCACGTGCAGCGTATGGCACTATAGACCAGTATATAAATTTACATAGAAACTATGCTCTATTTCATATCAATGTGAGGAAATATGTCATTTGTAGCTGTCCAGTTTAAAGGTGATATTTTGTAGAAATAAAGATTAATAGTGATTTTTGATAGGGGTACTTTCTTACAAAATGACCAGTCAATAGGCAACTTGTTTCTTCCAATCATATCGCAGTTCAAGGACCAGCTAAATACATCAAGCAACTTTATAGATATGACAGCATGTAAATACCAACATCATCTTATTACTACTCATATTACAGGTCATATGATCTGGTTATTTGGTCATTAGTACCATGCACGGATTTATATTGTTTTCTTATCTCAGCATCTGAGGCTACTACTCAGAACGGATATATTACTGGCCTTTGTTACCTATATGCTGAAACATGCTATAACCACAAACATATGAAATGTCAGATTAAGTTGAAGCAGTGAAGAGTTCATTGTCTGGAAAGTGAATACTTACTATGTGTAATTGTATATAAAAAGTTGTGGGATAGGAATAATGGGACAGTCATGGGAACTGTGTGTATGAAAGAGTAGTAAATATTTACTGACAGTCTACTAGTTAAGCTCATTGTAGCACGTCAAGTTAAATGACATTTTGGGGCAATAATACATTTTTGTTACTTCTTGATGTCAGCTAATTATGAATAAACAAAATTCAGTTAACAGTTTCAAGTTCAATGTATCCAGATTGCTGGATGTACATAGCGAAATACATTGCTGTATAGACATACAGCATAGCAAGGTACATTATGAACTTGATTACATATAGTTAGTTACTGCTGGTGCTGGGGGGATGCAACGCCTACAGCAGGGACATATCTAGACTTTTCTTTTAGCAGGTGCAATTTAGGAATCAATAAGGACTCCCCCCACATTCTTAGTCTATACTCACCTGTACTTTTACAATACAAATATAATTAAAATAAAAACAACATAAAAGTGTACTCTTTCCCTTTTATTAAAATTCCAATTTAAACATATCTTGCTACAGGGGATAGAACTGCAGACTTTTAACTGGAGAGCTATCCATAATTATATAGTGTCTGTGTTTACCATGGTAATAATTGCTTTCACTGACTATTAAAACCCCCCTGTTTTAAAATACACAACACTCCACACAAGGGATTTGAACACCAAACCTCCTATACTATATTCATACATGTAACTTATGAACTATCAGTGATAGAGTAATATATTTGTGCACCTTGCTAATAATAACGTTCAGTTTAATCCTTCTGTACTTAAAACTCACAATACTCCACCAGAGGATTTGAACGCCAGATCACATCTACCACAGTCAAAAACCTAACACATGAGTTATTTGATATAACATCACAAGCGCACTAATTATAACTATATGTAAGTTAGTTGTAATTCTTAGTTTGGAATGGGTATGAAATACCGCCGGCCGCATGGCCGGCGGTTCGATTCCCGTCAGCGGCAGCCCGACAAGAGCAGAGTTAGAAGCAGCGGAAGCCCGATAGCGCTGGAAATCCCGATCGTGGATAGGTAAGTATAGACTAACCTAACCTAACCCCCCTAACCCTTCTTAGGGGTGCCTAACCCTAACTTCCCCCCCAAGTGCCTAACCCTAATCCCCCCTCTAAGTGCCTAACCACTCCCTTCCCCGCTGCCTAAACATAAGTCCCCCGAGGGGGTGCCTAACCCTAAGTCCCCCCCGGGGTTGGCTAACCCTATCCCTCCCTCCCCCTAGCCTAACCCTAACCCTCCCGGGGGGTGCCTAACCCTAAGTCTCCCCCGGGAGCCCTAAACTTAACCCTCCCCCCCCCGTGGCTGTCCGCTCGCAGCGCCCGGCATCACTACGATCGGGATGCCGGGCGCCGGTCTCCCGGCGTCGGGGAAATGCGGGCGTCTACATCTAGACGCCCGGCATTTCACCCTTGCCAGGATATGACAGTCGGGAAGCCGGCTGCCGGTATTTAGGCAGTCGGCTTCCCGATTGCTTCCCCTTAGTTTAGACCACTGCAACCAGTTGTTACATACGCGATGCTGCATATCCCATCAGCTGTGTATGCAAACAATAGCGTTGCGGGAGTTCAGTGCTTGTCTGAATTTTTTTTTTCACTAAAACTTTATTAACAAATTACCTATCAAGTCAGCGACGCCCTTTGAGAGCATAGACCGCGACGGTAGGCATTGATACATCCCGCCCAGGATCACTAAAGGACTGCTGGGGGTGGGCGATCGCTACAATTAACCACCCTGGATCTGACACTGGCTTGAGGGGAGTGGAGCTAAAACAGCAGTAGTTCCAACACTCCTAATAATCTATTAAAATCACATGGAAAGCATTTATACTGGTAGGCAGTAAAGAAATGTCCCAACAAATGTCCTTAAATCCAGATAACATTTATAGATGTATCTCCATCGCAATGATCAATTGATATTCATATCAGAGATCCAGACATGTAAAAAAATATATAAATAAAATACAACAAAGAAAACACAACATAGTGTAAGCTGGGTACACGCTATGGCCCTGATTCACTACCGATTGCAACTGCGATTGCAATAGTGATTACGTATGCAGTTCTCACTGCGAAAGTATGCTAATCCATTGTGATCACTATGCCGCCGCAGCATAACATATGGACGCCCACTTTACTTTTCACACATCCGTAATGTTTAGCAAGACTGCGAAACCATCGGTACAATCAAGTATCATCACAGCCTCACACAGTCTTGTACAAGCTCTGACCTTACTCAGAAATTGGTAACTTCATTGCACACTATGAGAACTCAAGCTGCATACAGCACTTCAGTGGATAATTTATGCACACCCCTGCAACGGCGTTGAAACATACTGGCACGCCTGCGTTTCTTCGACCACCCCCTGTCACCACCCACAAATGGCACTTCCTGTCAATAACTCTGCGATGGGTCTGCATAGTCACTGCAATCACAATCCCGATCGCAGTGGTCAGTTCGCGCACGCGCACTGCTATGCCTACACAAGCACAGAACGCAACAATCGGCCGATTGCGTGCGTAATCGCAGTTGCGATCGGTAATGAATCAATTAGATATTTGGTTCTTGGCCTCGGAATTGTTTACTGTGTACGCTGCATCAGTGACCAAGGTTCTGTCAATAACCTATTGGATCTGTCACGACATAGCATATGCTGCGCATGCTATGTCAGCCCCATTGTAAAGGCATTGTTCTGAATTTGTAGTGTGTACAGAGATCAGCCCGATCAGGGGCGTTTCTAGAGAGGAGGGGACTCGTGTGCAGTCTCCGACACGGACCCCCTCCTCTCTGTCCGGCGGCCGACAGCGCACTGAGCTGTGCGTGGCCAGCGCCGGAGTTACAGACTCTGAGCACTAGAGTGAGCCCAGAGCCCATAGAGTATGTGCTGGTCACCGGGAAAATGGCCGCGGCGGGCATTTTCCCTGTACTGTGCATGCACAAACGATGGTAAAATGGCCGCGGAGGCCATTTTCCAGTAATTTTACAGCGCCGGACCCTCGCACCGACGTGGGACTCCGGAGAGGTAAGTAAAACTATGGGTGCAGGGTGTGTGGTGCCCCGCACACCCTGCACCCATTATAGATACGCCCCTGAGCCCGATCCTGCATATAAAAAATGTCACTTACACGATTGAACTCCAGGTGATCGTGTGAAACTAAGCAATTATTGTGTAGCGTGAAAGCTTATCTGGTGTTTTTGGCAATCGTTTAGCTCGTCAGATCTTGTCTAGTCTATGGCAAATCTGTCAAGTGTGTACCTAGCTTAAGTCTGTAAATGTTTACAAACACCCAATTAGTCATTTTTTTTTCAATTAACAGACAACAACATAAAAAACAGTAACACCTGACTGGCTAAATACTGTATGAAGATACATTATTGATCACAACTGCTAAAGCGCACACAGACGGTCGATTGTTGCATACTGCGCAGGCTTGCCAACATTTAGCACCCTCCTTCCAGGAGGAGCTGTCGGGCTTACACTGCGGGGGGCGCGATGCTGTCCAAGGGGGCGAGGCCAGGCAGCTGATGCATCATTGGTGGTGGAGCATGGGGGCGTAACAGCGCAATTGCGTCATTGTGGCTCCGCCCCCTCTTCACAATGCAATGTGCAGCAGGGGGCGGAGCCACGATGACACAATTTAGAGCAAATTGCATCACCGCCCCCCCCCCCCCCCCGCGCCCACTGTCGGGGTTTATACTTTTAACCACGGGGGAGGCGGACACATCGCCAGGAGGCTTGTCTGTCTTTCAGGGGGGCCACGAGCAGCACCCGATTTTCGGGAGGCTGCCGGCCGAATCGGGAGGGTAGGCAAGTATGCACTGCGCATGCGTGAAGGCACCATTGCGATCATAATGTGATTGCACTGCGATCACGCAGACCACGGAAAGCCATTGCAGAGTGATTGACAGGAAGTGAGCTTTTGAGGGTGGTGACGGGGGGTAAGGTGGTCGGTGAAACGCAGGCGTGCCTGTCCGTTTGAACGCTGTTGCATGGGCGTGTATAAATCATACTTGCCAACTCTACCTGATTGTCAGGGAGACTCCCTTAAATAGTAGCAATCTCCCTGACTCCCTGAGTCTATCAATTTCCCTGATTTTATCTTACCCCCATTATGAAGCTGTTATATACAAAAAAAAAACCAGAGATATATACATTATAATGGGATCATTAGTATCATTTCCCTGTATTGGTTATATTTGATCCCTATGGCTACATGCATTTTCTGATAAGTATCAGTGTGTATTAATCAACAAGTGATCTTACTAATTGCTTTGGGGCTTGTTTTTAATGAATCAGGCCCAATGTTCTCTAATCTATACCAACCACATTATCACTTTTAGCACAGTTTAAAAAAAAACTCTAGATTCAAAAGCATTGGCCCTATGTGAGAGCCATGTATAACTAATGCATTGTGACAACATGCAAAGGGCCTTATTCAATTTCAAAGTTGCAAGCAAATGCGTCCTATTCAGCGTTGGTCTAATTCACTAGTCTGAAACTGGGCTCCCTCCCCTTCACGTGCCTGGGTTCGACATGGTTGGAGAACGACTGAAGACATGGTTTCTGGAGAGCTTTCAAAATACTAAACATCATAGTACACAATGCAAGCACAGTAGTGAACAGCTGGATAGTTTAGATAATAAGTAACTAGAAAACTTGTCCATCTGAAACGAGAAGCGAAGAAGAAGCCCCTCCGCCTAACCCTAGCCCTCCTCCTAGTAGTGCCTGACCGTAACCCCTAACCCTCAAACCAAACCCCAATACTTACCAGGATATATATTATACACATTTAGCTATATGAAAGTTTTTAGATTGTGTCCAGAAATATTTCTTCTAAGTTGGAGATGAGCATTATGGTTTGACTTTCAATGTTATGTAGACTGCTTCCCCTTACACATAATTAAATTAAATGAAATACTCCTAACAATATAACTTTAAACTGCCAATTTCATGAAATGGGATCATATCACTCACCTCAATAAAAAAGATTTAGTTTTCTCTCAAGCATGTTTGTATGAGGACCTGACAAGCTTATGGGTTTGGTTAATGTGTGTGTTGGTGTATCTTTCTCTAAAAGTCATATGTCAGAAAACATACGGTGCTTGCCAACATTTTAGATTAATTTCCAGGGACCTTTGCTGATAAACATGTGTTTTTCAGCTGATCTAGCACACTGCACTATCCAACATCACATAAAGATGAGACTTTATCATAAGACGGTTCTATTTAACTCTCTACAGATATAGGACACAGCAACCACCCAACATGACCTGTCCTGTGGACATGATAATAACACAGTTCTATTACACCCGGCATGGCTAGATCCCCTACGCCTAATCAGAATACTCAATTCTATTGCACCCAATATGATTTGACCACTGGACATGATCATAATACAAGTTTATTACAATATATATACAACAAAAGAGGTAGCACATAGGTTTGCCATAACAAGATAACAAGCAGATACTATTAGCAATGTAACTTTAATAAAAATGGTAAAAGTGCATGAATAAGAAAACAACAAATGTAAATGTTCTCTGTGAAGCGCTGCGTATAATGTATGCACTATATGAATAATGTAATAAATCATTATTTTGATAATGTAATTCATATTGTTTATAGAGATACTGAGCACTGAATTTGGCAACCAAATAAAGGAAACTGGGATATCGGTCAAGAAGTAATACTGTTTATTAAAATTCTTATTACGGTTATCCAAGTGTAATACAAATCATGCAAACTTTTCTTTATATGCTGTGATTTCATGATCCTCCACTATTATGTTATAATAGACAGCATTTATCACAATGGTAAAGTGGAGAGGAGGTCTGTCTGAGTTAGATACAGGTACTGCATAGCAGAGCCGTAACTAGACTTTTTGGTGCTCTGTGCCAGAGAGATTATCGGCGGCCTTCCTCCACCCCCCCCCCCCCCATTTTTTTTAAATAGGGACATAAGATAGTGCACCTGAAAAAAGGGCCATGGCCTCATGGTGAAGGGCTAGGGAAGGAGATAGGGGAAGCCAGGAGATGCTGGTGATAAAAGAAGAGGAAGCTACAAGTGAGAATGATAAGAAACAGGAAAATTGACAGGCCCAAACAGCGCCCCCTGCCCTGCGGTGCCCTGTGCTAAGGCACTGGTCGGACTACCCTAGTTACGGCCATGCTGAATAGGAAGTGTAATATTCAGAAGGGGGAGTGTAATTCATTAGATAGGTTCATTCACCATCCAAAAATGATTTTGTAATAAATGCAAACCTGCCATTTTAGAAGCTAAAATGTCTAAGGTGACAGAATTCTCTCTGCTCTGAAAGCTGGTATTCATTCACCTGACCATTGGGTTTTGGGTACCAGCTACTTGGGGTTTGTTCCCCACCAATATGTTACACTAATGAGGGGTAATTTCTAAAGAAGGGAGATAGTCTTAGTTGAAAAATAATAATAAATTAACATTTTCTGTAAACATTCTTAAATGTTAATTGCTAAGCAGGTGCTATAAACTGTTAAGTTCCATTTCAAGCCTATTTGCCAAATCATAGAATAGTAACAGTACGTTCCTCAACCCCTTTATTTCTAGATATGAATCTACAGAAGTAAAATCCAAAGTACTTGGACAACACCTTAGCATTGTTAAAAACAGCTGGAAAATTATGAAGTATTGAATTGATACAGTCTCCACCAGTAACTTCCATGTGGACAGATTTTATTTCCTTCCATTATCTGCGAATTGGTTTGCAATGCTTGATGTTTGTCAGTGCTGGTGCAGAACAGTTGTTCTGCATTCAAAATAGACTGCAAAGCAGATATTGCCCGACGGGGGTGCCGACATCGGTAAGTGTCGAACGACGGTGCGGGTGGGGGGAACGGGGTCACATCTGCATTCGGCAGCATGGCATCGCTAACGATATCCCCAAATTGAGCTGTATGTTCAGACAACGGGGGATATCGTTATCATCCCGCGGGAGTGCACATCATCGATCGTTCAGTGCATACACACTGGACAGTGGCAAATGCAGGATTTCTAGAGGGGGGTTTCCAAATGCTTGATTTTAGAGTGACAGTGGCCTGTCCATGAAGATGGCATAATTAGCACGTATCCAGCTTTAATATGTTACATACAAAGTATATTGTGTTGCATAATTCCAGCATATACAGGGCATATACAGGACCAGCGATCACATTATGCCATTAGATGCGGCAGTAGGTCCTTGCTGTCTGTGCAGAATGTATTTTTTTAGATGTGGGCACCATTCTTGAGCATTGGAGCAAGTCCGGGAGTCTGATGGAGAAGCAGAAGAACCTAGCACTGCCCTGGATATATATATGTACATATCGGTCTCCTTATGTACTGGGTAGTGTATTATTATACAGTATTAATTATTAACCCTATATGGTCTATAGCAGTGCACCCCTAACAGTGCATGTTTTCCACATCTTCTAGTTGGTGCACAGGTATATTTATTACTGGCTGACACATTTTAAAAGATCCACATTTGGTGCTAATCATTTCATTTGTGATACTGAGAAGAACATGCAGCACTAGTAACATTCTATTATATTACTATTTCTATTGTGGTCTTCATGTGTGCTGGGGAGGGGGGTTTCCAGGCAGACGGAAACCTCCCTGCGTTTGGTTTTGCTGGACAATATGAACAAAATATCTTTGAACGATATCGTTATAGTTCATATCGTTCAATTTTATCGTCCAGTGTGTATGGCCCTTCAGACAGTGGAGGGATCTAGGTCCAACAGCAGCAGAGAGAATTGTTATGAGAGTGCTGTTACTTATGTCAAGCGATCCTATATATATACGTTCTGATACACTCAAAGATTAAACGCTTTATGGTCCGATGACTCCACACACTCCATACAAACACACCATGTCTTGACTAAAATAACGAGACTAAGACATTGCATTGTGGTGAAAATGGGTCAGCTTTTTATTAATATACTAAATCATAAGACCTATTTATGTAACTCCTGCTATTTAGTATATCTTCTAAATCTTAATGAACTTCTAAAGAAAAAATGGTGGCGGGGACTTGGATGGCCTAGCACAGAGCAACATGTTTAATTTAACATATAAAGAAAATAACAAAAGTATGGGCCTGAACAGCCCGCCACAAATAAAATATCGGGACCAACTACCCCCTTTACCCCTGCAACTCGCAAGGTCTCAGACTTCCTGCCCGACCTTGCGGGGATTACAACTTGGGGAGCCCCCGTGCAGCCGAGGGGGACCGTACCCACCTGGACCGGTGGTACTCACAGCGCCCTCACGTCCACCCCAGCCACACGGACAACCCTCCAGGAGCCAATTGAAATACCAAATCTGTTCACTAAATACAAGAAAGGCCATACAAGACCAGCCACTACAAACTAAGCCGACATCACACGAAACGAACAACAACAAAAACCTAGGGAGGGTGGGTGGGCAATCTCCTGAAGAAAAGAGGGAGAACTAGGATCTATTTCTCCCATAAACCTATGGGTCAAACTCCACCCCTTAACAACCAAACTCTCTATTGGCTTAACCTAAAACCCTAAGCACCACCTGCCTGCAAACTTTAACTCTTTGTATCCCAGAGTGTGCAAAGTGACAGACCAGAGGTTTATGTCACTCCTTTCATATAGGAATGACTTCCGTGGTCTTAAACGCTCTATGGTCCGATCACTCCACACACTCATGCCATACAAACACACCATGTCTTAACTAAAATAACGAGACTGAGACATTGCATTGCGGTGAAAATGGGTCAGCTTTTTATTAATATACTAAATCATACGACCTATTTATGTAACTCCTGCTATTTAGTATATCTTCTAAACCTTAATTAACTTCTAATGAAAATGGTGGCGGGGACTTGGATGGCCTAGCACAAAGCAACATGTTTAATTTAACATATAAAGAAAATAACAAAAGTACGGGCCTGAACAGCCCGCCACAAATAAAATATCAGGACCAACTGCCCCCTTTACCCCTGCAACGCGCAAGATCTCAGACCTCCTGCCCGACCTTGTGGGGATTACAATGAAGAAAAGAGGGAGAACTAGGATCTATTTCTCCCATAAACCTATGGGTCAAACTCCACCCCTTAACAACTAAACTCTCTGTTGGCTTAACCTAAAACCCTAAGCACCACCTGCCTGCCAACTGCTAACCCTTTGTATCCCAGAGTGTGCAAAGTGACAGACCAGAGGTTTATGTCACCCCTGTCATATAGGAATGACTTCCGTGGTCTTTTCCAGGGCATGTTAGTCCCAGCTAAAGTACATTACTTGTTAGAAGCCATGGCACAGCATTCAAAGTAGGGATGTGCAGGCTCGGTTCTACTCGGTTCCGTTCGGTTCTTTTTACCGAATCTTATTGGCTATCCAAAACTCGTGACAGCTGAAACCCAATAAGATCCGGTAAAAAGAACCGAACGGAACCGAGTAGAACCGAGCCTGCACATCCCTAAATTTCAAAGTATTGATTTCAACCATGTTTTTCAATGCTTTAGATTATAGTCACAATGGATCTCATTCATGCAAATGGTTGATGTTTTTCAACTGCGCATGTATTGTTCAGTGCATATCTCAGTCCTTGCACATTTGGATGCACAGATGTACACCAGGAGAGGGCTTGTATTCAGCATTAGCATAAAGCCGCAGATGCAAGACCTGCAAAAAATGCAGATACAGACACTGCAGCGTCCAACTCAGTATCAGGCCCAATATTTGTCTGTACCACTTTTAACACCACTTACCTTCCTGATATATTAAATAGTAGTTAAAAGGACTGAACTTTGAAATGCATTGCATTAGCCAGAAATGATTTTTACTGTAATACCTTTATTTCTCTTGTTATGACGCTCCTGATTGTTTCTATTGGTACCAAAGTTGACTGTAATTTTCTTGCCGATTACTGCCCACCTGAAACTTTCTAAAGAGAATATAAATTTTTGCTTTATTCTGTGGTATCAAGCAGGGCCTAAATATCAGCCAGTCAGACCTATACAGAACTCGTTAAGCTGGATACACATTATACGACTTGCAAACGATGCGATGTTGTCAATGATTTCCCCTGAACTCCCTGGAACTCCTGGACTAACGATATAGAGCATACACACTGTGCAATTTTACCAATGGCCAAACAATATATCACTTGTTGTTAACAATTTCCAAATTGTTAGATCATTAATGATATATCGTTTGCTTACCAAAACACCTGACAACCATCTTAAAGATTTCTGCTAAATTTAAAGTGGGCTGTACTATGACACAGATGCATGCACAGATAAGTGAGATCCATGCATGCACCTGTGTGTAAAAAGTTTAAAGTGTTAAAATAAATGTGGTCCCCCCTAAAAGCACAACCAGCCCAGACTTTTCAGAGCCAGTCCTGGTTGTCTAAATACGGGGGATAAAAGATGTATGGGTACCCTGTTTTTAGCACGGCCAGCACTGGGCTCAGCGAGCCGGTCCTGGTTTTGAAAATACAGGGGACAAAAAGAGTAGGGGTTCCCTGTATTTTCCATAACCAGCATCAGACTCTTTCTAGCGGGGTTTCCACAGCCAAGGAAACCCTTTCACCCGGTCTCCCGGCCAAAGCATTACACATGACCGCTAGTCAGTCCAGGCTGGGGATCCCTGTGGAGGTGGCCAATGAAGCGGTCCCCCTCTCCAGGGCACCCCATGCTTGGGCTGATAGCTCGGGGCTATCTCTGGCACCTCTGGCTGGTGGGTGCCGGTTTAAAAAAATTGATGAACTAATTTTGTCCTTTGTTGGAGAACTACAGGTCCCAGCAAGCCTCCCCGCATATTTTTACTTGGAGAACTACATACTGGTACTGGTACTTGGAGAAGACACACACACCATGAAAGTATAACTTTTATTACAGTCCCATTTACACTCACACATACTCACCTACAATCCCTGGACACGTCCTCTTCTCCATGTAGGCATCCACTGTCTTCTTCAAACAAAAAACGGAAAGTCCCGACTCACGAACTTAGGGCCTGATTCAGAGCTGAACGCTCTGACCAGAGCGCTCGCTCTGAATCAGGGCCCTCCTCCATGAAAATGGAGCGGCCTCTTGGCCGCTCGCATAGCTGTGGGTGACCACCCACAGCATATGCGAGCGGCCAAAAAGATGGCATCGCGACCATCGGACTTGCGACGGAGAACCTGCGGTAGGGTCTCGTTGCCGCAAGCCCTGGAGTGATTTTGGCTCTATCAGAGCCAAAATCACTCCCACTGACATCACTAGTGATGTCAGTGGGGCCGGCTTCAGACTGTAGGCGTTCCCATGGGTACGCCTCCTTCTGGCAGGCACGCCCCCGGCACGCCCACCAAAGGGGGCGTGCTGTCAATCAACATCGACAGCACGCCCCCTTTGGTGCGAGACCCGGAGCAATGGAAAGCCCGTCGCTCCTCGGGTCTCGCGCATGTGCACGACGGAGCTCCCTCCGTCGTGCGCATGCGCAGTGAGGAACATTGACCCGCTTGCGAGCGTACTGCCGCTCGCGAGCGGGTCTGAATGACCCCCTTAGGGCCTAATTCAGAGCCGGACGCTCTGAACGAGCACCCGCTCTGAATCAGGGCGTTTTTTTTGTTTTTTTTTAGCGTCCTCCTGGACGCTCGCATAGCTGTGGGTTACCACCTACAGCTTATGCGAGCATCCATGATGATGGTTGCGATGGTCAAGACCATCGCGACCATCGGGCTTGCGACGAGACCCTGCGGTAGGGTCTCGGTGACCGCAAGCCCTGGAGTGATTTTGGCTCTATCACTAGTGATGTCAGTGGGGCCGGACCCAGACGGTAGGCGTTCCCATGGGAACGCCTCTGTCTGGCCCCGCGCCCCTGGCACGTCCACCAAAGGGGGCGTGCTGTCACTCAACATCGACAGCACGCCCCCTTTGGTGCGAGACCCGGAGCGACAGCTTGGCTGTCGCTATCTGGGTCTCGCGCATGCGAACGACGGAGCTCCCTCCGTCGTGCGCATGCGCACTAGGGCACCATCGACCCGCTTGCGAGCGCTCAGCGCTCACGAGCGGGTCTGAATCAGGCCCTTAGTACCGTCCTTTAAGGACAGTACTTCCCGAATGACAGCTCACCTCCACCTCTCAGCCAATTCCTCAGCTCACCTACACCTCTCAGCCAATTCCCTCCATTGATTTCAATGGTGTGAACTGCTAGATTACTAAAGACTACCTTTAGCTCACCTCTCTCAGCCAATGTTAACCCGGGTACACACTAGACAATAAGTCGTCCGATCCATCATCCACATCGGCCAGTGTGTACTCGCTATGTCAATGACGATGCACGCTCCCGAATGCAGGTCCGACGGGTGATATCGTCAATAGGGGCTATGCAGCCGAATGCAGCATGGCCCCCACTGTTGCTCCGTTGCTGCCGGCATCACCAAGTGTTTATGCATTGGCGGATGCTGGCACCCCCGCCGGAACCTGCTGCGGACGACATCGTGCTGGGTACACATCGTTAAGTGTGTAACCAGCATTAGTGTCTTGAATATTTTACTGAATCCCAGGGAGATTCTCTTCAGAAAGATAGTGCAGTTATTACCCAGGGCCGTAGATGCTAGACAAAGGTGGAGATCTGACGGTTACATAGTAGCCTTGAGGGCTGGAGGTTATTGGCAAGATGGTGACCTGCTGATCACGGAACAGCCTTGGGTGCTTGGAGATACTTGGCAAGATGGTGACCTTATGGTCTCAGAGCAGCCTTGAGGGCTGGAGGTGCCTGGCAAGATGGTGACCTGATGGTCACGGAGCAGCCTTCAGGACTGGAGGTGCTTGGAAAGATGGTAAACAATATAGACCACTTCAGACGCTGCACTGTGGTGATTGCCGCCGGAATGGTGCAGGAATGTGATGGCCGAAGACGCAGCACTGTGGTAAATGTCTCTGGGATGATGTGACAATTGTGATGACTGAAGATGCTGTACTGCGGTTAATGCCGCCAGGATGTTGCGGCAGTGGAAAGATGATGTGTACACACACTGCGGAGGTAGTTGCGGTGTAAGGCTGGAGACCCTCGGATGCAGCAGTGCGCACTGTGCCGCCGGAATATGACACGGCACTTGGAAGGCTGGAAGCACTCTGCAGCAGAGATAGTCGCAATGTTATGCTGGAACCTCAGACGCTGCAGTGTGGTTAATGCTGCTGAGATGTTATACAACAGGATACCTGACAGACTCGGGACTAGAGACGCTGACAATCACAATGAGAGATACCAACTCTATGGAACTGGAAACACATGTATTAAGCTATCACCGGCACCCGAGCAAAGCATCAGCAGGAAAGAAAAAGGAAGAGGAACCAATCCTAGTCCCAGGAGAGATGACATAACAGCCGAATGTGAGGACTTCATGAGTTCTCCGTCTCTAAGCAACAGGCGTAAGAGAATTGCCAGGAGCACCATTGTCCAAGAAGACATGGCCGCGGCTTGTGACAAATATTCACTGGTCTCGGGTTCTTTGGCTCTTGTAATGACCCCTAAATAATCATTCTTGATATCGTAAATCTTGGAACTCTACATGTTTTACAGCAAGATGAAGCAGTACATTAGTTTAGAAACAGACTTAAATGACACTATAGTTCGTTGTCATTATTGGCTTCTGCTAAATATGTGTAAATAATGGCCTCTTGGGGCTGCGAACAAAAATGTGCAAGTCAGGTGGTACATACAGCCGCACTTACGCTGCGGGTAATTCACTCTTAATTACACCGAGCCCATAGGTAGTCCAGCTATGGAGAATTGACTGTTTTAAGTAGGAGCTGTGAGGTCCTGGACTTGGGAACTTTGCAGTTCTGCCAAATGAGGGGATATAAATCAGGTTATAACCCGGCGCATGCATGCATATAATCCCCAGACTGACCTGGTGAAGCAGTAAATTATGCATTACCATTTAGGGGCAGAGGGCCTCATTCAGAGCCAGACGCTCTGAAAGAGTGCTCGCTCTGAATAGGGCGTTTTGGGTTTTTTTGTGCGTCCTCCTGGCCGCTCGCTTAGCTGTGGGTGACCATTGGGGCTTGCGATGAGACCCTTGTGGTAGGGTCTCGTTCCCGCAAGCCCCAGTGAGCTTTCGGCTCTATTAGAGCCGGAAGCTCACCCACTGACATCACTTGTGATGTCAGTGGGGCCGCCCCCAAATGGCAGCCGTTTCTTCGGGAACGCCTCCGTGTGGCCAGCCACCCCCCCTACCCGCCTCCAAAACGGGTCAAGCTGTCAATCAAAATTGCCAGCTGCCCCGCTTTGTTGCGAGACCCGTAGTGACAGAGCGCCCGTCGCTAGCCGGGTCTCGCGCATGTGCAGTGGCCAAACATCGACCCGCTCGCGAGCGTGTCTGAATCAGGCCCAGTATACCCGAGTATCTCTCAGCTGTCCAGACAATATTTTACTAATAGAATTGATAACTAATGAGGGGAAGCAGATTAATCTGTAAAGTGAGTAAATTAAAGATTTGTCTAGACTTCTTTAAGCATTTAGACCAGAGGTTCCCAACCACGGTCCTCAAGGCACACTAGCAGTCCAGGTTTTAGGGATAGCCATACTTGAGCACAAGCGACTTATTTAGTACCTCAGTTTATTTGATTTTACCATCTGTGCACAATCATGGATATCACTAAAACCAGGACTGTTAGTGTGTCTTGAGGGCCGAGGTTGGGAAACACTGATTTAGACTAAGGAGCTTCCTGTTTATATTCAGTCTTTGTGGAAGTTCTTGATGTTTACTGCAAAACACCTGTAGTGTGAGGTTTGTTGTATATACTGTACGAAGGCACATTTGAACGGGAGGGTGGGGGATAGGTTGTGCATCATAATGATGAGTGCAATTCAAAACTAGAGATGGGTAATAGAGAGAGATGATTGTTTCAGTAGATGTTAGAGGTTAAAAAAAGGATGTTGAATGAGGACCAATGACTTCAGCTTCATTGGCAGTGGCGGGCTGGGCCGAGGGGCAGGGTGCCAAGTGCCCCCCCGGGCCGCAGCGCCATGCAGGCCGCTGGCCGTCTGTGTCTCTGTGTCACAGGCTGCACCGCGTGTGTAGCACTGACCGGACGGAGTTCGGCAGCTGTGTGTTTGTTTTGATCAGCAGCCAATGAGAGTCTGTCAGACTCTCATTAGCTGCTGCTGCGCCCACTGCAGGAGCCGCTCCATCTTCCGGCTCCCTAAGTGGGTAATGAGAGAGGCGTCATGACGTCTCTCCCATAATGCAGAGTGGCCCAGCCCGGGAGGACAGAGGGAGGAGCGGATAGCGGCGGCAGGAGCAGGGATTCAGGTAAGTGTTTTTTTTAATTACGTGTGTGTACTAGGGGGGGGCTGGCACTACAAGGGGGAGACCACTACTGGGGGCACTACAAGGGTGTGGACTACTGCTACTGGGGGCACTACAAGGGGGGAGGACTACTACTACTGGGGACTACTACTACTGTGGGCACTACAAGGGGGGGACTACTACTACTGGGGGCACTACAAGGGGGGACTACTACTGGGGGCACTACAGGGGGGACTACTACTAGGGCCGCTACAAGGGGAGGGGACTACTACTAGGGGCACTGCATAGGGGGGAGGGGACTACTATTAGGGGCACTACATAGGGGGAGGGGACTACATAGGGGGGAGGGGACTACCACTGGGGGCACTGCATCAAGGGACCACTGCTGGGGGCTCTATATAAAGGGAAATACTGGGGGTACTGCACTGGGGCCACTATTTAAGGGGCACTGCATAAGGGTTACCACTTTTGGGGGCACTGCATGGGGGGTGGACTGTTACTGGGGGCACTATATAAGGGGCACTGCATAGGGGGTACCACTATTGGGGGCACTATATAAGGGGCTTACTACTGGGGGCACAAGGGGCACAACTACTAGGGGCACTATATAAGGGGCTTACTACTGGGGGCACAAGGGGCACTGCACAGGGGGGACCACTACTGGGGTCACTGTATAAGGGGCACTGCATAGGGGGGATCACTAGTGGGGGCACTACTGGAGGCCTGCATAAGGGGTCGTCTCCTGGGGCACTGGGGGGCACTGCATATGGGCACTACGGCAGGGGGCTGCCCCTAATCTTTATTTTTACTTTACATTAATCCCATATGGTCCCTCCTCCTCCTTGGAACACTTGAGGGGGGGGCACCGTAGCACGCACGTTCTTCGGGCACCCTGACTACAAGCTACTACTCTGCCAGGGCCGCCTGCATGCATTTGCCCCCCAGGCTACAAGTTGCCAGCCAGCCCCTGTTCATTGGTCACATGCTTATTACAAATATCCAATTATTTTATATATCAACGTGATTATTCATAATTACACTAAAATGTAGCTAACAGGCCAGAATCATTCAGCCCAACATTATTATTATTATTATTACATTTTATTTATAGGGCGCCACAAGTGGCCCTCAGCGCCATACATACAGTAAAGCGTACACAGAACATTATATTACAGTACAGTAACCAAAATATAAACAGAACACAAGTAACAATTAGCAACACAATTCTCCATATACAGTACAGGTCTGACGGTGAAGGCTGTCATAGAAGTGCTAGAGAAGAAGGCTGTGAGACATTGGGGAGGAGGACCCTGCTCCTAGGAGCTTACAATCTAGCTTACAACATTGTGATATCCTAAGTAGGGACATGTCTGAAAGGGGGCGTGGTCATCTCCCAAGCAGGGGTGTGTCCATCTTACAGTGGATGTGACCTTAGGTAGAACAAGCCTAGCTAGGGATGGCCATTGATGGTTTAAATCGATGGTAAAATAGCAAGTAACCATCAATGGTTACAAATGATTCACTGGGTAACCATCAATGGTTTCACCAACCGATGGTCATCCCTGTCTTTTGACTGACCCGTAGGCCAATCAGAACATGGGGGCGGGACTTCTTGGTTGCCAGGGGCCAGCACTTGGTAAAAAAACCCAAAAAAAACATTCGGTTATGCTTTTACATTGATGGAGGGAAACCATCTGGTACTCCCCCATCAATGTCAAAAACATTTGACATTGGTCATAAACCATCGATTATTTTGAATCATCGATGGTCGATGGCCATCCCTAGGCCTAGTACCAAACAGGTTACTGCCACAACTAACACTTCCTTTTCCAAAAAACATCCCTTCAAATATGTGTGCCATTGAAATGGCATCTTCCACCTGTACCTGTATCAGCACAAAGTTATTCTAATTGAGATAATGGTACAGTCCCCTCTAATAAAGAGTAAATTGGGACAGCTGGGAGGTATGCAGTACATTACAACCCCCACCTGCTACCACTCAGGGTCAAGCACAGGATTTTTAAAGGGGGTATACACACTAGGAGGTATATTTCCAAAAATGATAGTTTTTAGAAGTGGAGATCCTGCCTATCAGGGGCAGAACTATGGGAGACAATGGAGGCACCTGCCGCCAGGCTCCAGCTTTGAAGGGGCACCTCCTCCATCGCCCACAATATACCTACCCTCCAACATGCTAGAATCTGATTGGTTGCTATGGGCAACATCTCCACTTCTAAAAACTCCAACTTTAGTAAATATACCCCATAGGGATGGAAAATAAGTACAAAGTTGTGCTATTTGTAAAAAGGGAACTGTTTTGGCATTAACAAGAGTTTTGTGTGTGGTATATGACAGTATATGTCTCCAAACTAGGGGCCTGATTCAGTAGGGACCGCTTTTGCAATCGCAGTAGTGATTACCAGTGACTTGTGGTGAGGTAAATGGCTGGGAAGGCACTGGGTAGTATCAGAGACAGATTTACACATACATATATGAACCCGAGGGGTCATGTGGGCATTATACAAAGGTGCAGCAGTATATAGTGCTGGAGATTTGCTGTGTTTTGATCAGGGATGTGCGGAAAAGGTAGGGAGGGGAGGCAGTGCCTCATCTGCCATACACTTTTTACTCCAGAGTTTTGACTTTAAAAACTATTAGATTTATACAAAGAAGATATTTATAATATTTTCTTTACATTTTTCTTATAATTTTTATAGTAAATACTGTGGAGTATTCCAAACTATGACAGGAAAGCCTCTGTCTCACCTGCCTCACCTCACCGCACATCACTGGTGTTTACGCATGCAGTCCCACTGACATGGGCGGAGTTGGAGAGGGGCGAATGAACAGAACCAGGGAGTTTTGATTAGGCACAGGAAGACAACTGTGTTATGTCTGTACACTAAGAGCAATTGGTGTTGTTGCCCTTTGTTTCCCACAACATTACAAGCGGTATGACAAATCATTAGGCATGTTGGTGGATAGCATTGTGCCTTATAGCTTGGGGTCATGGGTTTGAATTCAGCCAAGACCATATCTGTGTGGAGTTTATAGCTTTTTCCCATACTTGAGATGGTTTCTTTGCACAGTGTGCATGCAACAGAATTTAGACTGTATAGAGATTATATAAAGCACTGCATAGTATGGTGGTGCTACATAAATATATATTAAAAAAGTAACTGCAGTAGTAATTTCATACAATGTATAAATATTGTTGTCTAGAATGGTATGTTGGCCTCTGTTGGCTTTAGTGATTTGCCATTCATAATGTTTGTGCTTTTTGTGTACCTTATTTTGTTATTTCAAAATTATTTTTAGTTTGATACCCAAAATGCTTGTCTGACTCCTAATTCAGTAAATATTATCCACACTGCATATAACTGCGTACATCATAGAGCCTTGTGCACATTGTAGTAAGCAAATCAGTGTTCCCAAGGCATTGTCTTTTTTGGCTATACTATCTCCCAGACAGACTTCATCCAGACAGCACAGCAATAGTATTGTGCCCCACAGTGACAGGGGTGCCGCAAGGTATTTGTGTGGTGGTAAAAAAAGAAACGTGCCTGCAGGGGGCATAGCCACTATTCCAGGTTGTTGTGGCCATGTCCAGCCTAAAAGTACCAAAGCCTGATATTCTTCTTGGCCCCTTGTGCCAAGGATGCTGTCAGCAAGTACTCTAGAATGACAGACTAGAAATACAACATGGAAAAAGATGCTTCTATGCTGACAATCCATTGTTTTGCCTAAATTTTATACTTAAGGCGCCTACACAGCGATTGGCCAATTCCGACGCATCGGAACGACAAATCGTTCATATCGTCCAGTGTGTATGCATGATGCCGATGCCGGCGTGGTCGTGCGGTGCATCCTCAGATCTTTTGTACATGCAGAAAGATCTGAGGATGTAGCTGGCCAAATGCAGCATGGCCCCCGCTCCCCCCCCTCCCCCGTTGCTCCATCGCTGCCGGCATCAGCAAGTGTGTATGCACATGTCAATACCGGCACCCCCGTGGGGTCCTGTCGCTCACGAGATTGTGCTGGGTACACATCGTCTAATGTGTACCCAGCTTTAGTCTTCAGCTGGCCATACACCAGACCAACTTTCCTCCAACCACCAACTAGTTGGTTGGTTGGTTGGAATGAAAGTCCGGTAATGCATGGGAACAAAGGACTATCAGGCATTTGCTCCCAAACACTGGAAAACGGACGAATGCTGTTGTTCAGACAAGTTGTTCATATCAAACAGCTATAACCAAATTCTCTGAGCGACCATTTTTCATGTTTTCTGGTGTTTGGGAGCAAATTGCTGACTGTCAGTTGCTCCCATGCATTACCGGATTTTCATTCTAACCAACCAATTAGTTGAATGGTTGGAGGAAAGGTGGCCTGGTGTATAGTTTTAGGTGGTTTTCCAAACAACAAACTATTGTAATTGCTCATGAAGTCTGTATTCAATCCGGTGACCTGACCATTTGTATCACATCATTTTGTGATATTTAGTGATTTGCTGTCTGAGACAACCAAGAATGTAGGGAAATAAAACAACTGTGTGAGTGCTTTGTTCTAAGAAAACAATCAGATTTCAAATACTTTTTACATTAGGTACACCACTGTGAACTTTCCTTAGGTTTTATATTTCTTATGGTGAGGTAAAGACCAGAAAGAAAAATTAAACTATTTTATAGACAAATGCGTTTTCCATTGAGTGGACAGTAAAACATATTTTACAAAGGCTCCTAGATTATATTATGAATTTCATGAGAGCTTAGCTTGATATTGTGGTCTCCAAATACCACAAATAGATATTTGATGACCAAAATATTGTTTTGCAACAACATTGTTTCATTGGCTAGTAACATTCCCTAATATTATTGGCTAGAATCATTAGCTAGTATTATTGACTAATATCACTAGGTAGTATTATTAGCTCATATTATTGGCTGGTATTTTTGGCCATAAGAAAGTGAACTGTTGACAAGACACAAATACTGCCATGAACCTAATTACTAAGTTGAAAGGGGATGTAGCCAGGAAATCCTGACAGTGAAAGCCCAGCATGGGACTAAAGATAGGTGTCAAAATACAGATACCTATCATTAGCCCCACCCCGAAATCCTGATGCCTGGCATACCGAATGTAGGTAAGCCGGGCGTCCGGAGCTCTTAGCTGTGGGGGGGGGAGAGGGTTAGGTTTAGGGAATCCCAGGGGGATTTAGGGTTATGCACCCCCTCGGGAGGGTTAGGGTCAGGCTAGGGGAAGGGGGGGTTAGGGTTAGGCACCACCGGGGAGGTTAGGGTTAGGCACCCCCCCACCCTGTAGAGGGTTATTTTTAGGGTGCAGGGAGGGGGGTTATGTTTAGGTACCCCTGGGGGGTTAAGGTTAGGCACTAGGGGGGAGATTTGGGTTAGGCACCACTAAGGGAGGGTTAGGGTTAGGGGGTGGAGAGGGGAGAGTTAAGGTACTTACTTACCCTAGTCAGGATCTTCATCTGCCGGCCTTCCGGTGTCGGGATTTCATCTGCCGGGCTTAGATCCGGAGATGTTACATATCGATTCCGTTTAAAGTTTGTCCCCCAATTAGAACTATCTGGTTATGTACCTGGTTTGATCTTAATCAGATTGCTAATGGATCAATAGAGAGAAACTAACTAAACAAATAACCGTTACCCTCAAAGAATGACTCTGGCATTAACCACTATTGTTGGAAACAGTATGTGGACCTTTATGTTTAGTAACTGGTGGTATCATTTTTAGCAGCAGTAACTTCAATCAAATGTTTTTTGTTGATGTTAATCTGTACCACTCATCAGCTTGGAGGTATTTTGGCCCTTTACTATTTTCAGACCTGCTCAAACTCAATGAGGTCTTTCATTTCAGTTCTTACTATAACTTGTCATGTAAGTTAAAGTCAGGACTTTAATTCCGCTAACTCAGCATGTAAATTTTATTGTGATTCAGCCATTCTGTTGTAGATTTACTTTAGGGTTTCAGATCATGATTGTTCTATATAATGATATATTGACATAATATCTGATGTTTTTACTGTCTAAAGAGCTTTATTTATTAATGACAGGGTTGCAGTTTACAGATCAGGAACACTATCTGTCCTAAATGATTCAATGGAACAGATTACCCCTTTCACACTGCCATCAAATAACCCGGGATATTGCACATGAGCGCACAGCAGCCCGGGTTACTGCGCAGTGTGAAAGGGCCCAGTTGAAATAACCCGGGTCAAGTGATCCGGCATTTAAAATCTGGTAACTAGTAGGGTTGAACACAGGGTGAACGGGTAACCCGGGTTCACTGCATAGGAAGAGCCGGCGCTTGGAGACTATCTCATCTCCAAGCACCGGCTCAGCAGCGATGGCGGTGACGTCATCGACCTGATATTATTGCCGGGTCGGGCCACCAGTAGGGCTATTTCACACATGCCGGTTTTCAGTGGCTGGCAAAACGTGTGTTTTTTTGCAGTGTACTATTTTTAATGAAGTATGTAAATAAATGGGTCCTTTCAGAAGGCACGGATACGGCATGGTCACCGTGTTACAGCCGGGAATATCCACTGAAATGGACGGCTGCCATTCATGGTTTCGATGTTAAAGATTGGGGAAAAAAAACATACACACGGCAAAAGCATCACACACCGCACTAAAAATTTTGAGTGTGAATGGAAAATATCCACTGGAAAAGAAACGTTCAGATCTTTGCCGGCCGGTGAAAATTGGCGTGTGTGTGAAATAGCCCAAAGGGGTCTTAGGTGGGTTGCACTCGGGGCCAGCGCTCTAGGCAGCTGCCTAATGTTGCCTAATGGTAATGCATTCATTGTATGGGTAAAGCAGGAGATACAACTGATATCTCCTGTTTACCTTTCATCCCCGATACAGTTCACCGTCACCGTGTGCTAGTATGGGGACACATTATAAATTCATCTATCGCCACTAGTGGAGAAAGTATGAGTGGTAGCACTCTCAGGCAGAGCTGCTTTTCGGAGCCTTCTGTCCGTGCGCTGGACCAATATTGAATTGCTCTTTTAGCATCCGCTTGTGGCCACTCATTAACGGTGGGCTATAGGGACCCAGTTATGAATATTATTCTAACTTTTATTATCCTAAATGTGTATATAAAGCTCATAAGAGTATGTAAAAGTGTATAAGAAAAGCTGACCTAAGGTTAGAACCCACAGGACACAGCTGTCCCAGTGATGTGCAATTCAAGTCTAGCCAGATCAGTGCTTTTAAGGCAGCCTCTGAGATAGAAACTAGGTATAGACTGCCAGTTCACTCGATGATAAATCTTATCATAGTGACATTTCAGTTGAAGTCGCAATGCCCAGAAAGTATTCACATCAATTATAACTTTGGGCTGAAAGTTTTATATCTCTCTGGTTCTGTTTTGAAATGTTAGTCTAGGAGACTGCCAGAGGATAAGAGGAGAGCATGCAGGATATAGGCCTCCAAATATGGTGCTGTGCTGTTGAAAGATGATAGAAGGAATGTTGCTTTTGCCTTAGAGCCCGATAGCTATGGTGAACTCTGCCAAACAAATGAGGTAATTTCACTTGAGCTTTTAAAGATGTTAGTGCAATAATGCTTTAATTCCCCACAACAACCCCCTTCATGGTCTGCTTCAAGGCTGTCATCTGTGTTTGCACTTTTCTGATATCTCCAGGTATGTGGATCATATTCCACTTCTGCTTTTCATTACTGCGGAGCGCAACAGTGATCGGAGCAGCTTAGAAAAGTAGCAGCACTTTGTGTCCTGTCACTAGAAGTATAAATTTATGAAATGATTAGGAAAAGAAAAGATATTTGGACTATATTACGGAAAATTAATGCAATATGTTATTCCCTTCAGTATTCACATTGACTTCTCCTTGATATACAAAGAAAAGGTAGAGAAATAAATGTTACTTGTATAATGTGGAGATGGCCAGCACCAAAGGTTCATCCGCTACCCATGAGTTACCTACTATGGGTGTAAAACATCTATGAATGTCATCCCCTTGGCCTGTAGTTACAGGTCTAATGCATTTATTTTAACATGACTTTCGTAGATAGGTAAATTCATACTTGCCTATCTTCCCGAAATGGCCAGGAGACTCCTGAGAATCGGGTGGTGCTCCCCGCCGCCTGGAAAAGAAGCCAAGTCTCCCAGGCGAAAACCTCTAAAATGATGCACACAGGGCCAGATTAACAATGGGATGGATGGGGCTACAGCTCCAGGCTACCACATAAAAATAGACCCATCATCATGGCAGATGATGAGGACATAAATCATAAGTATTTCATTTGATTTTCTAGTTTTCGCACCAAATTATGCAATTTTTATATTTTTATGTATTTAGGTAGATATGGGGCTGATAGTGTAGGATATGTGCAAGGCTCTGGCCACACCCACACAGTGCTGGTCACAGCTTCTCCCCCTCTCAGTACAGACCATTGACAATTTTCAGCCCCAGGCCATGTGGCCCTTAATCCGGCCCTGTGTATGTACACCCATATTCTGAGTCACAGAGGAGGATACAAGCTGCACAGATCAGTCACGACTGTGGGCCTGATTCAGACCCGCTCGCAAGCGGGTCAATTGTTAGGCAGTGCGCACACGCGGTGTGCGTGAGACCCGGAGCGAGCGCAAAAAGCACTCGCTCCGGCGCTCGCATCCAAAAGGGGCGGCTGTCAATGTTGATCGACAGCTCGCCCCGTTTGGAAGGCGGGGCTGGGGGGTGGCTGGACAAACGGAGACGTTCCTGCAGGAACGCCTGCCGTTTGTGGGCGGCCCTACTGACATCACTCGTGATGTCAGTAGGTGGACTTCCTGCTCTATTAGGGCTTGAGGGAGGGTTAGAGTTAGGCAGCGCGGAGGTTGGGGGGTTAGGCTGCGAGAGGGTAGGGTTACGGTTAGGCCGCGGGAAAGATGGGTTATGGTTAGGCTGTAGGAAAGATGGGTTAGGAAACTTTTTAATTGTGTCAGGATATCGACTGTTGGGATGTCGCTGTCGGTATTTTAACCGCCGGCATCCCGACTGCCACGATCCCGTACCCAACCCTTGACTTCTGACTCCCCACAATGCATACATGCCTACTCTCCTGGAAGTCGCGGGAGGTTCCCGAGTTTTCAGGTAATGCCCCCCCCCCGGCGCCCCCTGGTAGAGTAGGCACTTCTCCTGCATTCCTGCCCACTTCCAAGTGAAGTGGGTAAAATGGGGAAAATTTTAGAGGGTGGGGCTTAATGACCCAGTTCTATAAGAATCGCATCATTTGGCCACGCCCTATTTAAATTAGGGATGTGCGCCGGACCATTTTTGCCAGATTTGGATTTGGATTTGGTTCTAATTCGTCGTCCGGCTTTGGATTTGGATTTGCCAAACTGCGGTGACTGGCTTTGGATTTGGATTTGGATTTTTTTACAAAAATTGACAAAAAAAGCTAAAATCACATAAATTGGTCTTTTTTTTCTTCCTAGAGTATTATTACCCTCAATAACATTAATTTCCAGTCAATTTAGACCATATAACAGCTCATAATATTGTTTTCAACATTATTGGCCAAAGGTTGCAGTGAGCTGACTGGTTCCTAAGCGATAGAGCAGCGGCACAACGACACAGACACCACAGTATAAAGCACATCTATGACACATTGCCACACAGCAGTGGCAGAAATGAAAAGTAGTGCACCCACCCAGTGGGGTACGGCCAGCAGAGTCACAGTACTTGTTTACATAGTGGGCTACGGCCCAAGGAGTCACAGTGCACAATCTTATTCACATTACACCGCACGTAGGGCCTGATTCACATTACACCATAAAGTAGTGTCTCTTATTTATGTTACGACACACAGTAGTGCCCCTTTTGCACAATGCCCACAGTAGTGACCCTTTTACACAATGCCCACAGTAGTGCCCCTTTTACACAATGCCCACAGTAGCGGTGTTCTTTACACAATGCCCCCAGCAGTGGTGCCCCCTATGCAGTCCCCTTAGTAGTAGGGTCCCCTATGCAGTGCCCCCAGTAGAATGCCCCCCAGTAGAATGCCCCCCATTAGCAGGCCCCCCCAGTAGTATGCCCCCCATTAGCATGCCACCCAGTAGTATGCCCCCCTTTAGCAGGCCCCCCCAGTAGTATGCCCCCCATTAGCAGCCCCCCCAGTAGTATGGCCCCCCAGTAGTATGGCCCCCCAGTAGTATGGCCCCCCCAGTAGTATGCCCCCCCCAGTAGTAGGCTGCCCCCAGTAGCAGGCCCCCCTCAGTAGTAGGCTGCCCCAGTAGTAGCCCCCCCTGTTGTATGGCCCCCCCTGTAGTATGGCCCCCCCAGTAGTAGTAAGCCCCCCCAGTAGTATCCCCCCCAGTAGTAGTAAGCCCCCCCAGTAGTATGGCCCCCCCAGTAGCAGGCCCCTCAGTAGTATGGCCCCCCCAGTAGCAGACCCCCCAGTAGCAACCCCCCCCCAGTAGTATAGCCCCCCCCAGTAGCAGGCCCCTCAGTAGTATGGACGCCCAGCGCCCAGTAGCAGACCCCCCCCAGTAGCAGACCCCCCCCAGTAGTATAGCCCCCCCCACAGTAGCAGGCCCCTCAATAGTATGGACCCCCAGTAGCAGACCCCCCCAGTAGTATAGCCCCCCCAGTAGCAGACCCCCCCAGTAGTATAGCCCCCCCCAGTAGCACCCCCGGACCTTTGACAAGTAAAAAAAAAAAAATAATAAAACTTACCTGATTCCCCGCTCCCGCGCCGTCCGCTCTGCTGTCACACGCTGCGGAGGGAGCCGGAAGACGGAGCTCATGTGTGAGCTCCAGCCGGCTCCCTCCGTACAGCAGCCAATGAGAGTCTGTGTGACTCTCATTGGCTGCTGTGACAAACACACAGCTGCCGCTGGCGGCTGTGTGTCTGTGTCTGTGTAGGGCAGAGCGCACTGCGCTCTGCCCTACACGCGAGGAGACCTGATGTCGGATTCTCTAGTGAGAATCCGACATCAGGAGGCCGCCGTTCGGCCCCGAACGGGGATCCGAGTCAGGCGGTGAACACCCGAACAGGGTTCGGGTGGACTTGGATCCCCAATGTTCGGAGCGGTTTGGATTCCACAGAATCCGAACCGCTCATCTCTAATTTAAATAGGCACTATTCACTTTAATTTACCACGAGGAGCGGGGCTTAATGACGCGAAACCTTGGACCCCGTCCCCATCGCCGCCTACCTGCTTCTCCTCCCTGGGCTTCTCCCGGGGAGAGAAAATTAAAGGTAGGCAAGTATGCCACAACGGCACCTAACACTTGGTTGCTGACACCCAGCTGCTTATTTACAGTAAATGTTATGCAGCAATGTTTATAAACCATGTCCTTGTCCTGCATTGTTTTGTACTGTTAATAACTGTTTTCCTTGTATGCTCAGTTGTTTATGTACTTTGAAAGGTTCTGCGGAACCCTTGCAGCGCCATATAAATAAAGGATAATAATAATGATTATTATTATTTTAATTATCTAGCATTTGTCTCTATTTTTTATATCTTCTTTATATTTTTTATTTTCTCTGACCTGTGATCAATCATTGTATTTTTCTAAAATAATTTTTTATATATTTTATGGTACTATTTATACACGCAAGTGTTTGTGCTATAATTTTTCAATGTTTTAGCTACAGTATATACTGTAGATTGAAGCAGCATTCCAGACAATGAAAATGCTGGGTCTTGGTAAAGGTATGTAGTCAAATTGTCAACATTCAGAGGGGTTTATTCATCAAGCAGTGAAAAGTGTGGAGAAGTTGCCCATAGCAACCAATCCGCTCCTACCTATTATTTTATAGTACTTGATAAATGCTACTTCAAAACTGATTGGTTGCTATGGGTAACTTCTCCACTGGTCCACTTCTCCACGCTTTTCCGGTGCTTGATATATAAACCCCAGAATGTCAACTCCAGAGTGTTGACATAAACATTATGTCGACAGTCAAAATTCACAATGTGAGCATAGTCATAATGTGGAATAGGAATGAAAGTAGCAAAAAAACTCCATAAACCCAGTTCTCCCCCATCCAGCGGTGCAAGTAGAGAATATTTCTTAAGAGGTAAAAAATGGGAGTGGCCATACAAAACGTGTCAGCATGAAATGCCACCTGATTCTCGTCACTTTGGGAGCATTTCTGGCCTCTTAAGTGACCAACACCAGGTCAGGCATGTGGGGAAGCTTCAGCTCCCGCAACCTGACCAAAAGGAGCAACCATCACAACCATCGGTTGCAATGGTTGCGTGGGTGATCCCAGCCTGCGACGTCGGTCGCAGTGCTGGGGTTGCAAAAGCAGCAAGGAGGCATCTGACACCTCCTTCATTTGCATCTGAGCTGGACGGAATTGCACAGCCACTTGAGTGCGGCTCTGCAAATCCGGTCATCTCTAATTCAGGCCCAGTGTCTTCAAATCAGTATTTACTGTTCATCTAGGAGATCAGATGGTCCGTAAGATGCCTGTTTGTGTAAGAATATAACCAATGCCATCATCATACAACAGAGGTTAAACCAGACTAGTGAACCCTGTATCACCTCCTGCCCCCTATATCCCCTCCAGCTTCCTAAACCCTTGTGTCTTTCCAGCTTCCTGTTTTTTTGAGCCTCCTGCCCCTGTTTTTCCAGCTTCCTGCCCTGTCCCTCCAGCCTCCTGCACCGTCCCTCCAGCCTACTGCCCCGTTACCCCAGCCTACTGCCATGTCTTCCGAGGCTCCTGTACCCCGTGTCTCCAGCCACAAGTCTCCCATGTCTCCAGCCTCCTGTCCCCTTTTGTCTTAAGCTTTCTGTCCCCTTGTGTCTCCAGCCTCGTGTCCCCTTGTGTCTCTCTCCAGCCTTCTGTCCCCTTGTGTCTCTCTCCAGCCTCCAGCCCCTCCACTCCAGAATCCTGTCCTTCCAGCCTCCTGATCCCTGTGTCTCTCAGCTTCCCCTTCTGTGTCCCTCAGCCTCCCCCTTACCCTGTGCCTCTCAGCCTCCCTCTCATCCTGTGTCTCTCACGTCGCTGCATCTGCAGAAAAAAAAACGTTATTGTCCCGCCCGCCGGGTCTGTCCCAGCTCTGCCTCCTCAGACATGAAAACTGAACAAACTGTGGGCCTGATTCAGACCCGGTCGCAAGCGCTGAGCGCTCGCAACCGGGTCGATGGTGGCCCAGAGCACATGCGCACCCCCTGTGCATGTGCGAGACCCAGATAGCGACGGGCAATCCGTCGCTTCGGGTCTCGTACCAAAGGGGGCGTGCTGTCGATGTTGAGTGACAGCACGCCCCCTTTGGTGGGCGGGCCGGGGGAGTGGCTGCCCAAACGGAGGCGTTCCCATGTGAACGCCTCCGTTTGGGGCCGGCCCCACTGACATCATGAGTGATGTCAGTGGGAGAAATTTCGGCTCTGTTAGAGCCGAAATCTCTCTGGGGCTTGCGGCAACGAGACCCTACCACAAGGGTCTCGTCGCAAGCCCGATGGTCTTGACCATCGCGACCATCTTCCTGGCCACTCGCTATAGCTGTGGGTGGTCACCCACAGCTATGCGAGCGGCCAGGAGGCTGTTCTAAAAAAAAAAAAGACCGGCCCTGATTCAGAGCGAGCGCTCTGTCAGAGCGTCCGGCTCTGAATCAGGCCCTGTGTCCCATCATCAAGGTAGTATGACCTTCCAGCTACTAATTTCTTAATGGTACACCGTATACAGGGCCGTAACTAGGGGTGTGTGAGCGGTGCGGCCGCACATAGCGCATCACTCTGTGGGCGGCACCGCCGCTCACCCACGGCTCCTGCATCTGGCTAGCAGGGTGCCTGTAACGGAATCTCTGCAGCACTGCCGCTGGTCTGCAATTAAAAAATGGGTTCCCTCATGTAGTGCTGTAGGTTTTCTAGTGAAAAATGGTAGGCTTAGTTAAGCTACCATATAATTCCTACACATAGTAAGCATTTAATTCAAGATGGTGAAAATTATAAATAAGTAAATCTGTGAACTTGATATTACAATGTAACAAGCACAAACGTTGAAAAATGGCCTCAGCGCAAGGGTGAGAAAACACTCAGTGGTGAATCGGTTAAACAGCAATAAATGAGAACGCTCATTTCAGTGCCTCATTTTGCATTGAATAGCTCTGCTCCAAAGAGATCATGGGTTTTCAACATATTTTCATCACAAGGCAGAGATTCATTAAATATGGAAGTCTGATTTACGGACTACAAGCTAAATAATATATTGTAAATTGTAACTGTAAGGGGTTGTATAATTACAAAACTTTGACGTTTGGAATGATATATTTGACTGTAGTAAAAACACTTTTTTAAATGAATTGTCATATCCTGCTTGTCTGTTACCTCAGTGTTGAAGGGAGTGTGGATGGAGCAACCTGTGGACAATGAGACTGTCAGATTGCTCCAGGGCTGGTGCATGGTTTCTGGGCGCCCTAGGCAACATTTCGCCCACCGCCCCTGCTCCCTCAAATATACTTATAATATGCTATATAAATATGTCCCAACTAATATGTCACACAGCAGATCCCCAAAATTATACTGTGCCTCATACTGTGCCACACTGCTCCCAATTCATAATATGCCACACATCTGCACCACAAATTAATTATATTCCACCCAGCTGTATCCCCACTTCATAATTATGCTATACATAAATGCCTCCAATACATATTATGCCACACATTTGTGCCCCCACTACATAATCTGACACACAATTGTGCCCACAGTACATATGTCAAACAGCTGTGCAACACATTTATTGTATGCCACATAGCCATGAACAATGCCACACAATGCTCCCAATGATACCCATGTGCCCCACATTCCTTCTATGCTATACAGCTGTGTCCCGAATATATTTATGCCGACACGTCTGTGCCCAAATCTGTCAGTACCCACTAACACCCCACACACACACACACCACACTGCCAGCACTCAGTAACCCCCCTCACCATACATGCCTACTCTCCCGATTTGGTCGGGAGCCTCCCGTAAATAGGTGCCGCTCCCGACCTCCCGGAAAAGTAAGCATGCCTCCTGGCCCCTCCAGCCCCCCCTGCAATACCACCCCAAACACCCGCAGCAGGGGGGCTGATTAAGCAATTCTCACTGAGTCGCGTCATCATGACTCCGCCCCCTGCTTCACAATGCCGGAAATCTCGGCATGTGCCTTCCCGGTCATGTCCCCTTTTGCCACTCCGCCCGACCTGGCTGCCTCCCTCACGGAAAAGGCAGCCAGGATTTCGGCAAGTATGCCCCTCACACACTATTTCAGCACTCATTACACACTCTACACACACATGCTTACCATGCCAGGACTCATTAACCCACACACACACATACAGTCACACTGTCAGCATTCGGTAACCCCCTCACACGCTATTTCAGCATTCCTTACACACTCCACTCACACACACTCACCAGGCCAGTACTCATTCACCCACACATACATACACTCACCCTGCCAGCATTCAATAAGACACACACACACACACACACCCTCCTGCCAGCACTCATTAACCCCCCCTACACACACACTCACCCTGCCACCACTCAATAAGACAAACACCTACACACACACACTGCCAGCACTCAGAAAACCCACACACACACTCACCCTGAGAGACAGGCTGGTACCTGGCTGGAGGAAAAGAGGTGAATAGAGGAGAGGGAAGGGGCCACCATTACTGCTGTTGTCTCTACCTCACTAACAAATGAGAGTGCAGTTCTGGGGGCTGGGGGAGTTCCTGCGTCAGTCTTGGTCATCATTAGTCTCAGCCGGGACTGAAAGAAACAACCTTAATTTTTTTGGGTGGACTCAGCGATGCCCTCCAGTGACTGGTGCCCCTAGGCAGCCGCCTAATGGTAGCACCGGCCCTGTATTGCTCACAGGAGCACATAGTATATCAGGAGAGGTATGCTGATCTGGGGAGGCCACTGTTCTGACTGCTTCTGTCACTATGTAAGGACATTATATACAGATGTGTCGACATACATCTATCCAGCCCTTCTAGTCGCTCTGAGGCGCAACTCAGTAGCGCTGTGCGTCTTTTCATGCAATTTTTCCCTTAAATGTGTTTTATTTGCAAAGCCATACAAATAGGACTCACAAGATGCCTATGCTGATTAAAATTAAATTCAGCATGCCTATATTCTGTGTGAGACTGTGGCTGTATCTGCATGCAAAATGCTACGTTACAGTCGCTTTGCATATAAGACACATTGTAAGGGAAAAAGTTGCACGAAAAAATAAATAGGACATCCTACACATGCTTGAAGATACAGAGCATCATACCTCCCAACATGTATAAATGCTGAGACAGGAGATAATTAGCCCCTTCCCTGATCCACTTAGAAATGCCTACTTCTGAGCAAAACTGTCTCCACTCCCATCTAAACTGCACATCAGAACCTTTGGAAGGTATGCAGTAGCAGTATAGGTGGTATTTATGAAATGTTTAATATATTATATTTCAGTGGAGACACGTGATTTGAACTAGATCTCCCTATCCATATCTTAGTAATATTGTATCAAGTTGCCCCACATTAGTAGTGCCGTGACAGGTCTTTACAGCACCCTGTGTCGCCCCTGCTCCCTTTGTGCATGATGTAGCAGGACCACCAACACCCGGAAGTGCAGCAGTGCCCAGAGCATTTTGGCGTCAAACGACCCTAGGGGCGACACTGCCACAGTGATCCTGACTGAAGGGTGCCATTGCAGGCACTCTGCTAGCCAGAAGCAAGTGCCATGGGGCCGAACGGTGCCACCCACAGGACCCTGCTCAATGTGCGGCTACACCTATTGCACAGCCCAAGTTATGGCCTGTTCCTTGGAATTATATCCTATATTGTAAATGCAATGCACACTACTTTGATATTATTGTTCTTTGTTAATTAATCTACTGTACTATTGTCATGGCTTGCGTTTCATAGGTAAGAGAAGGGGAAATACAGGTATGTATGATAGGCCAGTCTAAATAGCATGAAACAATTACAGGGGGTTGCAGTCAGGATAGTGGCGGGCGCTATCCCGCCCGCTGATATCCCGACACTTACAGCCCGACAGGGGACTAAAGATAGGAGTCGAAATACTGATGACTATAATTACCGAACAAAGGTAAGCCGGGTGTTTTAGCGTCTAGCCGGGTGGGGGGGGGGGTTAGGTTTAGGGACACCCGGGGGGGCTTAGGGTTAGGCACCCCCTGGGAGGGTTAGGGTAGGGAAAGGGGGGGTTAGGGTTAGGCTCCAGTGTGGGTTTAGGGTTAGGCAACCCCCCGGGAGGGTTAGGTTTAGGGTGCGGGGAGGGGGTTTAGGTTTAGGCACTAACGGGGGGGAGGTTAGGGTTAGGCACTAGGGGGGGAGGTTAGGGTTAGGCACTAGGGGGGAGGTTAGCGTTAAGCACTAGGGGGGAAGTTAGGGTTAGGCACTAGGGGGGAGGTTAGGGCTAGGCACCACAAAGGGAGGGTTAGGGTTAGGTGGGAGAAAGGAGGGTTAGGTTACTTACCAGCCCCAGTCGGGAATTAGGTTTGTTGGGGTTCCGCTGTTGGTATTTGATCCACCGGCTATTAAGCCGCCGACATTAAATACCGATTTCAATTACAAGTACCCGTATACTCCTTCTAGACCAGACTTTTAAGATACTGTATGAAGAAAAATGTTGCACTACTTCTACAAATTCCTTTTTGCAGTGTGTTGCATAGTAGAAGTTATGAATAATAATTGCTGTATATATATATTGTTGTATTTGTAGGGAATGTTTATACAAATCATATGTGTGTTTGAGTGAAGATTGGAATACCCCATTGGCAAAACCCTGTACTTACACTTATATTTACTCTCTTTTACAGTTAGCATTTAAATTGGGCAGCACAGACGGTGTAATTGTTAGCATTACTACCTCACAGCACTGAGGTCGTGGGTTCTGTCCCACTATGGCCCTAACTGTGTGGAGTTTGTATATTCTCCCTGTATTTGCGTGGGTTTCGGGTACTCCGGTTTCCTCCCACACCCCAAAAATACACTGGTAGGTTAATTGGGTCCCAACAAAAATTTACCCTAGTGTGTGTGTGTGTGTGTGAGCATGTGGTAGGGAATATATAGTCAGGTGCATAAATATTGGGACATTGACAGAATTTTCATATTTTGGCCTCTATTCACCACCACAATGGCTTTGAAATGAAACAAACAAGATGTGTTTTAACTGCAGACTTTCAGATTTAATTTGAAGGTAATTACATCCAAATCAGGTGAACGGTGTAGGAATTACAACGGTTTCTATATGTGCCTCCCACTTTTTAAGGGGCCAAAAGTAATGGGACAAACTAAACAATCCTAAATCTAACTTTCACTTTTTAATACTTTGTTGCAAATCCTTTGCAGGCCATTACAGCCTGAAGTCTGGAACGCATAGACATCACCAGACGCTGGGTTTCATCCCTGGTGATGCTCTGCCAGGCCTCTACTGCAAATGTCTCCAGTTCCTGCTTGTTCTTGGGGCATTTTCCCTTCAGTTTTGTCTTCATCAAGTGAAATGCATGCTCAATCGGATTCAGGTCAGGGGATTGACTTGGCCATTGCATAACATTCCACTTTTTAGCCTTAAAAAACTCTTGGGTTGCTTTTGCAGTATGCTTCGGGTCATTGTCCATCTGCACTGTGAAGCGCCGTCCAATGAGTTCTGAAGCATTGGACTGAATATGAGCATATAATATTTCCCGAAACACTTCAGAATTCATTCTGCTGCTTTTGTCAGCAGTCACATCATCAATAAATAAAAGGGAACCAGTTCCATTGTCAGCCTTACATGCCCATGCCATGACACTACCACCACCATGCTTCACTGATGAGGTGGTGTGTTTTGGATCATGAGCAGTTCCTTTCCTTCTCCATACTCTTCTCTTCCCATCACTCTGGTACAAGTTGATCTTTGTCTCCTCTGTCCATAGGATGTTGTTCCAGAATTGTAATGGCTTTTTTTAGATGTTGTTTGGCAAACTCTAATCTGGTCCTCCTATTTTTGTGGCTCACCAATGGTTTACATCTTGTGGTGAACCCTCTATATTCACTCTTGTGAAGTCTTCTCTTGATTGTTGACTTTGACACATATACACCTACCTCCTGGAGAGTGATCTTGATTTGGCCAACTGTTGTGAAGGAGTTTCTCTTCACCAGGGAAATAATTCTTCTATCATCCACCACAGTTGTTTTCCGTGGTCTTCCGGGTCTTTTGGTGTTGCTGAGCTCTCCTGTGCGTTCTTTCTTTTTAAGAATGTTCCAAACAGTTGATTTGGCCTCACCTAATGTTTTTGCTATCTGATGGGTTTGTTTTGATTTTTCAGCCTAATGATGGCTTGTTTCACTGATAGTGACAGCTCTTTGGATCTCATATTGAGAGTCGACAGCAACTGATTCCAAATGCAAATGTCACACCTAGAATCACCTCCAGACCTTTTACCTGCTTGATAATGAAATAACGAGGGAATAGCCCACACCTGTCCATGAAATGGCTTTTGAATTGATAGTCCCATTACTTTTGGCCCCTTAAAAAGTGGGAGGCACATATAGAAACCGTTGTAATTCCTACACCATTCATCTGATTTGGATGTAATTACCCTCAAATTAAATCTGAAAGTCAGCAGCTAAAGCACATCTTGTTTGTTTCATTTCTTAGCCATTGTGGTGGTGAATAGAGGCCAAAATATGAAAATTCCGGCAATGTCCCAATATTTATGCACCTGACTGTAGATTGTAAGCTCCACTGGGGCAAGGACTAATGTGAATGGCCAAACGTTCTCTGTAAAGCGGAATATGTGTGCGCTATATAAATAACTGGTAATAAATAAATAATGTTTGGCATTGATAAAGAAATTACTTGCCAGTTTTGCTAGTACAATTCCGGGCTTACAAATTACCTATCATCATTGATATGCTGTGAATCGGAAAACTCATGGGTGCATGTTTGGCACTTTTGAAAGCACTAGGCTCAGAAAACACTATTCAATTGCATGTCAAGCAGGAACAAGTCTGGGAAGTGCCAACTGACGGGTCTGTGGAACAGTCCCTTGCCATCAGAGGCGGGCTGGGCCGGGGGGCAGGGTGCCATGTGCCCCCCAGGCTGGTAACATTTTAGTGTCCCAGGGCCGCCCGCAGCCGTGCTCTGCATATACATAGCAGCGCAGGCTGTGGAAGGCCGTCGGCTGGGGCTGGTCCTCCTCCGCTCTCTGCTCCATCAGACTTCCTACCTCTTGCCCCGCCTCCTCTTCTCCGTTCTCTCGCAGCGGGCCCCAGGCCATTAATTGCAGCTGCAGTCAGTGTAACAGTGCAGTGCCGTTCGAAGTAGGCTAACAGGGTGGCGGAGTCAGGACAGGGGGCGGGGCTACACGGCAGTCAGTGCCAGGCCAGCAGCAGCATGGAGGATGGAGGAGACAGAGTACATAAACAGTGAGTTTGCTGTATCCTGTCTGACAGTAAGGTGCTAGAGAGGAGGGGATCCTGTGACTGTGTATGTATCTGTGTGTATAAGTGTGTAAGTATGAGTCTCTGTAACTGTATCTGTGTGTATGTATGTGTCTCTGTAACTGTATGCATGTATCTGTGTGTATGTATGTGTCTCTGTAACTATGCATGTATGTGTGTGTATATATGTGTCTCTGTAACTGTATGTATGTGTGTGTTTGACTGTGTATGTGTTTATATTTAAGTGTGTTTATGCATGTTTGTGTGTGACTGTGTATGTCTGTATAAGTGTGTGTATGTATGTCTGTGACGATATTAAAATTGAACCTCTATACACACCTGCCTATACCTTCTTAGGATGACGCTAATTTGCATATGCAGTCATACAGTAAATAAAGACTTAGAACTGGAATCTGTGGTTCCAAAGCACAAGTGTTATTCAAGTAAAAGTTCAGACAGTTACACACAATTGATCCAGACACAATTTAGGCGCAAAAGGAATTATACAGACCCAAGTACAGTATACATACGCAGCGCTTCCGGTACCAGATGCTAGGCATCAGCAAGAAACCCCTCAGTCAGCATTCAGCACGAAGACTAAGGACCCAGTGTTTGAGCACACATATTTATACCCCCCCAGAATAGACAGGACAATAGAGAAGTTGCTGCTGATGTCATTGGTTCCCAGGGGAAAAGCATCTGTTACAAAGCATTTAACAGGCTGGTTCAAATAGACTCTCCCTGCCTCTAACAGCTGGGTGTCTTTCCCTTCCCACCCCCTGTAACATCCTAACAGTTGTTCATGAAATATACATTTTGTTGCTTGTAGCCTCTGCGATCCATAACTCGAGAATGCATGAAGGGACCTCCCCACCGATAACACCGGAATACTGTAAAAAGAGTACGCAGCAGTACGAAACCAAACATGACTTGTTTAGCATGTATAAAACTTTAGTTATCAAATATCTTTATTTCTCAGCATTTAAACTAACTGAACCAACTTAAATCATATACTTTAAAGCTTATTAAACCTTATGTGTGAATATGTAATGTGTGAGTATTCAGGGTTTGATATGAAGACGCTAGTTAACTGGGGACAGATGCGTGCGCATTTAGCTATTAAATGGTATTTTCATTCGGGGTCTTAAGCTTAATAGAGCTCATTCAGAGTCGGTCGTTGCGGCCGCACGGTCGTACGCCACCGATGTTCGCTATACTGCGCATGCGTAAAGTTCGCAATGCGCGTGCGCAAACTAGCCGCTACGATCAGAAATTTCTCTCTCCTTGAACACAGCCAGGTCGGTAGTTTGAGTGACAGATGGAGGCGTTTGTGGGTGGTAACAGGGGAAGGTGCTTGGAAACGGGGGAGTGGAGATCCGAACGCAGGCGTGCCTCATTATGCGAACGGCGTTTTATGGGAGTGCATACGGATTATGAGAGTGCATAATTAACAAAGTAGCGTCATGGTACATGTGACATGGGAGGTTTTTACACTGACATGATCGTAGAGCTTAAGAGAGGGTATGGTCAACCTTAAGCTCTACGACCAGTTCCGATGGTTCCCGATGGTCTCGATTAATCCTTATATGCCCGGAGATGACGTGCAATGCGTATGAGAAGGGGGCATATTTTTTTGTCTTCCGACCGCTTCCTCCCCTTGGTCGGCCAACTACCGATCTGAACTTAGGGACGCAACTTGCGAGGGAATCATTTGAATATCCGGCCCCTTTTCCCGTACGACGTGCGGCCGCTTCGACCGACTCTGAATGAGGTCCAATGTGTATGTGAAATGGTGAAAGATGCAATCGCATGATGCTAATAATTGTGCATTCGCTACTGGGCGTCATGTTAGCAGCTCAATTGTGCGTAATGTGCGGTGTTTATGCATGAGATTCCATCTATGATGGACTTAACATATATATATATATATATATATACATATATATATACATACATACACACACATATCATTCCTCACTCACAGTTTCAGACTGCAATGCAAATGTGACCTCCAGCTGTGAAACTAAACCATCCTGTCTGGGTATGAAACTAAAACTTGTTTGGATTCAGACAAATCCAATTGTGTAGATCAACGCCTGGATTATATTACAATTGATAACAGGGATTCCCAATTTGTATGTGAAACACTCACAGTTTCTGGTGCATTGTCTATTCTATTTAGATTAAAAACATTGCCATCTGTTCTTAGCTTGTGTGTTGTAACTTAAAGTGATGCTGGTCGCAAAATGGCGTCTTGCAGATTCTTGTTTCTAAAATGGAGTCTAGCTGCCATTCGCAAGATGGCGTCGCGCACACTTCAATTTTAAACTGATCTTGTCTCAGCCAATTATCCAGCTTTGACATCTGTGACTGTGGGTATGTGTGTCTGACTATATTTATCTGTGTGTGTGTGTGTGTGTGTGTGTGTGTGTGTGTGTGTGTGTGTGTGTGTGTGTGTGTGTGTGTGTGCGTGTGTGTGTATGAGTGTGTGTAACTATATGTATGTGTGTGTGTATGTGATCATATGTGGACTGTGTGTGTATTAATTTGTGACTGTAGGTGTGTATTAGTGTATGTATGTGTGTATCAGTGTGACAGTGAATAAATGTGTGTAACTGTATGTGCGGATGTGACTATGTGTGTGTGTGTATTCATTTGTGACTAGGTCTGTATTAGTGTGTGACTGTATGAATGTGTATTAGTGTGTGACTGCAAATTGTGTCTGTATGCATGTGTGTAACTGTATGTATGTGTGTTATTGTATATGTGTGCAGTGGTGTAACTACTGTAGGTGCAGTAACTGCAGATGCTATGGGGCCCGGACCGTCCCGGGGCCCGGCCCTCCATCTGCATCTACGGTGCCAGTCCTCGGTCTACGCCCCCCGCCCGGGCCACTTGATTGCATGTGCCCCCCAGACTAAAAGTTGCCAGCCAGTCCCTGCTTGCCATCAGTACTTTCCTGCCTAAATAGGGTCAGTTGTGACTGAGAAATTTAGATGTGCTATGGTGGAAACTCCCCACCTGTTTCTGTAGCAAATGCTTCACTTTTACAGTTACTAAAATATAATAAAAGTCTTTGGTTTCTGTATACAGTAGTTTGTGTTGTAGTTACTTTCTATATAACCATTTTACAGTATGTCTGTGCAAGCCATGCAGTGACAAATAGCAGCATATAAATATATATAATATATTTGTTATTTTGTGATGTGGAAATGATTTGGCTATGATATTATTCTACGTCTATACAGGCAGTCTCTTTCCAGCTTGTCCGTATGTCTGTATTAATATTCCCATATAAGGGATTTCATGGTACGCGTACTCTGAGGCCGGCATAGCTACAGTAGATCACACGTTCCTATTGTTATTTTAATTAAATTGTTCCCACACATCCTTTGGCACTCAGGGCACTACTAGTTTAAAAGTCTCATTAATTTGCCAGACATGAAAATATTTCCAAGACAAGTTAAATATTCATTGTTTAGTTAATATGTGGTGGTTCCTAGAGATACATGATATTTGCTGTATGATTATACTGATTTTATAGGTAATCTATTGGGACCAGTCATCTGACATAGAAATACCATTGCTGTATGTTTATACTGATTTTATAGGTAATCTATTGGGACCAGTCATCTGACATAGAAATACCATTGCTGTATGATTATACTGATTTTATAGGTAATCTATTGGGACCAGTCATCTGACATAGAAATACCATTGCTGTATGATTATACTGATTTTATAGGTAATCTATTGGGACCAGTCATCTGACATAGAAATACCATTGCTGTATGATTATACTGATTTTATAGGTAATCTATTGGGACCAGTCATCTGACATAGAAATACCATTGCTGTATGATTATACTGATTTTATAGGTATTTTGTTATTAATTATTATATGCAAAAATCAGAGTGACTTAAGGTCTTGCAATTTAACTATTTTTTAACTCCTAGATACATGGGATGCTATTTAGGGTCTGTTTGTTTGTAATAGAATTTTATGACTTGTATTTGGTGTGGGTGAGGTTATTGGAGGTTGGGGTGTAATCAGTGACTACACATGTATGCTTCACTATTTACTCAGAAGGTTTCAGGCAGTATGATTATACTGTATGATTTTTTTCTAAGTGGTATTATATGCACAGCATAATTTAAAGTTAGACAAGAGTTAAACATGAGGAAGACATTTAAAAAATAACTCTTTACAACTTGAAAAGGATCTTCTGAGCTTCTGGATACCCTGCAACTCAGCCACCAGCTTTCATTATAACCTGAACACACCTTATGCCAACAGCCTGCTTCAGCATTGCAAGCAACTACCAGGTGGATTGCGGCATTTTAATTTTTCAATGTATGTTTTTTGACCCTACACTTTTTATTATTCCTATACCACTGTCAATTTATCTCTACACCACTGTAGTAAATACCATTGTAGTATCTAACATTTTTAAACACCTTCTCATCTATAAGAATGCTTTATCCTTAATTTAAAGTCCTGCAACTTTAACAGCTTTAAACTCATTTTGTTTATTATAAACTCTTGTAGTTGTGCCTTTACATCTACTAACACTGTTCTTCCTGTTATCTAATTTTTAGACATTTTAACTGTACTATTCCTGTATCTCATTCTCATCACTACTACTGCTGTTACCTCCCCCCCCAATCCCTCATCTACGCAATGTCTCTCTTTTCTTCTACTCCCCTCCTCACTCAGAAGCTACATAATACTTTCCTCTACCACCAGTTCCCATTTCTTTTCTCCCTCCATAGTCTCCTCCACTTTCTTCTCTCTCCCTTCATCCCATCTAGTACTCTCCACTGCATCTCCCATAACTCATAAGTCCTGCACCCTACCTTTACTCCAAGTTACACCTCTTCTTCTCAACCCACACCACACTAAACCTCCACCTTGCCCACCACCTGCTGTCACCTTTCCTCACTCAGAAGCCCACCACATATCCACACTCTCCTTATCCCCCTGCTCTAAATGAATCTCAGCCCCACGCTACAGCAACCCTAACAATCTCCTTCTCTCTCGACCCAACTCTGTCCCTCTCTCCTATCTCCTCCTCTATAATCTACTGGTCCCTGTCCATTAAGGCTTCATAGTCAACTCCTTCAATGTCCTAGCCATCACCAAATCCTGGACTTACCCATCTGACACCACTTCTCCTGCAGCTATCTCCTTTGGGAGCCTCACATTCTTTCACACTCCCTGGCCTGGAGGTTGCCACAGTGTTGGTGTTGGGGTACTTCTATCATCTGGTCACTCCCACCAACTCTTACCTTCTAAACTCCCCATTTCATTATTTGCATTCAATGCTCATATCAGTTGCCTTTTCCAACTTCCTCGAGTAGCTGCCTTTCCTCGTCCCCATGGCCTTAACTCAAAATTCCATGTTAACTTTGCTTTTTGGCTTCTAATCTTGAAATGGGCTCTCAAGACCCCTTTCTTCCTCAAAGCTTTCCAGCTCTCATCCTAACCCACTACTCCATGTTCCTTCCTCACAATCCAGCCCATCTGTGTCACCCCTGTTTGTCTGCCCCCTCCCCTTTAGAATGTAAGCTCTCACGAGCAAGGTCCTCTTCCCTCATGTGCTTCTCCCTCACCTACTCCTACTTTAATTTACAACAGCACCTAACCCTTGGTTGCTGACACCATGCTGCTTATTTAAGTGTTATGCAGCAATGTATAAATCATGTATTTGTCCTGTGTTGGTTGTACTGTTAATAACTGTTTTTCTTGCGTGCTCACTTGTCTATGTACTTGTCTTTTGTGTGCGCATTTGTTTATGTACTTTGTAAGGCGCTGCGGAACCCTTGTGGCGCCATATAAAGGATAATAATAATAATAAATAATAATTTCATATAAAGAAAGTTATAGATTAGCTATTAGCACAGCAGAACAACAATATTTGTTGCCATTATGAAATGTGGAGTCATTGTTGCATATGTAAGTTTGGACAATAGCTCTGTAGATCTTCAAGAAAATACTTTTTATATAACCACAGAGACCATAAAACCTGACTGGGAAGCTACAATTATTATTATATTTTATTTCTACTACAATTACATGAATCCAGAGCTATATATGTCCCAGCCCAAGTGAGTTTACAATCTAAAAGATGAGGTTGAAAACTTGATATTTAATGGAGATATTGAAGAGGAATAATAATTAAAACTGTTAGTGGGGACAGTGGACCTCATTCAGAGTCAGTCGTTGTGGCCGCACGGTCGTACGCCACTGATGTTCGCTATACTGCGCATGCGTAAAGTTCGCAACGCGCGTGCGCAAACTACCTGCTACGATCAGAAATTTCTCTCTCCTTGAACACAGCCAGGTCGGTAGTTTGAGTGACAGATGGAGGCGTTTGTGGGTGGTAACAGGGGGAAGATCCGAACGCAGGCGTGCCTCATTATGCGAACAGCGTTTTATGGGAGTGCATACGGATTATGGGAGTGCATAATTAACAAAGTAGCGTCATGGCACATGTGACATGGGAGGTTTTTACACTGACATGATCGTAGAGCTTAAGAGAGGGTAAGGTCAACCTTAAGCTCTACGACCAGTTCCGATGGTCTCGATTAATCCTTATATGCCCGGAGATGACGTGCAATGCGTACGAGAAGGGGGAGTATTTTTTTGTCTTCCGACCGCTTCCTCCCCTTGGTCGGCCAACTAACGATCCGAACTTAGGGACGCAACTTGCGAGGGAATCATTTGAATATCCGGCCCCTTTTCCCGTACGACCGTGCAGCCGCTTCAACCGACTCTGAATGAGGTCCTGTGTGTGGCTAATGTAAGGCAGCATCATTATCAGCAAGATGCAGTCACTGGAGACTGACATTTCTGTATAGCCATGTTTCCATACTCCAAGCATTGCAAGCAAGGGGTGTTATAGTCAGACATATTTAATGTACATAGCATATGGTATTTCATCATCACATTGAATTGAATTCCCCCCTTTGAGGCCAATGTTTCGTCTCTTTCGTGCCATACACAATGCATGATCCGGTGTACGATGGCGCAATGTATGTAACAGCACTGTGTCTTTCACTGCATAATCCCATCTGTCATGCAGAACAGCAGATGGGATGATGAGATGCACTTTGTGAATGACGTACATACTATAGGCATACACACGATTTGATGGCGTACACACTGTAGGTGTACACACTATATGTTGTGTACGATTTATCGATCTGATCCACATCGTAACGATATACTGTATCGTAGAATACATAGTGTGTTCTCAGCTATAAGACCTTAAAAAATTATTATCTTTTGGAAAATAGCTACTAATATCATTAACAAATATGTCTGTGAAAGATTAAGGGCTCTATTTATTAACATTATTTTGAGTAAAATAAAGTGAAAAGGGTGTTTTCACACCCTTTTCATATTATATTAGTATCACCTATAGTTATTACAGGGCAATTGGAGTAGAATTCGTAAAATTCTACTCCAACCCCTAAGTATAACTTATTTGTAGTAATCAGATCGCATTTCCCATAATTGTAATGGGAAATGTGATCCGACCAAAGCTACTAAAAATAAAATGTGAAAAAAATACCTAGGGAGGCCTTGTGATAATAACTCCACCTGGAGGTGGCGTTATCCAGGGTCTCCCCCGGTTACCGGACTCCTGCTCCGCTCTAACGGGGAGAGCAGAGCCAGGAGTCGGTCCCAGTAATCAGCTGTGTGGTCTAAACAGACCACAAGCTGATTACTGTAAAAAAAACCAAAAATTAACTTACCTGACTCAGGGACCAGTGATCGGGAGCTCTGGTGATGTCTTCCCTCCGGTCAACTGGTCCCCCATAGTGCACTGCGGCCCGGTTATCAGGTGATCGGGTCCCAGTGCAGTATGGGATATCACCTGGCCGTAGGACATGGAGGACATCACCGGAGGCCCGGATCATGCAGGTAAGTGTAATTAAGGGAAGGGGCAGTCTCGGGGGGGTCCGCGATTGTGTGGGGCAAGGCTTAGTGCCAGGGGGCAGGGCTTAGCCGCGGGGGGGTAGCAGCGGGCACTTTGTCATGGTATTTGTTCCGAAAATACTGTGACCAGTGTGCGGATGGGATTCGCAGGGACAGAGCTTTTTCACAAGCTCTGTCCCTGCAAGAGATTTGTACTAAATCCCTGTGATATTGCCTGAATTCGCAATGTTAATTCAGTCGATAATATCACACTACAATCTGCATATTCAATATACGGATTGTAGTAAATAGAGCCCTAAGGAACTTATAAGCATTGTAGAGAAGGTTATGATTGTTGTATACTGTACCTCACAAATCTATGGTTTAGGACAGGGGTGGGGAACCTTTTTTCTGCCGAGGGCCATTTTGATATATAGCAGGGCCACAATCGCCGGTGATTACAGCAATGCCCGGGAGCTGTAAGGGCAGCGGTGTGACCGTATGAAGCGCCCTAAGGACGCTCCAGACGGCACTGCTGCATAGATTCTGGCTGCAGCTTGCCATTCTAGGCACCTTGCTAGCCAGATGAGGTTAGCAGAAAAAAGCTCAGAGGGCCAGACCAAATGATTCAGGGGGCCTTATACGGACCCCGGGCAGTAGGTTCCCCATCCCTGGTTTAGGAGGCCATAGTGCAGCAGAGCACACAAGAAGCAGTCGTAGCTGCACTGCACAGCGACATCACATTGGGGCTGTGCATAGACCTTGAGAGAGTGAAACTGCCATGTTTTTACCAAGGTACAAATTCCTCCTTTTGTATTATTTGCTCCTAACTGAATTAGGCCCCCAATTTCCCTAGAAAATGAAAGCTAAAGCTTATAAATTGTAACCAATGGAAATGCTTTAACAAAAACGATTGTAATCAATTGACTATTTCACTGTGACTTCACTGCCATGCCATGGTCAGCGTGCTGCTTAAACCTCATGATATAAACAGTTTCTCAAACATTGTATGCTTATTCTGTATGTTTGACTGTGCTACATAAATCTACAACTCCTGTACAGTATTCCTCAGCATATCAGCAGCAGCCTGTCATCCTTTCTTTATAGTTCTGCAAACAAATAAATGTAGGCACAAAGTACAAACTGAAATATAGTATTTATGCAATTGAATAGTTCTCCGTTCAGAACAAATATGATGCAGTCTGTAATAACCATTTAGATATTACCTTTCATTAGTCTGTCCACACCGCGCCGCTAAAATCTTATCTCTGATCTTTTCTTAAGTATTGACGAATATTCACACTATATTATCCGCGCTAGATAATCAGAAGATCAATTATTTAGTCAAACGATTACAGTGGAAGATCTCAACTGGCACGCAGTTCTCAGCCACGATAAATCATTGTACAGTTTATTTGTCATGGTTACAAAGATAACTTTGGTGGCTGATGTAGTACTTATGCCAGCTGGCGTAGCGCATGTCTGACAGAGCGGGTGCACATAAATACGCTCCATACAGCTTAGCCCCTTATACCTGGAAAAAGAATAAAATTGAAGAAAGAACAATATGTCATTGTGATTATACAGTTTCTTGGGGGAAAATATACAACATTTTGATAGTTACAAGTTCTTAACAAGATATAAAAATAATTACTAAACGGAACGTAAAAAACTGTAAGTACTATAAACATTCTGTCGCTTTTTAAATATGTATATTTGTTCACATTTTATATCATGAACACATGTCTTGGATGGCTTTGTTTTCTTACACATTGCAGCTCTTTACTTCTGTTAAGAGATAAATTGTACATCTGTCTGGCTTTATAAGTCTACTGACAAATCTGTATCATTACTGGTTGCAGGGTATACGTTTTGATCCAGAAATTCCTCAGACGTTACGGCTGGAGTTTGCAAAAGCAAATACAAAGATGGCCAAAAGCAAACTTGTTGGAACCCCAAATCCCAGCACACCTCAGCTGAACAATGTACCTCAGTTTATCTCCAGGGATCAATGTAAGTTCTGCTTTATCTTGATGGATTTACAGCCAGGAATATAGTATTAAGTTGTTGGTTCACCAGAAAAAAATTCAAGATATTTAATCAGTATATTCATCAGTTTTCTATCATTTGCTCAGCTTATTCTAGTCCTGAGTATTGCAGGCAGCATATTTTATGTACAATATACGAGAAGCGGAGTATACAAACAAAATCAAATATACTGTAATAGCAACCCATATGGCTCTATATTTGTTATTCAATAACAATTTGGTGCACTATATATGACAGAAGGGCAGGCGGGTTGATTTCTGATTAGAATCTTCACTATGAACTGTTGGGGTCCTTTCATCTGTTTTTATATTTTTTACTTGGGGGGTTTGTAAAGAATGATGATGGGAGAGGGATTTTGGGTCAGGGCTAGGCTGCAGGGGAGAGGGCTAGGGTGAGGCTGAGGGGGGTAAGGGTTACGGTTAGGAGGCTGCGGGGGGGGTTGGGGTTAGGCTGTGGGTAAGGTGAGTTAGGGGGAGGGTTAGGGGTTAGAGTAGGGCTACTTACCTTCAGGCGTCAGGATTCTGACTGTCGGAATGCCGCTGTCGGTATTCTGACTGCCAGCATCCGGACCGACAGGATCCCGTCCCCAACCTGAAACATCAGGACCGCACTGTTGCTGTCATTTAACAGATTGTGAATAACTGACTTTAATTACCAAAACCTGTAACTTTTTAAATAATTACTGCAGCGTTTCTATGGTTACAGATGTTGCTAAAGGAACATCATTAATTCATAACTTATTTGTCAAATCTCGGCAACAGAGTGAGTCAATTTTAGGAAGAAGACCTTAAGATTACCCTTGCAGGGTTGTAGTTACCATCCCGGCAGTCAGGATACCGGCGGTCAGGATACCGGCGCCGAAATCCCAACAGCAGTTGGAGTCCTGACGCCTGATTCCAGACCGCCAACATCCAAACAGCAAGTATTAGAATTATGGGTTAGGTTTAGGCACTAGGGGGAGGATTGATGAATGTGCTGATCGCAGGACAGTTTCCTCCATTTGGGACGGTTTTGAGGTGTTCTCTAATATGTTGTAATAGCCAAAACAATAGATGTAGATGTAACAATAGTGTAATAAACCCAATCTTAGCAGCCCAGAATTGACTTCTATACTTATACTTACACAGTAAGTCAGCAAAACGTCTGGTGCTTAGTTTGAAAGAAGATGTTCTTCTGGACTTCTGAATTTGGATATCAGCCTCAAATTACATGTAAACTGAAAAAGAATAAATGACACAATGTAGAAAAATCAACAAAAGGACGTACACCATTGTGTGTCACTTAACAATTCAAGAATGATGTATGCAGCTCCCATTAAAGTGATTCTCCCCTGTGTATGAATTCTTTTTAGGACATGATAGAAAAATAAAACACTTTTCAAAAGTATTGTGCTTTAAACCTCACAGAGCTGTCACTGGAGAATATAGGGACATGATCTAGTTTACCTTGTTTTTAAACCAAATTTATTCATATATAAAACATGAAAGCACTCACAAGTAAACAATGAAAAAGAGCAGCATATAGACATCAATTTAACAGGTTGAACCTGTGAAATGTATGCTGCTGTTTTTTATATTTAATGACTTTAAGCTCCCACTGTAGGGGACAGAGTGAAGGAATAGTGGGGAGTAAGGGGTCAGATGTTGGGGCCAGGGTACTTGTAGGGGGAGGGGGAGACCACCGACCCAGCGGATGATGGGTTTAATGGGCTAGTATTACATTAAGATGTTTACACAATTCCATCTCCAGTAGATACGGATCCAGATACACCCTTGAGGATATTCTGTATATCTCTTGCAGGTGTTGCAGGGTTTGTTATCTAATCATCCAAAATGTAATATTGCTTTTGGGCCAATAAGAATGCAGCTATTATCCCAAGTGCAATGGACAGGGTATGCTCTGATTGGTTAGAGAACATCAGCTTCCCATGGCTGCTGTGCGACCTTGACTGCTCAGCCAATCAAAAATTAATTTCACTTGGTGGCTAAATAGAAATCAGGGTACGAGTGGCACACAATTCCATAGCCTTACTTACGGAGAGAAAATTACTGTGTTTTTTTTTATCTGTGCTTACTGTTTTACTGGAGCGCCCTGGCAGCAGGGGGTTGGCTGGTATGTTTTTGGCATGTTGGCAAACACAAGCAGGTAGACCAGGCTTTTCTAACAGTGCAGTAGAGTAGAAAACTGGGCATGCCAGAAAAATATGAAAGTGCAATTTGTCCATACTTGTCCACTCTCCTGGATCTTTTCTGAGATTCCCGAAATTGGGGGAGAGTCCCCAGCTCCCGGTGTTATGGGCAAATCTCCCGGATCCTGCTGGCTGAACCATGAAGTGGGCGGGGTATGGGACATTTTGACGTGATTTGCTATAAATTGCATGATCGTAGCCCCGCACCATCATCATAAAGTCGGGAATCCCTGCAAAATGTCACAGAGGAAATTATGCAATTTTCCTTCACCCAATCCCACTCACCTGCTTCCTCCTCTCCTTGGACCTCCCAGACAGACACTTGCAGAAGTCGGCAAGTATGCATTTGTTTAATCTGGGTGTATTATATACAACCAATTAAATATATTAAATATTGTTACATGAAAGCGTTAAAATAAAATACACCACCTACCAGCCCATCTGACAAAGCAGAGACTAGTGATATAAATACAATACAGAAAACAATTGAGGAATCTAAAAAAGAACAATAAATTAACATTCGTATGACCTATAAACAATACAGGGAGCATTCTGATAACCAACATAATATAAGAGAGCATTTTAGTGTCTTATAGTCAATAAATACAGCATTCTAGTGACCTAGTTACCTATCTAAAAAATAGACAGCATGATGGTGAACGATGACCATTGTAGTGATGTCTATACAATACAGAGACCATTCTAGTAACAATACAGAGTATTATACTGTATGTGCAGTATTCTAGATAGTACCAAATGATATTAATACTGTTAATAAAACTTAACTGACAGTCCTTTTACTTTAGTGAAAAGGGGGAGGGGGCTTGGACTGCCACCGTAATTTGAAACATAATAAGAAGTGCTACCATGCTGACATCCTAACATCCCTATTACTAACACAATATGTCAGTATATCCAGGAATTACCTATAATAGTGCCCATTCTAATATTGTAGACAGCAATGTAGGAACCTGTGCTAATTAAAAACACCTAAGGGAAGATGGGTGGGGTGCAAATACCGGAATGGGACTGAAATACCGGCGGCTGTTCATCCCGACTGTGGAAGCCAGACAGAAGGAGATCCTGTCGCTGGCTGGTAAGTATCTTAACCCTCCCCTCTCCCCCCTAACTCTCCCTTGGTGGTGCCTTACCCTAAAACTCCCGGGGTGGTGCCTAACCCTAAGTCCCCCCAGGGGTGCCTAAACCTAACCCTTCCTTCCTGCACCATGGGGGGGTGCCTAACCCTAACCTCCCCCCAGTAGCTCCTAACCCCCCTTTCCCTAGCCTAACCCTAACCCTCACTGGTGGTGCCCAACCCTATATTCTCCCGGGGGTGCCTAAACATAACCCTCCCCCGCCCCGCGGCTAATTCCTAAGACACCCCGGACTCACCCCGTTCGAGATGGCGTCTGTCAAGATTCCGGCGTCGGGATTAAGATAGGCGTCGGTATTTCAACACCTATCTTAAGCCCTGTGACGGGCTTGAACCGTCGGCATTTAGACCGACGGCATCTCGTCCGTCGGTCTAATAACTACATCCCCAAATACCAAGCAGAAGGAGTCTCAGCCTTCAATTGTAAAATATATACACAAATATAGTGGAAAGGTGGAGGGGGCTTGGACTGCACACTCTAATTTAAACATAATAAGAGGTGTTACCATGCTGAGACTTGTAGTACAATGCAGGGGACAAAGTATACAGGTGCAGACTCTTAAGTACTAAGAAGAACAATGATAGTCAAAATAAACCTAATAAACTCTACAATTAACATGGAATATAAGTGAGGTTCTTAGTACATGTTTGGCCAATAATGTTTGCCCATCCACCGCATCAAGGGGACAAGGGGATATTAGGGACCCATCTCATGGGGTTCACTTTGACGCGGTGTATGGGCAAACATTTTTTTGACTCCTTCCATTATGTTAGACCTTTATACCCTTCTCTATAACTTCCCTCACAATGAAGTTTAAGCAACTTGTGGAAAAAAGTACTTTCTGTAGATAATGATTTGCATATGTTTTAAAATAGGGGTGAGCATTAAGCTGCCCTACAACTGCTGTTGAGCTACATACCCTAGCATGCCCTGCAGGGGCTGGCTGGCAACTTTTAGCCTGGGGGGCAAATGCATGCAGGCGGCCCTGGCAGAGGAGTAGCGTGTAGCCACGGTGCCCGAAGAACGTGCGTGCTACGGCGCCGCCCCCCCTCAAGTGTTTCAGGGAGGAGGCGGGTCCATATGGGATTAATGTAAGGTAAAAATAAAGATTAGGGGCAGCCCCCTGTCGTAGTGCCCATATGCAGTGCCCCCGTGTGCCACAGGAGATAACACCCTTATGCAGGCCTCCAGTAGTGCCCCCAGTAGAGATCCCCCCCTATGCAGTGCCCCTTGTGCCCCCAGTAGTGGTCCCCCCTGTTCAGTGCCCCTTGTGCCCCCAGTAGTAGGCCCCTTATATAGTGCCCCCAATAGTGGTACCCCCTATGCAGTGCCCCCAGTAGCAGTCCACCCCCCATGCAGTGCCCCCAATAGTAGTAACCCTTATGCAATGTCCCTTAAATAGTGGCCCCAGGTGTAGTCTCCCCCCTATGAAGTACTCCCAGTATTGCCCTTTATATAGAGCCCCCAGCAGTGGTCCCTCGCAGTGCCCCCAGTGGTAGTCCCCTCCCCCTATGTAGTGCCCCTAGTAGTAGTCCCCGCCCCCCTATGCAGTGCCCCTAGTAGTAGTCCCCTCCCCTTGTAGTGCCCCCAGTAGTAGTAGTAGTCCCCCCTTGTAGTTCCCCCAGTAGTAGTCCCCCCCTGGTAGTGCCCCCATAGTAATCCCCCCCTTGGTAGTGCCCCCATAGTAATCCCCCCCCTTGGTAGTGCCCCCATAGTAATCCCCCCCCTTGGTAGTGCCCTCATAGTAACCCCCCCTTGGTAGTGCCCCCATAGTAATCCCCCCCTTGGTAGTTCCCCCATAGTAATCCCCCCCCTTGGTAGTGCCCCCATAGTAACCCCCCCTTGGTAGTGCCCCCATAGTAATCCCCCCCCCTTGGTAGTGCCCCCATAGTAATCCCCCCCTTGGTAGTGCCCCCACAGTAACCCCCCCCTTGGTAGTGCCCCCACAGTAATCCCCCCCTTGGTAGTGCCCCCATAGTAATCCCCCCCTTGGTAGTGCCCCCATAGTAATCCCCCCCCCTAGTAGAGAGAGACTTAATAAAAAAAAAACAAAAAAAAAAAACACTTACCTGAAACTCCCGCTCCTGGTCCCGACGCTTCCACCGGCTCCTCTGGCCGCTTTGCATTATGGGAGAGACGTCGTCATGACGGAAGACTCTCAGCGGCTGCTGATTACAGCAAACACAAAGCTGCCGGCTCCGGCGGCTGTGTGTTTGTGCTGTGTAGCGCTGACCGGACTCCGTCCGGTCAGCGCTACACACGCGGTGCAGTCTGTGTCACAGTGACACAGACTGCACCGGCCCGCGGCCCGCATGACGCTGCGGCCCAGGGGGGCACACGGCACCCTGCCCCTCGGCCCAGCCCGCCACTGATGCCCTGACAGTTTTAGCATGCCCTGAAAGCAAAGCTGTGGCACATCATGGTGGGATGTGCAGTCCCACAGCAGCTAGAGCGGCACTTATTGCCTACTCCTATTTTAAAAGTTGTCCTTAAACTTTTATAACATGCAAGTACTTAGCTACTTGTTGACTTGGAGCAATGGGTGTAGTCCCCCCCCTTGTAGTGCCCCCAGTAGTAGTAGTCCCCTCCTTTGTAGTGCCCCCAGTAGTGGTCTCCTCCTTATAGTGCCAGACCCCCCGCAGTAGACACACATAATATTAAAAAAAAAAATACTTACCTGACACCCGCTCCTGCTCCGTCCGCCGCTTTGCATTATGGGAGTGACGCGTCATGGGAGTGACGCGTCACTCCCATTACCCACTGCGGGAGCTGGAAGATGTCCGGCTCTGGCAGTGGGAGCAGCAGCCGATGAGAGTCTATCTGACTCTCATCAGCTGCTAAAGCAAACACACAGCTGCCGGCGCGCTACACACGCGGTGCAGTCTGTGTCACAGTGACACAGACTGCACCGGCCCGCGGCCCGCATGACGCTGCGGCCCGGGGGGCACATGGCACCCTGCCCCCCGGCCCAGCCCGCCACTGATGCTCTAACAGTTTTAGCATGCCCTGAAAGCAAAGCTGTGGCACATCATGGTGGGATGTGCAGTCCCACAGCAGCTAGAGTGGCACTTATTGCCTACTCCTATTTTAAAAGTTGTCCTTAAACTTTTATAACATACAAGTACTTAGCTACTTGTTGACTTGGAGCAATGGGTGTAGTGATTGTGGATACTTAGTGTTGGAGGTGAATGAGCTTCGTTTGTCTAGCTTCAGTTTCTCTAGTGCTTGTACCAAGCAATATATAATAATATATAATACAGTGAGAGATAAAGTTCTGTTCCTGGTTAATGTTGATAGGTGGATGGAGAATTTAATTATGTGAAATATGAGAAATGAGAAAGGAATATGTAAAGAAATAACAATGGATGAAATTATGCATGGTAAGAAAATATTGATGTATACATGGGAATGTGAGTGGCTGGTGCCAGATACTTCTTAGGGACCAAGGGGGAGTTGTACTAAGCATTGGAGAGAAATAAATTGGAGGGAGATAAAGTATCAACCAATCAGCTCCAAACTGCCACTTTTCAAGCACAGCCTGTAAAGTGACAGTTAGTAGCTGATTGGTTGGTACTTCATCTCTCTCCACTTTGGGGTCTATTTACTAAGCCACGGGTGGAGATAAAGTCAACGAAGATAAGGTACCAACCAATCAGCTCCTAACTGTCATTTTTCACAGCCTTTGACATGGCAGTTAGGAGCTGATTGGGTGTTACCTTATCTCCGTTGACTTTATCTCCATCCAAGATTTAGTAAATAGGCCCCTATATCACTCTCTTAAGCTGCATACACACTAGACTAGTGGTTCTCAAACTCGGTCCTCAGGACCCCACACAGTTCACGTTTTCCAGGTCACCAGCAGTTGTATTCAGGCCCGCTGAGAGCCGCGGCGGGCCCGGGTAATAGGGGGCGTGTCCTAATCTCGGGAGGCATGGCCACACCCCCTTCCCCCCCCCAAAAAAAAATGCGCGCTGGGGAGGGGGCGCTCTGGGCCACCTCAGCCATGCTCTAAGCCAGGGGAGGCGCGATCAGTGTGATCGCTCCCCCCCCAGGCATAGGAGACTGCTGTGGCTGCTCCTCAGGATGCTCTGGGAATTGCTGTAAGCACGGCGATTGTGGCCCAACCCCTGTGTGACGTCACATGGAGTGGGCGTGGTCTGCACAGGGCCTGCGAATAATGTTATTTATATATCAAAATGGCCTTCGGCAGAAAAGAGGTTCCCCACCTCCTGCCCTATATGAACCTTTATCGACTCAGGTACTAGTGTACTTTACAAACTCATTGCTGAGAGAACCCAATGAATGTTTTAAATGGTACTTGTATACTTTACGTACACAAGTACCGAAAGTTGTCCCCACCTAAAGAAGAAAGTTGTCCCCTCGCGGGCTCGCTGCGCTCGCCACACTTCGGGCTCGGTAGCTCGCTACGCTTGAGAAAAGGTTATATTCCCCCTCTATGCCCACTTGGATGGTAGGGAATGACGCTGGACACTGGGAATGATGCTGGACACTGGCTGATGGACGTCAGGGTCCTCTCCATGAAGGGGATTTAGACATTACTAAGATTGATAATAATAATGAGTGTAGGACACTTGGGTTCTCTCTGCAATGAGTCCGTAAAATACACAAGTACCATCGACTCAGTTTTCCAGTACGTCTGGTTCATATCAGCGCGTAACACACAGACACGAGGTGGGGCTGTGTCAAATGTCACTAAATTACGTCAATTACTATAAAAGTTTGGGGCCAATAGCAAGTGAAGCACCCTATACAATATATAATACATTGAGGAAAAATAGTAAAATATTCTATAAATGTTTATAAATATATATATATATATTATACACACATATATACAGTATATATATATATATATATATATATATATATATTATATATATGCACATCCTGCATATACGTACACACACAATTAAAATAATTTTCCAAGCCATTCATTCAGGTGAGTTGGGGAGTGCCAATAGCCAGCAAGTTCTCTAGGTCTTGCCAGATTTCATAAGATCAGGTCTGGGCCAATTATCTCTTTATTTGAAGACACTTCAGTGTTGCTCTTGCAATGTGCTCTGGATCATTGTGCTGTTGAAAGATGAACTTCCTCCCCAGGTTGAGCTTTTTGGCAGTAGTTTTTGTTCAGGATTTATCTGTAATATTTGTCATTCTACTGCGAAAAAATGTCCATGATACGGTGCTATCACAGCAACACTTCACGAGGGGGATGGTGTTACCCGGCAGTGTATATTTTATGATTAGCATCATATTAGAATTCAGGCCAAACTGTTTCACTTTGGTTTCATCAGACCACACCACTTTGTGTCACATCTCTGCATTATCTTCTAGGTGGCGTTTTAAAGGAAAGGATATGTTTGTTTTTTTAGATAAAGATTCCTCCTTGTGAACTTCCCATAAAGGAACCGTTTGTGAAATGCATTGGAGATCTTTGACTAATATATCTTACCTTGTGTCACAATCACTGACTTCTATCGCTCATTCAGTATCACAGTTGCCTCACTGCAGCTTCTCTGAAACATTTAGTCGGATGGTCTGATCTGGGCCTTATATATATATACTTCTGAAAAATGAACCATCAAGCCCTCTGCAGTGGTCAGATACATTCCAAAGATTTGCGTCTCTCTATAATTATATCAGTGACATTATCTTTCGGTTTCATTTAAAATTTTATTGATGTGTGGAAATTCAGCTGTTGATCCACTGATAGAGTAAATGACCAAATTCTGACTTTGTTGTAATATATTGTACTTGTCCAAAATTAAGCTTGCAAATACTAGTGGCAGGAATACTATTTAATTTTATTTATTTTTTTTAAATGAATTAATGGGAATATTTTGAAATAATTTATTTTCAATAATATATGATTCTCAATACTTTGTCAATCAATGCCCAAAAAAATCTACTATGTGAAAAATCGTTGAAAATCACCTACCGCCACCATTTATCATTAAAATCTGAGTGATACTTTGCTGCCTTAGTGATACTGGCCAGCAGCGGTAATTTTTGCTGGGCATTCACAGTGGTTAACCCTAAAAACTGTTGAGAAATATTGAAAAACTACAAAGAATATTGTAAAAGAAATTCCACTTTAAATTTTTTTAATTATTATTAATAATAATAATAATAATTATACTGCATTATTTCACTGATTTTCTTCTGCAATTGTGATCCTTGCTGATTAGGCTTCACTATACTTTGCATTGATGTGGCAAATCACTTGCCGTGATTCTTTAGTGTATATAGCGAAGCCCTGACAATTATTGCATGCCACTGAGGAATATGTTGGTATTATTTTAAATAATGGCAACAATTCCAAGTTATAATATTCTTATTATATGTAATGTATATGTGCCGTTAAAGTAACTTTGGCTAATCATACTATCTGTCATTATGGATTTATCTAGTTCTCTCTACGGGGTTTATTTACTACAGTGCAAGTTTTTAGATGTGGGGATGTTGCCTATACCAACCAATCAGATTCTACTTAACATTTATCTAGCACCTTCTAAAAGATAATAGCTAGAATCTCATTGGTTGCTATGGGCAACATCACTTCTAAAAACCCGCACTTTAGTAAATATAACCATAATAATTCGTACATGAATATGGTCGCAGAAATCTATGGTATTATTTATTATGTTATAATGTACTGTTGGTGGTGGTTTATCAAAATGATGTGAATTCAGTCCACCTGTTTTAACACGTGTGGTCTGAATTCACATTATTTTGTTTGAGAAGTAAGGAATTTGTTATCCTGTATCTAGGCTGTAACATGTTTTCAGTTTATTAAACAGAAGAAGAGCAAGGAAGTGATGACATCAAAATTTGAGTTTCACAGTTGTTTTGTTATGATGTTTGTGCGTATGAAAGATTTCTAGGAGGCAAAGCCATGACAGCTGGTAATGACACATTCCTTATGCTGTTCTGTAGTAATTAGGAAATATGATCCTATTTTGTAATCTTGACAAACTTGTCAAGAATCTGTCAATGAGCTTATTATGAGTTACAAGACAAGGGTTGAAGGATTCCAGCGAATGTCCTCACATGAAGAGGGCATGTCCGAATTCTGGTGCGCAGGAAAAAGGGGCTGTAACAATAGCAAACAATCGGACTGTCATTTTTCTTTTAGTACAGTATTTCTGGTCATATGGTCCATACACACGGTCAGATCTGTCAGATGAACAATAAACGATTGAATAATTTCAGACTAGGGGTGTGCACCAGCCACTTTTCGTGTTTTGTGTTTTGGTTTTGGATCTGGATCTTTCTTCGTATTTTGGATCTGGATTGGTTTTGCCAAAACCACCCTTCCGTGTTTTGGGTTCTGGGTTTTGTGTTTTGGACCTGGATTTTTTCTTAAATTTTAAAAAACGCTAAAATCACATAAAATGGTCCTGTTCCTACGCTATTAATAACCCCAATAACATTAATTTCCACTCATTTCCACTCTATTCTGAACACCTCACACCTCACAATATTGTTTTTAGGCCAAAAGGTTGCACCAAGGTAGCTGGATGACTATGCTAAGCGACACAAGTGGGCGGCACAAACACGTGGCCCATCTAGGAGTGGTATTGCAGTGGCAGACAGGAAGCCAATCAGCGTTATGGTGCCCATTTGCATGTAGCACGGACCCGGGAGATCCGTGCTACATGCATCTGTGTGATTGGCACAGAGCAATGACAGGTCCGTGAGACCCCAGCTCTCCAGGGATCCCTGGCCTGGGCTGACTAGCGGTCAGGGCTGATGCTGCGGCTGGGGGGCCCGGTGAAAGGGCTCCCCTGGCTGTGGCATCAGCCCCCCGCTAGAAAAAGTCCAGTGCTGGTTCTGGAACATACAGGGAAACCCTACTCATTTTTTCCCCTATATTTCCAGAACCAGGACCGGATCAGAGCCAAAAGCTGGTTGCACAGATTACGGGGGACCCCTACGTCGTTTTTCCCCCGTATTTTGGCAACCAGCGCTGGTTCTGACTAGCCCGGTGCTGGTTGTGCTTAAGTACAGGGGACCCCTACGTAGTTTGTCCCCTGTATTTAAGCACACCCAGCACTGGGTCACTAATGCCCGGGGCTGGTTGCTCTTTTTTGAGGGGGTGGGCACACCATTATTTTCTTTTTTTACACAGGTTTTTTTTTTTTTTTTTTACCACAGCAGCACAGACGGGTCTCACGGACCCATCTGTGCTCTGTGTCACTGTCAATCACACAGATGCATGTAGCACGGATCTCACGAGTCCATGCTAAATGCAAATGAGCACCATAATGCTGATTGGCTGAGAACCGTGATAGACGGCTCTGTCAGCCAATCAGCACTTTGCCCATTAAAGGCAAAGGCATTTTTTTTAAATGGCCGCTCGAGGCAAAACCTCGAGATCCGACAGCAGATCTCGAGGTTTTGCCTTGGGAGAGGGATCCGGGGCAGACAGGGAGATCCAAGCTTGGGCTCGGATCGCCCCGGATCCCCGAAGTTCGGGTGGGTTCAGTTCTCAGGGAACCGAACCCCATCATCCCTATTTCAGACAGTATTAAAATGAATGAAATCGTCCAAATCTGACTGCAAACACATCAGATATCGTTATCTGACATCAGATATGAACGATTGAACGTTTCTTACAGTCGTTATCGTTCAGATCCGACACAAAATCTGACCGTGTGTATGCACCAATACACTGGCTGAACCAGCAGCTCTGCCTGACATATATGGTTAGTCTGAAAGATCTTACAGTGTTATATTAGTGTGTTCAGATGATGATCACATATACAGTAGGTGTAGTATAGTCATTGTCTGACCACGTCCCCCTTGAGCCATATTTTCACATGATTTTGGCTTAATAGGCCCAGCAGTGATCAAAGGCCATTTCCCATAGAAGTTCTAATGGAAGGTGCAGAATGTCCCCCATAAAAACATAAGATGAGGCTCGATCTAAATCATGTCCTTTTGTGGAGAGGAAAAGGCTCTGCGCACCCATGAAAAGCATTGAATGACCAGTAAATGTGACCCATCCCCCCCTTCTATGACTCTACAGTATTTAAAATCATCTCTTTGCAAACAAAACTCAGGTACCCACAACTGTTTTGCTACAAGCAAGGACGCAGTGGCTAATTTATGGTCACTCAGAATACAGTATGCAAACGGTCTGACACACCTGCGTTTTTCTAACCCCCCCCCGTTACCTCCCCCAAAAGCTGACTACCTGTCACTCATTTTGCGAGTGAATCCTCTGCGCGAGTGAGTGTAAATCGTTCAATCGTTGCGCGTGCTCAGTGCGGCTTACACACATGCTTAATATGCGTACATTTCGGCATTTCATCTACATCTGAATCAGGCCCGATATCAGCGCTAACATAGTGGCAATAAAAAGCTTATGCTAAACCTGAATAACATAACCGATATTTCTCTATTTGTTTCCTGTGCAAATGGTGGTAACAAATGTCAGCATGTTCATTGCATGAATTTGTGATGATTTATGAATATTATTACCGGTTGGACAGCCCCTTTACTCGTGTGCAGTAATAATCAACTGACTTGACTGGGTCAGGAATTATTTCATCCATTTCCATATAGGCAAATCTTGAAAACATGACCTGTGTTATGGGTAGTTTGGAACCAGAAACTATGAAACACAATCAGAGTTTCTGGTGATCTACAAATATATAGATTTATATAAATTTCATGCTGTATAACATGATACATATTTAAAAGCTGCTGTCAGTCTGTAGTATATTGATTCATGCTGCAAATTACCAATTTGATGCCATGATACAGGATACTGTTGTGTTAGCTGAAGTTCAATGGCTGAAAGAGCTATTTGTAAACAGAGGTGCAAGCTTGGCAGGCACACAAGAAGGTAGTCAGACGTTAGCCAGGCTGGCACAGCAGAGGGTAGTCAGCCATCAGTCTAGTTGGCAGCTGGAATTAAATCAGGTGAGTAGACAAGCAAGTAGTAGTTAATCCAGGCTCAGGTAGCAGAAGCTCATCAAACAAAATACTCAATCAAAGGCTTCAGCCAGGGAGTGACTATTTATAATCCCAAACTTCCAAGGTGAATTTGTCAGAGTGAGTACTGGCCATCTTGGGTAAGTTGAAGGGTAAGGTCAAAAACAACTATTTAGGTACAGTAGTGACCTCTTGTGGCTACTTGTGAAATTGTCCGAAACTATTCCTAACACTCACTGAGCCTGATTCATCACTGATCGCAACTGCAACAGCATACACAGATCGGCCGATGGTGCATACTGCGCATGCATATGCACCACAGTGCGCACGTGCCTGGGCAGTATTGCGATCATGTATGCAGATACAAAGCCATCGCAGAATGAGTGACGTGACATTTGGGGGTGGTGACGGGGTAGTGGTTAGAGAAACGCAGGTGTGCCTGTCCGGGGTCACTATTTGCTATATGCTATATGGTACTATCAAAATAGACATGGACCCCCAGGGGAGATGGAGCAGAGGTGGGCGGAGCTACACCAGGGTGGGGCCTCAATTGGTTCATAAACCAGTTTAAAAATTGTCAAAGTTTGGGCAGAATCTATAATTATAGGGAAAGCACCTTTTCACCTGTGGACGAGGTTTAGCATCTCGAAATGGAAAAGGAATGCTGGCTGGACTTGGGGGGGTACAGGGAACGCTGGCTGGACTTGGGGACGGACAGACAGGGAACGCTGGCTGGACTTGGAGAGGGGGGGGACGGCAGAGAATGCTGGCTGGACTGGGGGGGATGGGACTGGACAGGGAAGGCTGGCTGTAGTAGGGGAGAAGGCTCTGGGCAGAGAAGGCTGGCTGAACTGGGGGGGGGTCGCTGGGCAGGTAAGGCTGGCTGGACTAGGGGGAGACAGGGAATGCTGGCTGGACTAGGGAGGGGAGACATAGGGCAGGAAAGACTAGCTGGAACGGGAGGACAGGGCAGGAAAAGTTGGCTGGACTGGGGGGGAAGCACAGGGCAAGATCAGGGAGCACATGGTTTAGAGGTTTCTTCAGCTGGCCACGCTGGTGAAGCCAGCCAGGTAGAATCAGCAGTGACTGCTTTTCAATGTGGAGAGACATGGGGGCCCTGCTTTTCCATGTGGACTGGAGAGACATGGGGGCCCGGGTAGCATCGGCAGCCATGGAGAATTGCTATACATTGCCGATGGCATTTCAAATATGGGGCCAGCCGCGAACCAATCACAGCTCGCGAACAGGCAGCCAATCAGGAGTGGCCGCTACGGCCGCTACTGATTGGATGCCGTTATGCAAGCTCTGACTGGCTTGCAGTTGGTGCCATAGTTAAAATAGCAAGTCTCTCTACCATCCCTGGCTGCCGGTGCAGCACCGCCTTTTGAGTTCCCCAGCCTCTATCCAGAATCGATTGCTGTCTGAAATTACCATCCGTCTCGGGAAAACCCCAACATTGGCTGATTGTTGCAGGGATAAATTGTAGGCAAGCGTGTTTGGATCTCCCAGCTCCCTGTTGCCTCTTTTTCACCAGAGTTTGACTTGAGAGCCTGTGCCCTAGCATCTCCTGGGTCATTTTCTACCGACTGGAGACCCTTACCCATTAATAGTGGAACAGATCTCCAGGCAGGTTCTCCGGCTAACTTTATTGACATCTGCCCGCTGACTCTCTCCTGTGCCCGGTGACCCCAGCTGTTTCCGATGGCTGATTGTCGTGCCACATTTCCCCAGCAGACTCCTGGCAGTGTTGCCGCACAGGCCTTCCCCCTATCCAGTAACTGCTGCCAGCTAACTGCCTGCCCTTGGGACCTCTAGCTGTGCTGGGTTAAGCTCTGATGGGACCTGGAGTCTCTGTGACATTCTGGGGCTGCCTTCCCTAACACCTGACTGGTGCGGCCTGATTCGCCCCTCCCAGCGCTGTGCTGGATTCCTGTCTGCTGTCCTCCTGTGAGCTGCCTGGATTGTGCCCTCAATCTCCATTTGGATTGCTGCTCCTGGCTGCTGTTAACCTGGTCCTGTCTTCAGCTGTGTCCTGGCCCTGCTGTCCTGGGTTGTACCTACCAGCTTGGCTGTGCTTAGACGAGCCCTCTTGACTGCCTGGCCTGGGAGGACTGCTGCGCCCATCCTGGAGCTTGAGAGCTGTGTGTGAATAATTTCCAGGGAGGCTGCTTAATTTGGAGTAGACACCTGGACTGTGCCTTTGTTTCTCCTCCTGGCTATTGCTTCTAGATGCTGCTGCCCGGTTTTGGAGAGTTGTTAATGCTCTCCTGTAACTCTTTGCCATTGAGCCACCCTCTTACTGTTTGTTGGAACTCTGCTGATTCCCGGCTACAATTTACATCTTCCCTTGACATTGTATTATACTCATGGGTTATGTACAAATATCTGGATAGGATTCCAAACATCAAAATTCGTCTTAAGCCACATCTTCTGCTACTGAAGTGGCTAAAGAGATGTCTTTAATTATTATGCCCCTTATTGAACAGACTATGGGGTATATTTACTGACATGCGGATTTATAGAAGTGTAGATGTTGCCCATAGCAACCTATCAGATGCTAGCTATTATCTTCTAGAAGGTACTGGATAAATCTGGTCCAATTCTACCGCCTAGGACTAAACTCTTTGGGCCCTTTTAGATAAAATTGATGATCTTGAAAACTTTAAACGCTATAATAACTTGCTTTTTATTGGGGTCCCAGGGTCTGTCCAGGGTTAGCCTTCTGGATTACTTACAGACCACTCTGGTTCATGGGATCTCCCCCAGTTTCGTACCAATTATCATTGAATAAGCACATTAGGACAGGCCTGGAACAAACCACATCTGGTTTTAGGTCTCAACCCGTCATTTGTAAATTTGTAAATACTTTAATTTAAACTAGATAAAGAAACTATCTTAACCTTTCTTTATTTAAGACCAAGTTATATTATGCCTTCCTCATGGACTGGATCAAATCATCTTTGCAAGAGGATATTAACACAACCTCAGCACTCAAAAAAACACCTGTATAAACAGAATAACCTGCAGCAGTAATAAAAAAGGGGTAAATTGCAAACCCCACAAAGAAACACATAGAAAGTCAGCATCTTTAAATATGTAATCAGCGCTATTTAAAATGTGCACTTTGGTACAACAACAGGGATGTCTGTCAGATTTATGTCCGTACTAGCCCTCGGTATGTTTGCGGGCAGTTAGAACTTTAGCTCCGTACACACAGAGCGATTAGACTACGATCAGATATCATTGTCTGATCGTCCTGCATGTGCTGGATGTTCAATATCGAACATCCAGCACATGCACCAATCCCCAAATGACTATAACGACCCGCGATCAATGATTGCAGTTCCCTATAGTAACCAGGCTAACCTGGTCGTTATCAACCAGGTTGGCCTGCATGCATGGGTGAAGGTCGATATCCTGCGCATCGACCATCGTTTGGGGGTTGGAAGGGCCCAAAAACAGGACGATATGAATGATAATGATATGATCTATATCGTTACCGTTCATATCGTCCTGTTACATCTGACCGTGTGTACGCACCATCGGCCACTGGATCCGGCCGCGGCTACCCAGCTCACCATGGGGGACTCCACAGGAATTACCATCCAGTCAGCAATCGGCTGTTGAAGTAAATGTATCTGCCAGAATAATAGTAGTGGCACAGCCGCAACTGCAGGGATCCCTGAGGATATATTTAGCTGACACAGGCAAGGCAATTCCCAAATAGCTCGTGGGACACAATACACTCCAAAGAGTATGGGCAGCAACGCGTTTCGTCCCCACCTTGGGACTTTTTCAATCTTTGCAAAAGGAGTTCTAGGTTTTTTTAAAAATTCGGGGAGGTTTTATTGACACGTTATCAGTTCACCCAATCTTAAATAGCAGATGCATACGTGTTTCAGGTGTACTGAGATCCTCCAATTGCAACTTCTATCTAGTTTCTTTATTTAAGATGGGGGTAAGATCATGGGGTTTGGACTGGTGAATATTTGCGTATACTATACAATATTATTTGCTTTACTGCACTGATCAACCACGCCTGGGTTTATTGGTTTGTAGTTATTTTGATTTTTCTTTGTTTTGTATTGTTTTGCATCTTTCATTTGTTCTATATTCTTTGTCAATGCTGTTTTTTTTAACCCTTACTATACTGTCATTGTTGCACTGTCTTATTTGATGGTTGTAATTGTTTTGCTTCAAAAAAAAAGAAAAAAGTTACAAAACACTCACAAAGATCCATGCTGCTACAATAGCAAAAATATTTTATGCAATGCAAACATTAGGGACTCATTTAGTTTGGGCCTTAACAGTTTGAGAAAGGGTCATTTGTGCTTGAAATGTTCCTGACTTGCACAATAAACAAACCTTGTTTAGTGCAATTGTTCCAGAGTGCCATTTATTTGTGTTCTCTCTCTCTCTCTCTCTCTCTCTCTCTCTCTCTCTCTCTCTCTCTCTCTGTTTATGGCATAGTCATACTGAGCTTGCTGTTTGCACCTCCCTAGATGGATCATCACACAGTGGGTGATAAAACAATGGTGACCTGTTTAGGAAGAAACCGGCCACATATAAAGAAAGATAGCGGGATGTGGATGGGTGGCTTACTCTTCTATAGCTCTGAGAATTTTTCCACCATGCTCCATAGCCTGTTGCTTTACTGATGAAACCTCATAGTTGTATTCCAGGAATGTGTCACTTATTGGGTCGAATTCAATTCAATGCAAATATGAATAGCCGTGGGAGGGAGCATCTGCAGCTATTCAATTCACTGCGCTGTTTGGGCGGGCTAAAGGATTTTTTCCCACACCACCTGGGGATGCGAGGAGTAATCCGACAAAAGTGCCAGGCACGCAGCTGTTTGCTGGCTTAGCGCGGCTGGCATTTTAGTCGGAGAATGCCGGTTATTGCGACTAAACACCGAGGTTAAGTCGAGAGAACCGCCATTCTCTGATGTAACCAATTCCCGACCAGGCAAACAGTGCAGTATATTGAATAGCTGCAGGAGCTCCCTCTTGCGGCTATTCATCATCGCACTGAATTGAATTCTGCCCATTGAGGGTTGCACTCCTATTGAGGGTTATTATGCTCTTTGATCCTCATTTTCAGAATGTCCTGTAAGATCTGTTATTGATTTTTTTTTTCACTTCAGATAAAAGTGTTTTCTCGTCTTTTCTCTCCACACTAATGTAACTAATGACTCAGCTCAAAAGCATCTGTTTAAACTAAACTGCAAATGAACTTTAAATAAAGTTTGTTATGTGTAATGCTTTAACAGCCATGAGAGCTGTAAAATGTTAAGTTAAGGCAGAGGATGACGGCTAACTTTGATATCATTCATCTTACTTCCCCGTGTATAATTAGAACAAGATGTTTACAATACTGCCCCTATGTGTGTTTCCATTCAGATTTTCATTCTTAAAGAATGTCTGTAGTTTTTATCTTAATAGCAATAAGTAGATTTTTCTAAAAACTTAAATGCAGATCTATTTTAGGTAAACTTATAACACTAAATATCAGTTCATCCGTGCACTAGTGTTCTAACAAAGATTGATCATTGAGCTATAAAGCATAGAACGTAAGCGTCGCTAGGTACTGAGAAGACCCAAGTCTCCAATCAGTGAAAACATTTCTAGCTACTCCTACCTTGTGCATACTGAAGAACATTAGTTAATAAACAAGTTAATTATATATTAGCTAGACTAATTCTGGAGTCACAAAACAGTGTAATGGTGCATACATACGGGACTATCGTCAGCGATAACTATATCGCTGAACGATTTCCCTGCCCCTTCCCAGAGTGCTGGATGATCGATATCGATAATCCAGCACACAACCAACCCACCAACGACGGGCCAACGACCCGCGATCAACGATCATGGGTCCCTATGTAACCTGATCGATATCGACCAGGTTGGCCTGCATGCACGGGCGATGGTCAATATCGTAATTGTCCATAGGTGTCCGCACATCGCTGGTCGTTTGTGGGTTGGAAGGCACCAAAAAATGCACGATATGAATGATAACAATATGATCAATATAATTATCGTTCATATCGTGCATTTTTATCGTACAGTGTGTACGCACCATAAGTGGGGTATGTAAAATATTTTGGACAACAAAAATAAAATTAAAAGTTGTATGTTCCAACTAACACATTAGTATCACTGAGATAATTCAGAAGGTGATCTGTCATCAGTGGTGGTTTAGGAACTTAGAGTGGCCCTTGAAAAATTCTGAAATGGCCTCAATTAATTGTAGGCAGGGTTACATGCCACAGCTAAAGTAGGTTGGGGTTATCATAGCCATGTTTCTGGTAGGGGAGCAATGCAACACACAACTGTAGCTAGAGTCACAACAATAGCATTTTAGGGACCTATAATACAATACAAGCACCATCCGAGTGACCGCAATACAATACACGCATCACCACAGTAACCACCAGACAAGTCACTGATCATCCCAGTTGCTATCACACAAACAGTAGAAAATCCTATTGACTGTCATTTAATGCGTATACATAGAGCATTCCTGTGATCACCATACAATACAGAACACATCTCAATGATCACCATACAATACAGATTCTAAACCAGTGCTCATACAATACAGATCACATCCCAGTGACCGTCATTCAATAGAGAGCATATCCCAATTACTTCCTTACAATGCAGAAGTATCCTTTTGACCATAAAATACAGACACCACCCTAGTGACTGCCATACAATACAGACACCATCCCAAAAATTGGCATACAATACAGTCACTATCCTAAAGATTGCCATACAGTACATCTGTGACTGCAATACAATAAAGACACAATGCTAGTGGCCACAAAATGGAGAGCATCCTAGTGGCATATAATGATCATTTTTGTGTCTGCCATTCAATATCATCCCCTCATTACCAATCCATCTCCCCTCAAAAATCATTGTGACAACACCATTTAACATAATAATCTATATAATCATTATTTCCCTGATCCCTATTATTAACCCCAACAGCATCATTTAATTCCATTTATATTAATTATCACCCTAATTACCTCCTTCAATCTCATCAAAATAACCCCTTCAACCTAAGTAACTACATTAAGAACATAAACAACCTCATAATGAAACCAAATCATCATACCTATCCTCCTTATTCTTATTATTACCTTCTCTCAGGTGTAATTATTCCTGTCTCCACTCTTACTCATCATCTGCTGATCCATCGTTCTTCTTTTTGCGGTGGTGCTGCTGTGGCCGCCACATACATGGCGCAGCTATATTGTGTAGGTCCCACCACGGCTGTGGGAAAGAAAGACCAGCAGGGAGAAAGCAGGGGCCATGCACTGTAGCAACAGGCTACTCAAACATGTGGATGGATAAAAGCCTATAATTTACCCTGGCAAACACGGATGGCCGCCTTCTGCCACCAAATAGCACGTAAATCTTACTTAAAAATTAGATGGATAAAAATAAAAAAATAAAAAACAGAACATGCCCTGCAGGGAAGTTGCTGTACCAGTGAGACGTCATGTATTCCAAATCTTGCCACAATCTCCTGTAAATGATCACATGAGAATGAGATAAGATGACATTTCATAACAGGTCTAGTTTAAGATTACAATTTGTTGTGTTACTAACAACATTCTCTGTTAGAAACTGCCAGATCGGACACTAAGGGGTATATTTATTAAAGTGAGAGTTTTTAGAAATGTAGATGTTGCCCATAGCAACCAATCAGATTCTAGCTCTTATATTCTAGAATGTGCTAATTAAATGTTAAGTTAAGTTAAGTAGAATCTGTTTGTTTGCTATGGGCAACATCTCTACTTCTAAAAACTCTCACTTTAGTAATTATACCACTAAGCATGGGAAATAAACTAAGTAGGTGTTACAGAAAAACATATGGAAAAATGTTATGTGTAAATAACATTATGCATACATACATTCCTTAATATGAGTGAGAGCTGCAGTACTGCTTAACAAGTAAAATATAATACCAGTGCTGTATTCCAGTGGATCAATATCTCTTTTGGAAAATCAGGTATAATAGACCACATGCCAGACTTGCCTAGACCATGCCCTGTGTAACCTTGCCACATCCATTTCCCATTTTATTGGTAATCTTTCTAAATTCAGACTGTTCCTGGACTGAGAGGGAGAGATATATTGAATAGGGTTTTTTTAATGCATGTTAAATGCCATCAAGCGATGTTCTACTGTACTAATGACAGTTAAGATTTTATATTAAGTAGATATGTATAGTTTTGTTTACTCACTGACCTGCCCCTTCCCCTTAGTGGATCCCTGAGCACTATATGTTGAAACATTTGTTCCTGGACTCCTCCTTTCTATAGTAGTGCACTGGGTTGGCTGCATTGACCAGTGAGAACCTCCAAGCTGGTTCTTGTTGCCCCGTTGCTCATACCCATTTCCCTGGCCATTTTAGAATGGCGAGCAAGAACATTTATTCCAAATTGCCAGTATTGTATTACAGGAACCTCGAGTACAACAGTTTCAACTCAACTAAAGGGATGAAAAAGGTCAATGAAAATGTAATGATACATTGGGAATGCTGCTTTAAATGATATAGTTTAGTTCACTGTTACATAAGAAAACCTCAATGTCCCGTCTTTTATCTGGCATTTGATGCACAGGTTTTTTGGCCGGTCCCAGCCTTTAATCTGCAAATTACCCGGTCCAAATGCTTGACCCTGGAATTTGCTTTTCTGTGTGAAAAGTGTATTTGATTATTACTGAGCTCATGTCATCATGTTGTACCAGTCTTTTTAGAATGTATTCATTCATATTAATTTCTTACTGTAGCAAATAACTGTGTTTTTACTTTTTAAACTATTTACAATAGATATTTAATATGCAGCGTTTGAGCATTTGTTTTGGCCCGATGAGTGATAGTGACATATATGTTACTTTGAGTAAGTCTGGTAGAACAATGCACCTGCATCACCAAGATGACACCTACCTGCTTGCTAGTGACTGTTTATTCTACAACAACAGCAAACGACCCCCACCCCCCAAAAAAGAATATATAGATGTATATTTATATAGAGTTTATTTGGTTCTCTTTTTTGTTTGATCAGTTATTTTGTTCTTGATTCATATCGTCATATTACATCCCGAATACTAAGCGGCCTTGTCTTTAATTGCCTTAATATTTGTGAATGCTGCTAGCTATGGGAAGCCAAGCTTCCAGGAAGTAGTCAGTTTATATCTAATATAATGGCATGGGAATACAGTCCCAAAGGGATTCTGGGAACATACTCAGCAGCAGCAAATTTCCCTAAAAACAAATCCATGGGAACTGAATACATGGCCCGTGGGTGTACACATGTCCTTTTATCTGCTTCCCAGCACTTGAATTAACATATTAGAGCACCAGCTCCCATACTTTTCACTGGCCATAGAGAATATTCAGAGCACTATGCTGGAAAAGATTATCTCTGGGGATTGTGCTCCTTATAACAATTGCAACATCCGCAGTATTATTATTACCAATGGGGGGAAAATGTACATCTCAGAGCTCATAAATAACCAAATGTGAGCAACCTTGTTCTCTTTACATCCAAAGGGTGGGCACAATGCAATATATCCATAGTTACCACTCCACAAGTGTAACAAAATTGTAAAGATAGATAGATAGATAAGATAGATAGATTAGATAGATCAATTAGATGATAGATAGATAAGATAGATTAGATAGATCAATTAGCTAGCTAGATAAAATAGATTAGATAGATAGATTAGATAGATAGATTAGATAGATAAGATAGATAGATAAGATAGATAGATAAGATATAGATCTACAATATATATAAAAGAAGAAGTTTGTTGGCAAATATCTTGCACAGCTCTCAAGGTAAAGCTGCTAAATCTTACATAGTTGTTTAGTATAAAAAAAGTAAGCTATTAGACCACATAGTGTACAACATGACAATGCGACAGAGCGACAATTGACAAATATATGTAAAATTCATTAGTCTGTTTATTTGTTTGTTTGTCTAGCTATCGTTATGCATTTGGACACCCCTGCACTGAGTGGGATGAAACCAATGTGAGGTGGTCCAGTTGGATTCTGTCCAGGTTTTAGGAGGATTAGGGTGCTGTTGGACCAGCCGTTGGTGTACACCGGGTAGAACATTCACATGGGGACCCTGTTCTCAGCCTTCCACTGGATAGATTTGAACAAAACCTTCACAGAGCAGTAACATTGGATCCCAGAAGACATACCTGGGGGTATGAGGTCCCGGTCAGACCTCCCGTTGGTGTACACTAGGCAGAACTTTGACCCAGAGAGCCTGTTCTGGGCCTTTCACTGAATGGATTTGTACGACATCACTTAATAAAACTGCATAACTTGAAGATTCTCCTGCACCAATTGGGATGAAACTAAAATGAGGTGATACAGTTGGATCCTGGTCAGGTTTTCGGGGGGGGTTGGGGTCGGTCAGACCTCCTATTGGTGTACGCTGGGCAGAACTTTGACCCAGGGAGCCTGTTTTAAATGAATAGAAATATATTTTAAAATACAACAAAAAAAAATATGTATAAATTTCTTATTTGAGTTCAAGGATATTCAATCAAAAATCATTTTCCAGCTGTGACAGTTTATTTTGCGATTTCCTCCTCTAAGGGGCAATTCAATTAGCCGCAGTAAATTACTCAGTGCAATTGATCCCCTGGGGCTATCCAATTAGCCCAGAAGTGCGGCTGCATCAGGATTTTCTTTTGGGGACCTCAGCTGGCTCCGAAAGAAAATCCCGATAACCAGCTTTTGCGAAGTGGCCAGCTAAGACACATACTGTAGGTCCGTGAACTTATCTATGTGTTTTTGCCCCAAAAAATTATATTTTGGGGGTAAAAATACAGGCTCTTATTGAATTGCCAAAAAACGAAAAATGGGAGAGCGTTCCATATTTCACCCCCAAAAAATTATCAGGGCTAATTGAATACCCCCCTAAGTTCACTTTTTCAATTATATATCTGCATTTTGTTGTGTAAGTAAATGATTTAGCAATGCGTGATTATCTAAATTGTTTTTAATGTTTCTAACATGTTCCTGGGTTCCCAATGGAAGATATTGCTTGGGATAACCCATGTACTTAATGCAACAGAGACTCTGTAAAATATAAATAACTGATTTGCTAAAACAATTAATAAAATATTTAGTATTAGAAGCACATATCTGTGCAATCTGTAAATACTTTCTAGTTATATTAGTATATATACTATACCATTACTACAATGGGTGCATTTGAAGAATTATAACCAGGTTTGTTTTTTAGTTACAGGCCTAACAAAGAAAATACGTTTTTCGATTTTTCTTCTCCACAATTGAATCTTGCTAATGATTAATTTGTACTCAGTCATAGTGGAGAACTGAGAGAAAAAATATATATATTTTGACGTGGTGAGCAAAATAATAACACAAATAGGTATATGTATACAAATGCATACAAAGTCCTTCCGCTTGTGTTGGTCCAAATCTACAATTCTGTAACTAAATTAGGAGGATAGGTCAATATTAGTGATGGGGAAATTACTCTGGTGCCACTCGAGGCCAGCATGACTTGCTTAATGGTAGATGTATAGCGTTATACAGATAGATACAAGGTTGTACCTTGTTCAGTTTTTTACCTGAATCCCCCTTAGATATTTACAAATTAATAGTGCATACACACGGTCCAACTTTGCAGGACGATATGAGCGATAACGATGTCGTTGACTTTTTTGCACTGAGCGACCAACGATGCATGTGGCCGTATGGACGATAACAATATCTCAGGTCGACCATACATGCAGGCCAACTTGTACGATATCTATGAATTCTTAATCATTTAAATACTGTCAGATATCGTTCATCGTTCATGAAATCATTCATGATCATTGATGATATCGTTCATATTTAAAATAGAAAAAAATCGTTCAACGATATCGATGATCGAGCACGTTAGACCATGTGTATGCACCATAATGGCCCGTACAAACGGGTCGATCAGACAACGATCAGATATCGTTGTCTGATAGACCAGCATGTGCTGGATCATCATTTTCGAACATCCAGCACATGCAGCATCCTCCAAACGACTTAACGATCCCGCTATCAATGATCGTGGGTCGTTATAGTAAACAGGCTAACCTGGTCAATATCGACCAGGTTGGCCTGCATACATGGGCGATGGTCGATATCGATAACTACCATCCGTGCCCGCGCATCGACTATCGTTTGGTCGTTGAAAAGGGTTATTTTCCGGTCGATATAAACAATCGAACGATAAACGATATCGTTATCGTTTTTATCGACCAGAATATCTGACAAGTGTACGCACCATATGAGAGACTTTTTCAGCTCTTTTGAAATAAAGTACAATATCGCTGTGTGGATTGTTTTTCTTTCAACCAGCATGCAACATCACCCTTCTCATGCTTATGCCTGTGACGCTGAGCACCTGTATATCGCCTGTAATTCGAAACCTTAGGAAATAGTATTCCCTTTTACCCTGCATTTAAAATAAAAAGTTTATTATTTCTTAAAGAAATGAAAGCCCTAATATGCTCTGAAAAAAGCAGTCAAAAATGGATTTCTATTTGAAAAAAAAAAATATTTAGTAAAACTGTAAAATCTTGTCTGGTCTTTTCATCTTTTAGGGTTAATGCATGAAGTCTAGGTACGGCATTTCTAAAGTATAAGCTCTATCATCCATTATTTTATGATCCTGAATAATGTGTTCTGGTTTAGAGTCGATTACATAGAGTTTGGTCTCAAAAATTAAGGCATGTTCCAGGAAATAGGAAAATGACTACAAATTATTTTGGAACTATGCACATGTGATTACCCTATATATTTTGATTTTTCACATCTGATCTCAATGTACAATGCACAAGCAAAAAAAGTATTTGAAAAATTAGGCAATAAAATATAAAACATAATGCTAAAAAATATTTATATGTTTATCTAAAAGCACGAATGACATCTATGATATCACTTTTCCCTAAGGACTAATGCATTTGGAAAGTACAGTTCTCTTCATTATCTATAATTTCCTTTTGTGTTTGTGAATTTTAAGATTTCATCACTGGCAATATGGCAACTTAAGAAGACAAAAGAAGAAAATGAACTCTCATCTTTACTGGGGGCACTCTTAGACAAAATATAAAAATTTTACTTTTATTATGTATGTTAAAATTATCTTAACAACAAACAACGTACAACACATAAGAAAGTATCAAACGATGATACAGCGAAAATATGAATAATAAATAGTATCATATTACTGAGTGTTAATACTCAGTAGTAGAGGCAGCAGTCATGTTCAAGTAAATAGGCAACTCTCTATAGAATCTAGTAAGAAAATATATAATACCTGGTAATTGCTTAAATAGAGTTGCCTAGTATAGTCTTCTAATAGACCAATATGTAGTCTCTTTAGCACTCACTACTTCTTATCTCCAACATATAACTACATATACATTTATATACAGTTTTTCAAAATATAGTGATAGCATCCACCAATGATACAATATGTATTGCCGCACATCAATACCGACAATAAGTCAATACAAATAAATGGTTCCGCTGAACATACTGTGGTATAGGTTAGTAGTACAGGTAATTGGTATGTCTGCTAAACAATATCAGCCTATAGCCACAAAAACAATTTATACTAATTAGAGCGGATCAATAGATGGTATTGAAAAAGATGCAGAAAAGTTGGTTTAATGTATCAAAGTATCATGTAATAGTTATGTTGGTTGCTATACAAAAATAATTATTGGCTATATATAGAGAAAAATAGCTGGACTACAGACCTGTGTTCCCGGCAACCTGTTCAGGTATCATCTTCAGGTAGGAGGTGTTTTGCTGGCATGGGTGTGAGCTGTGACCCTGCAATGTCCCTTTGACAACAGGGCCCCCGTCACTGCCCCATTTAGCGATCCACCCGACCTATATCTTATTTCTCCTATATGCCACTCACAGCGGTGTACCGCTCACTCCCCATCAATGCTTTTTAGTAAATAGGGAGCAGCAGCACCCCCCACTGCACGATTATGACATTATTTCCCTTTATTCATACTTTGATTCTCTAAACTACATTCTACGCTTTCTTTTTATTTCTCTGGGTACTCTCTTTGGGTCGGTGATTTAGGAGATCCCTGTGCTGATTCAACAGAGTTCACCTCTATCTACATCACAAAAGCAGATGCCCATTAAACGTATTCACACCCTAGGACGATCAGAGGGTACGCTCACTCTTTGTATAAATGCATGTCACACAAAGAGCAGCAGTTGCCTTCTTGATATGTCTGTAATGGAGTAGCTTTATTTTAAATTTTTGGGCGATACCTCTACACACTACCATATTTTTTGCAAAAGCTTTTTTTTTTTTTTTATTTCTCTCTCTCTCTCTCTCTCTCTCTCTCTCTCTCTCTCTCTCTCTCTCTCTCTCTCCCAATAATTATTTTTGTATAGCAACCAATATAATTATTACATGATACTTTGATACATTAGACAACAGGTTCTCAAACTCGGTCCTTAGGACCCCAAACAGTGCATGTTTTCCATGTCTCCACACTGAATCAAGTGAAATAATTAGCTCCACCTGTGGACCTTTTAAAATGTGTCAGTGAGTAATGACTACACCTGAGCACCTGCTGGGTGACCTGCAAAATGTGAACTGTGTGGGGTCCTGAGGACCGAGTTTGAGAACCACTGCATTAGACCAACCTTTCTGCATCTTTTTCAATATCATCTATTGATCTGCTCTAATTAGTATAAATTGTTTTTGTGGCTATAGGCTGATATTGTTTAGCAGATATACCAATTACCTGTACTACTAACCTATACCACAGTATGTTCAGCGGAACCATTTATTTATATTGACTTATTGCCGGTATTGAGGGGCAGCAATACATATTGTATCATTGGTGGATGCTATCACTATATTTTGAAAAACTGTATATAAATGTATATGTACTTATATGTTGGAGATAAGAAGTAGTGAGTGCTAAAGAGACTACATATTGGTCTATTAGAAGACTATACTAGGTAACTCTATTTAAGCAATTACCAGGTATTATATATTTTCTTACTACAGATTCTATACAGAGAGTTGCCTATTTACTTGAACATGACTGCTGCCTCTACTACTGAGTATTAACACTCAGTAATATCATACTATTTATTATTCATATTTTTGCTGTATCATCATCTGATACTTTTTTGTGTTGTACGTTGTTTGTTTGTTAAGATCAGTTTTACATACATAATAAAAGTTTTATATTTTAATATTTTAAGAGTGCCCCCAGCAAAGATGAGAGTTCCTTTTCTTCGTTTCCCTTCTTAACATTAACTCATGCACTCTCAGGGGAGCACCTCCACATGAGTGACTATTGTTTATTCATAATAGTAATTTCCTCTGCAATTGTGGATAACTATAGCATTATTACATATAAATTGATATACATTTCGGATCAGTTCCAACCCACCTGTGCTCAGGTCTCCCAGCTTTTCCCTGATTTCCCTGTAAACCTAATATGGCAACTTAATAAGGTCTGGCTAGTACTTATCGTTATAAGTAGAACTGTTGGTGGACAGGGATAGATAAATAAGGTATGTAGTCAATCAGACTGTTGCCAGTGAAAATGGACATGTCGACTTAGGCTGCAGTTAGTATAAGTTATGGCTCAAACACTGTAAAAAATGCTGTGTCGACATGCCGACTGCTGACATAATGCTAACTCGAAATTCGGACCATGTTGACATTCTGGTTATTTCATACCACACCCATGAATAATGAGCAATTGATTGAAATGCATCCATGGTAAGATTGACATTAGTGCCAGCTTACGATCAATCTAAGTTGTCTATTTATGAAAGTGAAAATCATGCGGAAATGACAAGTGCATTTGGGGATTACAGGTGCCTATAATGGGGGATTAGGCCGTACACACTGGTTAAGAAAACTATTGCCCTGCAATACCTAGCATTTCATAAACACTTGTATTGTTCCTCTGTTCCGGCCAGTCCCAGTTTATGGAGCAGGACATACAGTATATATAATGTTGGCTTGGATATATATATATATTGCATGTAGTAATTGAAGACTATGGATATGAAAGCAGTAGAATGATATGTTGGTGAACGTCAGAGCTGGGATCCCCTTTGCATGCCCCTGATCCCTGGATTAGTACATGTAAGCGATACACAAAACATACAATAGTCCTTACCAGCAGTTCTCGCTGTGATCCTCCTGTATTGTTATTACTAACATGGTGTCCTTATTCTTTTCTTGCAGATGAACTCACAGTGCCTGCACTTTACCCGGGTAGCCCTGAAGTGTGGGCGCCGTACCCCCTCTACCCAGCGGAATTAGCACCTGCTCTACCTCCTCCTGCTTTTACCTATCCTGCTTCACTGCATGCCCAGGTAATTGATACCAATCAGCCACGTCCTCACTCTGTATCCCACCTGCCCTTTCCTGGTACCACTGTGCACTCCACACACTAACCCTTGTTCTACCGGCTAACTGGCTCACTACAAGGAGGTTCACCAGCCCTCTCTTGTCCTCATTCATCTTGAGACTCTCTTCATGTGGCGGGAACCCTACATCTCTGATTTTTACATCTACTGTAGGTGTAATGATCACACCACTGGCTCAGCTTTATGGGTGTATGCAAGGATCAGTAAATCATGTTCTTTATAGTTCAATGCACAATATATTGAAAATCATGAAGGGGGCGTTTCTCATGCAATACAAAGACCAGGTCAATCAGTGTACTTGAGATGACAAGTTAATAATTGTTTTTTTTCCAAATAGTTGTAAGACAGGAACGGATGTAGCATTCTGTTCTGGAGCTTATTAGATGTTGTATGATGATTACGGACTGGCGAGGGAGTACGGGTTTGGTAATTGGCAGAAATACAACACAATATTGTTTGTATTACCGTGATTATTTATTAGATTCCAGAATTCACATTCTCCAAGATAAAAAATAAATAAATCAGAAATCATAGAATAAAAGCAAAAATAAAATGTGTTTGTTTTTATATATACATTATTTTCCCTAATTAATCCCATTGCCCCTAAGTATCAGAACCATAGACGTCCCTGTGTCTAGCAAAGAAGCGCAGGCTTCCCGACATGGGAAGCTAAGGTCCTCTTATATGGTGATAGTTCTATGTCAAACAGAAAATACATATCTTAAATATTTTGTTGTAAAATATGACTTTGCATTCTGTTATTGTGCTGGTAATGTCACAGCAGCTTTGTGGAAAACATTTTTTATGATGAAACAAAAACACTGCTGAAACACCAGCAGCAACAAGCAATGATACACTCTGCTTCTATACAATGTTCCATGTAAGCAACAGCTCTCAGCAATGTATACAAATATCCATAATTCTACTGTTTACACTACAGTAAAGTAAATAAGTACTTTTGGTTTTTCTCTTCATCAAGTCATCAATCAGCTATTGGATATGCACAATACTGTACATCTGCTTGCCTGTAATGAACAGGCTCTCCTACTTAGACAAAATGAATTGCTTTATTATATGTGTAGTATTAGAACTTTTTTCAGTATTCATTTTACAAAATCTCCGTGTCCCAGTATAAAATTAAAATACTTTTATGTGTTCTCTATTTTATGGCTATTTTCAATGGATTTCTGCCTCCAAAAAATTATTTTACTATAGTAAATGTGTTGCTTTTATCTTACTGGCCGCTTTCTGCATTTTTTACCTATGTTTTTATATCATTAGGCAGCATTGCATATTATTGTGGCCCTCGGATAAGAGAAACTGTTGCTATCTGGCAAGCTAAAATATTCATATTTGCCTGATAATATAAATACTTGTGTAGCTCCCTTGCTCTCCTGGCCAGTAGTTTCCCAGAGATCCCAACAGCTATACACACTGGAACCTACACAAGATGGCTATAATGCATGGACTATGTCAAGATGGCCGTCATTCGACTGCTAGAGGATCATTAGCTCCGTATGGGCGTGACTTGAGCTTCAGTGTTGTGAAATGGGCAAAGCCAGCACGGTCGGAACTGGCTGGAACTTTGCATTCAAGCCTGCCTGGGTGTGAAGCTGTCTGAATGTGACCACTGAGGAGCTGAGGGACAGAGCTGTCAATCCCTGCTGTGGCTAAAGAGAGGGCTGCTGTGGGAGGTGTGAGACACACCGGCAGTGCAGAGAGCAGTGAGGAGCTGACGCTGTCCCTTTTGTCTGGCCAGTATCCACAAATTGGGCATTTTCAAGCTAGTCCCTGAACTGAGAGGGTTAACTATAACTTGTGTTCTGAGTACAGCATAGATAATTGAATCTTCCATAGTTACATGTATCTGTTGTGATCTATCATTGAGAGTTGTGGACAGTGTTAGAGAAGTGATTATTAATAGCCAAGTAACGTTTTGGAGACAGAAATACATATCATCTTGTTATACAGTACAGTAAAGGCACACATCCACTACAAGATCTGGAAACGACTGCACGATTACGACATTGTAACCGTTCAGTCGTTTGTCAGTCGTATGATGAGCCTGCACTGAACGAGCAGACGTTCAGTGCAGGCTCATACATCATCTGGCAACATGCTCAATCTGACGATATCATCAGGTTGACCAGCATGTTTGAAAGATAATAGATGTCTAAACGACCAGCGGGCACGCGCATCGATGGTCGTTTTAGACACTTTTGCAAACGATTTGCAAACGATTTGCAAACGATTGAACGATCGTTGTCGTTCAATCGTTCAACTTAATCGTCTAGTGGATAGCCCCCAGATTACCAATTACTTTTCTATTTCCACATAGATTACCAATAATAACTTTACCAGAGTACATTGTATACGCATCAAAGCCCATGTACCCACCAACAGAACAATCTTGCAACGTTAATAGACTGTATTCATAAATATGATGCTGAATACCTGAGAGTGTGAGTGTGCATGTGGCTGTGCTCTATCTTGTGTATAGGAGTTCCTGCGAGCAGGGCCGTAGAGAGCCGACGCAATCAGTGTGATCTCCCACCAACAGGTAGAGGAGACTTCTGCTGCTTAGCAGCAGTGAGCAGTCTCCCACTGCAGCCCAGCACAAAGCAGCAAGTCCTGGGCTGCTGACAGTTAGGAGGGGGGGGGGGGGGGGGGGTCAGACCCGGACTGCTCCAGCAAGCCTGGGCCCAGGTAATTAGCACTCACTCCCCTCCCCCCCCCTCTCTTCGCCCCTGCCTGTGATATAAGGAGATTTGAGAGTTAATTAAAAAAGTTGTGATGGGTTACACTGTGAATGCGCAGGTCTATATGGAAGTCAGCATATCCATAAATACATAAACAATAATCAAGGCAACATAGGAGATACAAAAAGGCGCTATTTACAAATATATACTTAATTTTTTATGATGCACTAAGACGTTTTTCAGATCATTGAGGTTATATCTTCATAAATTTCTTTAAATACGATTATTCCTCAGGATTCACGACCGCAATTTCTCTCCATATGGTGTATATGCATAGGGAGATAAATGTTGTGTCACCATAGGATATTCTCAACAGGTATAATAAATCGATAATGTTCCACACCCTGGAAAAGTGTTTTGGTGCACTGAGAAAAATGCGTACCCAAGTCACATAAAGTAAATATGGGAGCCTCCTATAAAGGTGTCTTTAAACAGAGAAGTTCATACCCACAGTGTGTCTGGTGGAAAGGCTAGAGTATAGCGTACCATTCACTCACATTACAGAGGGTTTGGGAAATACACATAGAGGTTTCTTTTAAAATTGCCCAAAGCACTGCGTACCGAGCTCACAGTTCATAAGGAGTTGAGACTGCACATCAAGGTATCATTGTGCTTCTTTGCCCCCAAAATGAAGTGATCACCAGGAATCGATTTTAAAGAAATTTATGCAGATATAACCTCAATGATTTGAAGAACATTTTAGTGCATCATAAAAAATTAAGATTTGAGTTGTTTGGGGTACATTTAGTAAGATATCATTATATTTCTAACAGTCCCATCCTGTGGAGAATTGTATTGTGGCTCCTAGTGTTAAGAGGTGTAGTCGTAGTAGAGGTATTATTGATTAAATCTCTGTTTCTTTCAATTATCGGTGGTTATTCTTTGATATTGATTTTTTTTTCTATCTGCATTCTTTCATATCTTATCTTCTATATAGCGCATTTCCATTGCTTCTCTAGTTTCATGTAATTTATCAATGTTATTTTGCAATGCTCTATACCAATACTCATATTTAATATTCTTTATAGATGGTTTCAACTGATGGTGATTAATGATATTATTATTTCTTCGAACTTTACCGATATTTTCATGTCTTCTTCTTTGCCAATATTCTTGTGTCTTATTTATCACTGATAACTTAACTTGCTATAGAGTGTACAACTACAAGCCAATAAACTAAAGTTATCTGAAGGTGGACAATTCCTTAAAGTAAAAACTTGAACTAAAAAAGCTCATCAAGCATATATCAAAATACACTAATTTGGTTTGGGGGTGATATTATAATTGTAATGGTTAAGATTAAAATGATATAGGGTATCAAAACTATATTTGAATGCTAAGGACAGCACAACCAAAGACAAAAAAACACCTATTAGGATAACTCCCAACTTTGAACCGCCTCGGCACTCAGCATACCTAGGGGGGAGATTTAATAAAGCTTGGAGAGAGATAACATTGGAGATAAATAGCACCAACCAATCAGCTCCTAACTGTCACTTTACAGGCTGTGTTCGAAAAATTAGAGCTGATTGGTTGGTGCTATTTATCTCCAATTTTATCTCTCTTCAAGCTTTATTAAATCTCCCCCTAGTGTTTTTGAAGAGTTAGGCTGCCACTTACCTCCTTCCCTCCAAACACTCATTCATTCTTATGCAGAGTACGATTGAATGTGACTTGCCTTTTGACCTCTGACCTAATATCAACTCACCTTTATGTCAGTCACTATGCACTCAATTGCCTCATCACTTGTTTTGCTAGAATTCATAGCATATTGAGCAATCTAATATATCTAACACAGTATTTGTCATTAACCAATTTCCCATCCTGGTCTTTACTGTAGGTCAAAAATGCACATAATGCAAGTCCCTAAACATTTTTATTTGTGCAAATGCGCCTATTTTAGATACCCACACTGATTTTTGAAACTGCCCCTTGAAAGTGAATTAGTGCATATAGAAGTGCTTTTTCTTATATAAAGGGCTAAAAGTAATAGGTTCCGATCTTCAGCCGCTGCCGGGATTTATGAGTCTCCCCATATTTTTAAAGTGGCAATCATTTTAAAGGCTAAACCAAGCTGGTTTAGCCTTTAAAATTATTGCCACTTTAAAAATACATGGAGACTCACATAAATCCCAGCAGCAGCTGAAGATCGGAACCTATTACATTTAGCCCAAAGTGTGCTTGAAAGGTGCAAATGCCGTCCCATTGAAAGCATAAGTTGATGCCTGGTTTCCATTGAGAACATGTAAAACAATTTTTACACCATTTTAATACTTTACTCCCTTTGCACCCCTGGTAATTTACTGAAATAATCAAATCCTGCAAAATAAATATATTTTTATGCTAGTGGGTGCATTATTAGACGAATTAACTCAGCATGGAAGACGCAGCTACTACCTTACTCCCTTCAGAAGATGCCACCATTATGACAGGTAAAACCTATATTCGTTGCATAAAAATAGCAGTTGCACTGTGGGGGGTAACTTTTTGTTTGCACTTTTGTGATTATGACCCCTCTTGTGTAGAACAGAATTTTCTATCCTTTTAAATATTCCGGCCCTCTGATTCATCTACATAAGGGTGCCACCATCACAGTGATAAAGAAATATTCTACATACATACAAAATAGAAACCATTCTCATTGCCTGCCCTTACCAGTATAGATGGTATTCTTCCCCTTACTGTGCTGAGCCAGATTGTAATGAAATACCAAGTCACTGACACGTCTGGTATTGCACAGTTTTCAATAGACCATAACAGCTTGAAGCTCAGCCCAATAATTGATATAATGAAATCAAGATCAGTCCGGCATCATTTCCTCTTAGCCATCCATGGAAATAAAATGTAGATTTTCAGAAACATGAATCAATGAGGCAAGACTGGGCCAAAATCCAAAAAATACATAGCATTAGTAAACTGGTATTTAACTGATAGGAAATAATACATAATCTTAACCTATACAATGTGTCATGCTGTCACAGTTTCAATATTCTGATGATGAGATACAGTATAAATGTACACATGGGGGTAATTTATATATGCACAGGCTGTCCTCATTGGGGCGTGTCATGTCATTTAAATATTGTATGTAATAGAATATCTCAGAATGGAAACAGGATGATTGCATATCCCTGTTGGCTTAGCACGAGATAAAATGATTTCATTATTTAAGTATAGCCAATATTAAAGCCTTAACTGCCATACGTTTGTATAACGTGATTGGATATATGAGAATGATGTACAGACCTTAAAGACAGCTATTATTAAACTAAAAACAATTCACGGGAATGCAGAGACAATTTTTCATCCCCTGAAACACATGAGGTATATAGCTCATATGCTAAACACTGACTCCCCCACACATGTGGGAATTGTCATGCAGAGAAGGAAATATCCAGCTGAGGTTTGCAAATTCTCCCCCACTGTCTAACCTTTGACTACTTGGCAGATGGTGTTGAGTGGCAATTAGATTACACAGTCCTAGACAGGGTGGACTCTTTCATCATCACTTTCATATTCTCTGTAAATGTATAATGTACACACTTGTCTGTTATAGGTTCAAGAAACTTTTCCTGCCCTGCAGTGCATGGGATGATAGGACAACAGAATTCAAGATTAATCATTCAATATTTGGTTCCATACACTAATAGCCTTCCTTTTCTTGCTATCTATGTTCTGACCCAGGGGGAGATGTTTCAAACTTTCCAGAAACATAAAGTGGAGAAGTTGGCCATAGCAACCAATCAGCTTCTATCTTTCATTTATCTAGCGCAGTCTATAAAATGACAGTTCGAAGCTGTTTGGTCAATATGTTAAACTTCTTCACTTTATCTATCTTGAAGGCTTGATACATCACCACCAGTGTGTACCAAACAGATGATAAACAAGGTTTAGAAGGATATCTATATAGATACATATAAGGTACTACACATAATTATTAGTCTATGAATCCTAGACCAAAATGTTACAATGCATATGGGTTGTTTAGGGCTGCTCAGCCTCTGTGCTATACTCCTAGGAGTGTATCAGAACTTATACATTGCAAATGGACAAGACTCTAATCAGTGTTGGAGACATTTGTAACAATGGTTGGTTTCTCTCCCATCCAAGAATCAGAGGAAGAAATTTTAAATTAAGAAGAGCCAAAGGAGTAAGGTATGGGGACATTGGCAGGTAATAACTAGGACCAGATGACATTTTCAGCCCAACAACCCTATCATAAGCCCTCGTCAAAACTCAGCAGTAACCAAGGCAAACCAATAAGATCCGTCAGGTCAGCAGCTATAAAAACAACAACCACTTTTCCACCCCTAACTTTAATACATATCAACAGAAATATCTTCTAAAGCATTACCAGAAGCCATAGCTTCCTATAAACACAGCAGCATATCACTCTGACAGAGCAGTAAATAAAATAGGTAACTAACCACACTGTTTAAATGGGAAAAGGCAGCATCCTTTTTATACAGTGGTGGTTAGGGGAATCATACAGGAGAGAAGCAAAGCCCTGCTCACCTGATGAAGGAACAAAGTAGCAGATACATCCCTAAACCCATTATAAATATTATAGGAATTTCCCATTTGACCTAAGTCATTTGGCTAGCTTGGCAGGATGTAGCAATGAATTAAGAGGCCACATTGGAATGGGCTAATCACCTGAGAGGCTCAGCTTTTCAGAACAGATCCCATATACGTGTCACAACTAGCTAAGTTAATTTACTGCTGAGCAGAGGTTTCCAGGTACAGCCCTGATCATTTCAAGGTTATTTGTAAGCTGTCTTACATCAGCCCTTATGCTTTTCATCAGATTCCTAGATGAATTCCATGTTTAGAAGTAGATATTTACTAATTAGTCGTGTAGGTCTCCCATCATAAAGGCTCATTCATACCTTTGACAGCACATGAAAGATGAAGATGCCCTTTATTTGCCTGGGAACATTGTGTCAGCACTCCTCTTAAGTATGCTGTGGTTCAGTGAACAGGATGAAAGAACATTGAAGAAAGCACAGATACAGTGTTATTCCACCTTGATAACTGGAGAGAAACTTCTCAGTGTATAAGTAATAAGGCATTACCCAGTATATATTGCCCTCTTTCTGTTGACATCTTGACAAAGCTGTAACCTTCGTGTTATGTCCCTGTTCACTCAGTTCATGTCTGTCTTGGCCAGACCAGAACGATCTTGATAGAAAAACTGACTGAACAATGTTCAGTTGTATGAAAACCCGAATCGTTTGACCACTGATCCATGCTGCTGGAATTCACCTGCTTTATTTCAAAGGAAATTGTAGTTAAGAATTAATAGATTTAAAGGAAAAGTCATTACATTAATATCTGTCTTTTGGTTAATTATTTGGGAGTATGAAATGCAGGACATTATATATTATGATGATGATTTCTCAGTCTAGAAGAATTTTCTCGAACGTGTGTCTCACACCTAAACAGAGTGTGGTTTGGTATCTTTGGGGACGTCTTGATTTATACTATATCACCTAGATATTCAACAAAACTAATCTGTTTGTAGAGGAAGATAACAGCATTTGTGCAGTAGTTGGGCAAACAGGTGTGCCTAGTTCTGGGTGGCAAATGGAATAAGAAACAAATTGGGATGTTGTGTGAGCACAATATATGAGAGAACAGCCTGCAGAACAACAGAAGTCTGTAGGTCGTGTATTCTACAATGGTACTTTCATGAATTACATGAATCCTTAATCTTGATCTTTCTCAAATCCATGAAAAGAATAATATAGAAACAAATACACAGTGTAATTCTGCTTTTGTGGAGCAAGCAATTAAAAATGAGTTTTCATTTTGTGGAGTGAAATAATGGGATATACTGTAGAAGGGTATTTTCAAGTTAGTTCCCTTCTCCGCAGATGGTCGCATAGTCAAATCTACTCCACAAAAGGACTTGAATTTCAGCTCACTGCTGGCAGAATTTGGGTTTGTCCCTATGTTTTTAATGGGACCTATCACGCACCTGCATGTTGCATGTCAGTATAGTTCTAATCCTACTCTGAGCAATGTAATAAAAGGGGAAGGGTACTCTGCAAAATAGATTTTATTGCAACAGGCCAGGGAGCTATCTCTCTGGGGGTGTATGACTGCAATAGGGTGTCTCTATGCAATATGGGGTGTTCCTGCAATGGGAGAGAATGTGCATCTTCGAATAATATGCAGGATTTTTTTATGTCAAGTAATCCTGATGATCTATATCCTTACATTTGAATTACAGGAAAATAAGATTTTAATTGCAAAAGTCAGGAATGTCTCAGAAAACCTAGGATACATAGGAGTCAAATTCATAGATTATTGCCTGCATAACTCTAACAGATATGTGGAGCAAAGTTTTTAGTTGGACAGACAAGTTAGATGGTTAGAGGAAAGTTGGTTTGGTAAATAACTAGCTTTATGCCGCATATCCACTACGCGACATTACTGAGCGATTACGACATTGTCACCTCCCACAAACGGCATTTCCTGTCAATCACTCTGTGATGAGTCTGCGTAGTCACTGCGATCGCAGTCCCTGTCGCAGTAGCCGGTTCGCGCTCGTGTACTGCGATGCATGCGCAGTGTGCAACAATCAGCCGATTGCATGCATAATCGCAGTTGCGATCGGTAATGAATCAGGCCCATAGTCTTCTAATCTGCTTCAAAATATTATATAGTAAGATCTCACATTATTTAAAAATCTTAGATATGTATTGGGTAATGTACTTTAATGCAAAATAATGTAAATACAAGACATTTAGAAAATCTCAGGGAAATGTGTGCGTGTACATTAGATGGTGGATAGTGCCCATTACCTAGCTTGCAGCTATCTAAATTAATTTGCTTAGAGTATATTCGGCCCATCTTACTTAATAAGTAATAAAAATAAAGATTTGCACAGATAGGAATTTAAGATAGAATTTTATACTTGTTTTCATTACTTCTACAAAGCTTTTCTGAGGCTGCAGCAATATAAATGTAAATCGCAATAAATATATATAAAATTAAATATTAAATAAATATTTTTGTTTGCAAAAGTTTGATGCTCAGGACTTGATAGCTTATGTGTGGCTGGGAGTATTATTTTCTATTCTTAGCACCTGGCAGCAATGTATCTTGTGCCATCACATATCAGCAAGTGACGGCTGGTAATGTTTTGCTGTAGGTATGCAAAGAGTTATTTGTAGTTGCACCTGTGTCTATTACTGCTCATCCTAACAGATGAAGCTGACATTTAAATATAACAATTGCATTTGGCTAACAAAGATTGGTGTCAGCAATCACTGTCAATACAAGAAGATAAAAAATATAAACTATCTAGCTCTGCATATGTTCCCGAGCCATTTAATTAAACCATCAATATCAGGGGTTCGCAACTATATTCCTCAAATGCCACCAACAGGTTATGTTTTGTGGATTTCTTTAGTCATGCAGTAGGTGAGTTAATATATGTTGCTGGGGTAATTATCCCTGATTGCACAGACAGGAATCCTCAAAACATGACCTGTTGGGTAGACTTGAGGGTTGGGGTTGAGAACCACTGATCTATATTTTGAGGTACAGTACTGTTACAAAGAGCAGCAATATACAGGGCTGTGTTGTCCACGAAGCTATAAACTAGAGCAGGGTTTCCAGACCTCAGGGACCCCTAATGCTGGGCATACATTACACAATTATCTGTCAGATAACTGTCCAATCTGGCTGGTTGGAATGAAAATCTGGTAATGTATGGGAGCAAATGACAATCTACCATATACTGACAAACACTGGAAAATAGACAAAAATGGTCATTCAGACAAATTGGTTAAAACACACGAATTTAACCAATTTGAACAATTGTTTTTTGTCTGTTTTCCAGTGTTTAAGACCATATAATCGACTGTCATTTGTCCCCATACAGTACCAGGTTTTCATTCCAACCAGCCAGATTGAACAGATATCTGACAGATAATTGTATAGTGTATGCCCAGCATAACAGTGCATGTTTTACAGATCATCTCAGTATCACAAGTGAGCCTGTGGATCTTTTAAAATGTGTTAGTGAGTAATGATTAAACCTGTGCCTCCATCTAGGAGATCTGGAAAACATGTACTGTTAGGGGTCTATGAGGACTGAAGATGGGAAACAATCGGTCTTCCAATCATCCTAATACAGGTAGTACATGTACTAATGGTTTAATAAAATAGCTTTTTATAGATAATTACTTGCTTCATTCTTTATTTACATTTTTTCATTCAATGGTATTATTGTTGCAGTTGAGGAAGCCATTTGACTGTGCATGGAAAGCTGCCAGGGCATTTGTCTTTGTATGGGCCTCACTGACTATAATATATAGCACTGACCAAGTATATTATGCTACGCTTAGTAACTTATGTTTATCATTGTATTATTTGATGTCCATTCAGATAAGTGTCATGTAACAAATGAATTAATACAACTGCAAAATGTACATATTCAGGGGCAGATGGACTAAGCCTTGGAGAGTGATAAAGTGGAGAGAGATAAAGTACCAACCAATCAGCTCCTAACTGTAATTTTTCAAACACAGCCTGTAAAGCAGGGGTGGGGAACCTTTTTTCTGCCGAGGGCCCTTTTGATATATAAAACATTATTTGCGGGCCTAGTGCAGGCCACGCTCCCTCCATTTGATGTCACACGGGGATGGGGCCACAATCGCCAGTCATTACAGCAATGCCTGGAACTGTAAGGGCAGCGGTGTGACCGTCTGAAGCGTCAAGGATGCTCCAGGAGGCACTGCTGCATAGATTCTGGCTGCAGAGGCTAGCAGAGTAAAGCTCCGAAGGCCAGACCAAATGACTCTGCGGGCCTTATACGGCTCCTGGGCCTGTGGTTCTCTATCCCTGCTGTAAAAGTGACAGTTGGGAGTTGATTGGTTGCCAATTCATCTCTCTCCACTTTATCACACTCCAAAGCTTAGTACATCTCCCCTCAATCTGTTACTCATCTAAGCGATGGGATGTGTTACCACTTACCACCGAAAAAAAAAAGTCATAAACCCTGATTATTCCAACTAGTGGGACTAGGAGGTGCAGTCTATATTCATAATTATCAGTGACAGCAACAGTAATGGCTGGAGAACCAGCCTTACCAGCACTTATGGGGAGCAACTCTTAAAGCAAGGGGTTCCTGGGAATAAGGGTACTATGGCACTTCTGGCTGCAGGACAGAGTTTATTGGCAACTTATTGTTTTCTTTTTCTAAACTTGTACTACTAAGGCATCAATTTAAAAGGAGACATTAAACTAGCTTGCATTAATGTTGATATTTTTCATAGAAAAGCAACACTAATAAAGGATATTTTTCATAATTACATAATATATTTATTTGTAACATCATTTGTTTGTTGATAGCAAAAACATGGTAATATCACGTGTGTAAATGTTATTTACTTTCAAGCTATCAAATAGCCAAGATTGACCCCGATAGGAGTTCATGTTTGTCAGCTGTATGATTTGGGTATGATTTGAAGTATCTCTCCATCTTGTCCCATTTCTTTATAGGTGCGCTGGTTCCCTCCCTCAGACGCTACTTCACAGGGCTGGAAGTCCCGCCAGTTCTGCTGAGTAATGTGTAAGTATGGTTTGGGGGTTTTTTTGGCTGGTGCAGACAGACAGACTCTAACAAGGCATTCTGCTTGTTTCATAATAAAGTCAATAGTTCAGTAGCGAAAAATGAAAATGTAATTGCAGATTTGTATAAACTCAGGGCCTGATTCAGAGCGGCTCGTAAGCGGCCGCTCGTTCGCTCCGAGCGATGTTCGCACATCTGCGCATGCGTATGGGTCGTAATGCACATGCGCCAACCAGTCATTGCGGTCGGAAATCGTGCGCTCGCAAAACAGCCCCCAAAACAGCATGCAGGGCATTAAGGGCCCACTAGTACCTGTAGTTCACCTGTAAAAAAAATGTTTAAAAAAACACAGGACACACACACCGTGACAGTATAAGTTTATTAAACATACATACACACACACACACACACATGTACACATACTCACCTATGTAACCCTGTAGCATCGGTCCACTTGTCCGGTAAAGTATCCATAGGGGACCTGTGAAAAAAAACATACTCACCATCTCCTATGCGAGGTTCTGTCCTCTTCGTTCCAAAGTAGGCATCCCCGGACTTGGCAAAAAAAAAAAACGAAAACGCGATCCACGAACTTAGTACCGTTCTATAGAACGGTACTTCCCGAATGAGAGCTTAGCGGCGGGGTATCACCATGGAAACCCCGCTGCTAAGCGTTCATTGGCTGAGAGAGGCCATCTCCCGTCTCTCTCAGCCAATGAACGGCTCCCTCCATTGTAGTCAATGCTGGGAGCCGCAAGGTTATTAAAGTTTACCCTGCGGTGGGCCCTTAATGCCCTGCATGCTGGTACTTGTGGTTCTCCAAGTACCAGCATGCGGGGCAGGCTAGCTGGGACTTGCAGTTCTACTTGTAAAGACAATGTTTGATATTCTTTATTTACACCACACCACACAATCAACCCGCCACCCACCGCCACCAGGGGTGGCGGGGATAGCCCCGGGCTATCAGCCTGGGCCTGGGGTGCCCTGGAGAGGGTGACCCCTTTATTGGGGGGGTCCCCAGCTCTCCAGGGATCCCCGGCCTGGGCTGACTAGCGGTCAGGGTTGATGCTGCGGCTGGGGGGCCCGGTGAAAGGGCTCCCCTGGCTGTGGCATCAGCCCCCCGCTAGAAAAAGTCCAGTGCTGGTTCTGGAACATACAGGGGAACCCTACTCATTTTTTGTCCCCTATATTTCCAGAACCAGGACCGGATCAGAGCCCAGAGCTGGTTGCGCAGAATACAGGGGACCCCTACGTCGTTTGTCCCCCGTATTTTGGCAACCAGCGCTGGTTCTGACTAGCCCGGTGCTGGTTGTGCTTAAGTACAGGGGACCCCTACGTCGTTTGTCCCCTGTATTTAAGCACACCCAGCACTGGGTTACTAATGCCCGGGGCTGGTTGCTCTTTTTTGGGGGGGTGCACGCCATTTTTTTCTTTTTTTACACAGGTTTTTTTTTTTTTTTTTACCACAGCAGCACAGACGGGTCTCACGGACCTGTCATTGCTCTGTGCCAATCACACAGATGCATGTAGCACGGATCTCCCGGGTTCGTGCTACATGCAAATGGGCACCATAACGCTGATTGGCTTCCTGTCTGCCACTGCAGTGCCACTCCTAGATGGGCCACGTGTTTGTGCCGCCCCCTTGTGTCGCTTAGCATAGTCATCCAGCTTCCTCGGTACAACCTTTTGGCCTAAAAACAATATTGTGAGGTGTGAGGTGTTCAGAATAGAGTGGAAATGAGTGGAAATTAATGTTATTGGGGTTATTAATAGCGTAGGAACAAAAAAAGGCCCATTTATGTGATTTTAGCGGGGTTTTTTTATTTTTTAAGAAAAAATCCAGATCCAAAACACAAAACCCAGAACCCAAAACACGGAAGGGTGGTTTTGGCAAAACCAATCCAGATCCAAAACACGAAGAAAGATCCAGATCCAAAACCAAAACACAAAACACGAAAAGTGTCCGGTGCACACCCCTAGTTTAAAGGCAATATTCCTAGAGGCGGCTGCTTGTCCTTTTCTTGTTGGAATTTTAATGAGCTTTGTACATATTTCCATACTACTTTATCCATATAGAAGAATAGGAATGGCCCTTCACAGCTCAAGAACTGGAGAACAGAGCAGACATTAGGGCTTAGGATTTTTTTATTTTTTTTTAATAAAGGATTAACCCATTCAATGTGTGTCCTGTTGTTGTTGTAATTTTCTTCACCGGAGTACTACTGGTGCCAGCAGTCCCTTAATGTCCGGGCATGCTAGTACCTGGTGTTCCACAAGTGTCACCATGCTGGGGCAGGATGGCTGAAACTTGTAGTCCCACTGTAAAAAATAATATTAAAATCTAATTTTATACTATTAACACTGCACCCACTGCCTCCAGGGCAGCTGAAACCTAACGGATGATGAATGTGCGTATTTTAAACTTTTAAACCCTGTCTGTGTCTGTTGTCGGTTGGTTTTGGCTTAGAACCAAAACCAACCTTTAGTAAATTTACCCCCCTGGGTTTTAATATAGTTTAAACTTAATTTATTTACCAAGTAATTGCAGAAAGGTACAAATGTGTCCACATACATCTTACCTCCATTTACTACAAGTTGCATTAAACATAACGCGTGAGCACCATGCAGAACGTCTTTTCGTGCTACTTTTACCTTCAAATGCGTGTTGTTCACAAAGCAATCCAATTAGGACGCACAAGCTGCTTATGCATCACTTTGCGAATAAGACGCATTTGAAGGTAAAAAGTAGCACAAAAAGATGCTCTGTGCTACCGGATCACACCACAGCATGACACGACTAGAAGGACTGTTTAACGTGGAAGAAAGTAAGATGTATGTAGACACATCTGTACATATCTATCCAAATCCTGAAATAACTGGTATTTCTGGATAAAGAAATGTTTCGACCAAGGCTTCCATCACTGAATCTAAAACGAAGACTGGCAACTTTTTCCTTTCAACCTACAAGTCTTAAATTGATAATCTTGATATTAGTATTTGATTCTGATTCGGAATAGTAACACCTGAAAGACAGCCTGAGAATTTTTTTGTTGTTGGGAGTCACTACCAACAAAAATTCCATATGGCTTGGTAGTGTGGCAAAGGATGAGTCATCTACAGTAAGTGGTGACTGAAAAGATTGTAAATTGTGGGAATGTAGAATATATGTTTAGACAGCAATGAGTGTTTGAAATGCTGACTTTAGCGTTGTATTGTCTGTGTCACAAGCCGTCGTAGCGTCTTGTTGGACTTCGGTGCACCAGGTGGCTCTCGTGCGCTTGTTGCTAGGAGACAAGAATGCTGGGCTGCTACTCCGTAGGCCGTTCCTTCAGATTGCTCTGTCACCCCCGCCTTGCTCTGATTGGATACTTTTCCTTTTCCTCCACTGCTGGTTCTCTGCTCTGATGCCGTCTATAGTGTCTAGAGCATGTCTTTACGGTGCCTGTGTGTTTTCTTCGATCCAGCGTGTGTTCCAGCAGTGCCAGTCGCACTTCAGTGTCAGAGTGAATCTTCTGTTAATAGCAATAGCAGCAGCTCAGCCGCACTACAACATCTGAGTGGTAGCTGTTACCAACATCACGGCAGTCACAGCCGCACTACAGCACCAGAGTGGACTGTGTTTTTCTTCTACAATCTCAGTCGCATTTCAGCATCAGAGAGCCTTTTCTGATTCTACGTCATGGCTATCTCTGTCATGCACCAGCAGCAAGATAGACTCTTGTTATTTAGACTCTTGCTGTATCAGCCCTCAAGGCTGCAACCAGCCAAGTACACATCAGCCCTCAAGGCTGCAACCAGCCAAGTACACATCAGCCCTCAAGGCTGCAACCAGCCAAGTACACATCCGCCCTCAAGGCTGCAACCAGCCAAGTACAAATTAGCCATCAAGGTTGCAACCAGCCAAGTACACATCAGCCCTCAAGGCTGCCATGCGGCCAAGCTCACACAAATGGCCAGCTCTCAGCCAGTGTCCTGGGGGGGTCTACTGTGTGAATCTTCCCAGGGATACATAACAGCCTGAAGATATCTCAATTAGCAGAATGGGTAATTTCTTCTGAGCTAGATAGCTCTTAAAGTGGGCTACCCAAGAGAGAACTAACAATGATCCAGAGCATGAAGGCTGTTGTACCTGAAGTGGTTGAATTTCATCCACCAAATTAGACTGGATGACAATTTGATAATCTAGAAATAGTCTTTGTGGTTTCACTGACAGGGAAAATCTAGTTGAAATGTTCTCTGCTGCTACCTTAGCCATCTTACCGTGAGGAATGTTGAAGATAGAAACATTATAAAGCCCTACAATCTCTTTAAACCACCCTCTATATACCGCTGAGATGCAATGAAGGAACTCCCTAATCCTATACCACAGTGTAATGATGTGTAAAAAATAAGGCAATAAAACTGTGTCACTACACTCTAGATTTGTAAATTTGGGAGATTGCATTGTACCAATTATCCATTAAATAGATTTTTGCAACTAAAGCTGAATACGCATAACATTTGGGGGATTACATTGTATGAATTATTTTTTCTACAGCTAAGACCAATGTAAAACTGGATATCTCAACAGATGTGGTATGATTAAACAGGATGTATGAAAATATACTCAAGTAATAGGGGAGAAATAGCCTATTGATAGGTCTTATCGCCATTACTTACCATTAATAAAGATTCTCCACGTATATCCACAGCTTGACTCTAGATCAGGTGAACGGATTGTAAGAAAGAAGGAAAATTCTATCCATCAAACAGCTATATACAGTATTGAGAAACCAACCAATGAATAAAACAGTAGACAGGCACTTGTTTTATACACTATCTTTATTCTTTGAGCACAATTTATATGTATATATCTTTGTTTTTTTCTTTGATTTTCTTTAAACTTTTATATTTCACTGTTGACTTTATCCTACCCAGAGGAAATGGGACAACAATTTTAAACATAGTCAATTAAAAGTGAAGTTTTATTTAATGTGGCTCTTGTGCGCCTAGTATATACAACCACTCTCTTTTCTTCTACTGTACATTTCAACCTTGTAGGGACACAGTGTTTTTGTTTCAAAAAGTGCATAAGGAAAGAATTTCTTTTGATTTTGTTGATAGTCCTAATGAAGGCATTGAACTTGGAAATAGTAATGCCTGACAGCTTTATGGAGATACCTCTCATGCAAAGAAAAAAAAACTATATGAAGATAGGCATCTGCCAAGTCTGTCTGGGTGGCAGAATTAAATGTCTCTTGTGATTCCATCTAGAAATTTCAAGTTAAATTTCAACTATTCAGTTGATTTCCAACTATTCACTCTATCTCCACCTACCATCCTGAAGGATAAGGTCTATCTTGTGACATTTACAATTGCGTCATTTAGCTTTTAAAAAAAAATAACAAAGAACCATCAAAAGACGTGATAAATAAATAAATTTTGTTTTGATGATTTTTCATATGGTTTTAACCAGAGAACGTGTTTAGCTGTGACAAACTATAACATAAGCCAGGCTGACATTCAGTTTATGTCTACATATAATTCCCCCAGAAAATTTGAAGAGATTTTTAGCTCGTATAATACTGAAACAATGGTTTCTTTATTTGCTAATAATGTAATGGCCTGTTTAATACTATCTGTCCAAACTCTAACCGCCTTAGTGATTGAAGTAAGGTCAGCAACAGGATTTCAAGCTACCCCAGCTGCTAGGACAGTTTCTTGAGATTTGAATTCATCTTCCTGTCCATAATTTTCTTAAATGAGATGATTATTCTCCAAAGTAAGGATAACATGCTTCCCTAATCTCAAGCATTAAATTGAAATAGAAGATGCATCATTTTTAATTACTGACTCTTTCTTCAGACAAAGCCATTGAAGGAAGAAGGAGATATTCTCCTCAAAGACCTCATTCACCTTGACCCATAGGGGCTGTCTGCCACCACTTGACGGATTAGACAGGAGACTTCATATGATTTGGCATCTTTGTTCTTAGTTGCTTCTTTAAAGCAGTCCTTGCACACAAGCTTTGACGGTGTTGTGTTGAGTTTATTTTCTCAAGATAAGATTAACTTCCATGATATGACAAAGATACTAAGGGCATTGCTGTCAATCCACATACCCAAATATGCCCAGGGACACATGATGTGGTCAGAGAGATCTGCAACTCCTGGTTCTAGCTTGTGAAGAAAATGCTTTAGTCCTGGAAATGGATTATCTTATGTAAGAATGTACCTTTTCTCTTCATTGGTGCTATGTACCAATTGTCCAACAATTAGAGATGTGCGTGAACTCCAGCGTTTTGGTTTTCACAAAACCACCTTTACTAGTTATGGTTTTGGCAAAATCACACTCAAGTGTTTTGGATTCTGAAGAAAAAAATAGTGTAATTTGGGTGTTTGGACAGTTTTTAAATCAGAATTTTCAAACTTACAGCAGACCTGAACCGGGACTCGGTTCTATGCAGAACCCCAAAAGTCATCCAAGCTGGGATTCTATTCGACTGGGAAACCCCTAAGTTCTATTGTGTTAGTTTTTCAGGAAAATGCACATCTCTACCAATAAGACCTCTACACAGTTGGTGCACATATTTTCTTCATTTGGTTTTGACTGAAACTAAATCTTACTATGATCTAATCCTTAGTTAATGATGACTGAGGTTTTTTCCTTAAAATGTTCACTATCATCTTTTATATAGCCACAACATATTCATCCACCAAAGCAATAGGCATGACATTTACAAACTATACTGTATATTACAAACACAAGCATGTTATACTGCCTTCTGTCACTCTCCATCATAAACTGTATACTTTATTACTTCCACACCGGATGTAAGTCAGTGTTATGGTCCTGATTCTAAATTGGATGCAGCCTACTTACCTCCTTACGCTAATGCAAATATGCACCCATGTCCAACCATCACGCACATCTGCAGCCGTCACCATTTGTTTCGGGACTTGCAACAACCCTATACTACTCTCACGAGACGCATCAATTTCGTGCGCTACTTGGCCGCTGCCCATTTCACTGAAAGAGTGCTTAGTTGGTGGACAGATCAATCCATGCGCATGTAAATGTCTATACAGTAGGGCCTGTCCGAATCAGGCCCTACTGTCACAGATAGTAATAAAACAAGCTTATCACAGTAACCATCTGTTACTTCCCAGTAACTACAAAATGTTCCCATTCTCCCACATTGTATGTCATCTAGAGTGGATAGGTCACATATCAAATTGCATCTGCAACAAAGCCAGAGAGGTGCCTTTGATAACTGGGCAGGTATCTGCCAGGACCGCCTGTTAATTGAATACCCCCAGGCCTGGGCCCACACTGTGTAAATATATTATTATTAAATATTATTATTGTTATTATCCTTTATATGGTGCCACGCGGTGTTCACAGCAACTTGCAAAGTACATAAACAGAAAAAAAAGAGACGGTACAAAACTATGCAGGAAACGGACTACAAAGTTAATAAACGATGCTGCATCAGCAGTCATAAGCAGCGCCGGCTGTACCCAAAGGTTTGGTGCTGTTGCTTCCAGTGGGGAGGAGATGGTGGTATAAGTGAGCAAAGGAGAAGCACATGAGAGAAGGGGGCCCTGCTCATGAGAATTACAAACAAAAGGGGAGCGGCAGACAGGCAGGGGTGACACAGGGGAGGACAGTGAGCAAGGAGCATGGAGTGGTGGGTTAGGATAAGAGCTGGATGGCTTTGATATAAAAGTGGGTCTTGAGAGCCTGTTTGAAGCTTTGTATAGAGGTGGGGAGTCTAATAAGGAGAGGGAGAGAGTGGTGGGGCCAGCATGGGCAAAATTTTGGAGGTGGGAACAGGAGGAAGTCATCAGTTGGGAGGAGGGGCGGCATTTGTTTTTGATCCAAAATATTCCACTGTATCGTACTGTATGCCACCTTCTGCGGATTGTGGATGGGTAGAACATACGCAGTCTGCTTATGTTCTACAGTCCACACTCTGCTCAAGGTGGAATATAGTATGTTGCAGTGGAAATATCTTGTAATTATTTCTGAATAACATCTTTTTCTCCTATTATAGGACAGGTACAAGTGCGCACTGGTGATGATAACTAGTAAAACCGAGTGCACATGCAGATGTGTATAATTTTGCATTTTGTCCTCATACATATGGAAGGCATATTGGATAGATCCTATCATTTGGTGGTCAGACTGTACAAACATATTACAATGGGCGCGACATTTCCTGTGGGCTAATGATTACACACCTATTACACAGCCTATTTAGTTATTGGTTGGCATGATTTACAGTACAATGCAGCTGAACAAAGTTTCATTATATTGGATTACATTTTCATCTGACAGGGTGATCTGAAGCAACAAAATTGGTTATCTAAATTACTATATGTGAGGCTTACAGAACAATGCTTGCAGCAAATAAATAACTAGCTAAGGCATCCAAATAGTTTTTTTTACCACATTCAAATATGTAAACTAACATCCACCCATGTCCTCTTCATTACAAATGAAACTATTACAACTGAAGCTTCTACTTCAAAATGTATATTAAAAATGTATTTTCCTGGCATGCCTTAATGTGCGTATCCACTACGCGACCCAGGGAAGACAGTACGATTATGACATCGTAATCATACCGTCGTTCCCCATCCCCTGCAGCAGGGAAGTATCTAGGGGTCCGAGCTCCCCTGGCAAACTAAGGGACTGGCGCCCCCCTCCAATGACTGCTTCTACTTAAAAAAAAATTAACACACACTGGGGGTAGTTTAATTCACACCCGTGAAGAAATAGGGAGAGTATAATTTTTAATTCTCTTTTTAATATATATATCTTTTATAGAACTTACTCTATTGCAAACCACTATATACAAATTTATTTATGAAAAAAAACACAGGAAAAGCTTAAAAATATTGAATCAAAAACAAACAAAATGCATTATGGGTAACATAATTTACATATATTCAAATTGGGCTATCTATACTGCATTACACTTTTTAACAACACATACCTACACTCCACCATTAATTTACTGGGATGATAACTCACATGAATCTTTTATACTATCCCACATAAGAATGAAGACAGTCCATATGGATCATGTCTTATTCCCAACACAGAGTTAGCCACAACCTATAAAAATCATAGCCAGTCCCCCAAACTAAAGAAATTTATTACACTTACACTTGGGGTAGTTCAATTTACAAGCCTGTAGAAATAGGGAGACAACATATATATATATATATATATATATATATATATATATATATATATATTTTTTTTTTTTTTTTTTCCAGTTACAACAGTTACTACATGAAAAGCACTGTTTATTCATTTCTATATGTCAACAACACAGGAAAAGAAGGCATCAATAACAAACAAGATGCATTGTGGGCAAGATAATTTGCATATATGCAAATTACCTTGCAAATAGAGCCTTGTGATTGATGTGGTACTTGCACTCTTTTCCTGCACAGTTCACATATTGGAATTAGTGAGTGGTGATTGGTATGTGTTGGGTATTGTGGGGGAAGAGATATATTAGGGATAACAATTAAAAAAATGTAGTCTCCCTAATTTAAAATGTTTCTGATATAAAGGGACATATAAGAAGGCTAATGCATACTAGCAATTAATGGGGAACACTGGTAAGAGCAGAGGAGACAGAAGGAGAACAGGGATCTTTTTTGCAGCTGACTGTGGGACACTGCTAAGAACAGAGAGGACATGAGATCATGTGCTAGTGATGTCGGGCTGAAACAGCGTCCCCCCCTCAGCCGGCTCCCCTGGCGCATCCAGGCCAATAGGAAGATACGCCCCTGCCCTGCAGTGCACCCTCCCTCATGGCCAATCTGTCGTTATCAGCAGATTGACCAGCATGTTCGGGCGACGATTGATGTCGGAAACGACCAGTGGGAGCACGCATTGCTGGTTGTTTCCAACCTATTTGTGCCCGATTAACGAGCGGTTGAATGATAACGATATCGTTCAATCGCTCTGTTAAATCGGTTTACTTGTGCACATAATATTTTACAGCACAAATGGTGCAGGTTTCCTCATGTTTCTATAATTGATCACCCTAATAGAAATGTTTTGCAACAGTGCACAGCAAAAATATGTGAAATGAAAACTTTATTAGTGACTGTTTGTTTGTAAAGCTATTAAATTAATTCATAGGCAAGTAACTATTTAACCAAAAGCACTGAGCTACTAATTAACAGCAAAATATAGAGAGAGGAATTTCAGACCCTTCTATAACCCAAAACATATTTGACAGGTGGTTGACTACAGCCCTGTTAAAGGCCAATACATATTTACTTTAATTTCAATTTGTTATTATACACAAGGCATGTTCTGTCTACATTCCTCCTACTCTCCCCATTCATCCATGACATTTAAAGTGTTTGTAAAACAAAAACATGCCATTGTGGATAATACTTTTTATGTAACTGTGTGTGTTCTATTGAATCAATCTTTTTTTTTTTTGCACTTGTTTTTTTTTTTGCACTTTTTTTTTTATCCCGACATTTAAAAATGAAAAACAATTATTATAATTGTGATTTTTTTTTTTCCCCCCTGCAAATATAATTTCAATTAAGTCACTGAGATTTTGTCTGGAATAGGCAGTGGTGGGCCTGTTGTTTAATGCTTTCCTCATAGGCATACCATGTGGTATAATATGACACCAGGCTGACTTTTCAATAACCATGTCTGTGTACATTTTCATATGCTATTATTTGACTACATGCTGTTAGTTATTATGGTTGGTTTTTACATTTTGTTATTCTATATATGGTTCTTTCTTCTTCAGGGTCCATAGGCTCCACAGGGAAACCTTGCGGTTTAGGTGATGGCAAGGACATCTGGGGACCAAGCAGTTAATTTTTCACTCCCAGGATGCACTAGGCATCTCCCTATACCCCGCTCCTGGGCCAGTGGCACCTCAGTTTCGTTTGGTGCCCGGCCAGAGTCGGGTCACTGTAGCGCAGTGGGGCTATTTAACACCCCCTGAAGATTTTCAAGTTGGAATCTACTAGCGGACAGCGTTGGACAGTCCAGGGGACGTCCACGCTGCTGCTCCATCATCCCGCCGGTGCCAAGATGCCGGTACTGATCCGGGGATCACGGCGGGAGCCCGGGGTCTGTGCTAGACAGATCCAGCGGGACTCCCAGGAATGCAGCCGGATTCATGGGGAGGCAGGTAAGAATGCGGACCACCGCTTGCGGGGATGACTGCAGTGGAGCCAGGCCTGGAAACCTGCGCTTTACTTAGACCAGCCTGGGACAAGTGCTGGGGTGCACTGAGCAGCAATAATATGTGACTTTATGCTAGCGCTGTCTGTCTGTGTTTCTTACTCATTCTGTCAGCCAATATGACTATACCTTTTCTTTTTCTGAGCCCTTACAATTACAAGCGTTGTCAGGGTGTTTATTATACCTCATATTTAAATATATATATATATATTTATATATATATATATATATATATTTATTTATATATTTATTGTGTGGTTTGTCACAAACAGTGTAAACTTCCCTCGTTACTATGTCTGAAAGGGTATGCAGTTGGGAAGTCGGGAAGCCGGCGGACCTAATCCCGACAGCCGACTTCCTGACTCTCATATCCCGGCAAGGGTCTAAAGACAGGCGTCGATATGCCGACGCCTGTCATTAGACATACGCTGGGAGCCCGACGCCCGGCATCCCGAGCACGCATAGCCGTGCGCGGGGAGGGTTAGGTCTAGGGTTCCCGGGGGGGACTTAGGGTTAGGCACCCCCCGGGAGGTTAGGTTTAGGCTAGGGGAAGGGGGGTTAGCGTTAGGCACCCCCGGTGGGGACTTAGGTTTAGGCGGCTGGGAAGGGGGGGTTAGGTTTAGGCACTTAGAGGGGGAATTAGGGTTAGGCACTGGGGGGAAGGTTAGGCACCCCTATGGGAGGGTTAGGGTTAGGAATAGGTTAGTATACTCTTACATTTGACGATCGGGATTTCCTCCTCTGCCGGGATGCCACTGTCGGGTTTCAAACTGCTGGGCATGGGTCCGGCGGTAAATCATACCAATTCTGTCTGAAAGTGGGGATGATGTGCACTATTCTGCTCCAGTCCTGCTATCATACAAACCATGTACTGCAGGACTAGGTGTGGGGGACATGGTCTCAGATGGATTATGTATGAGGTGTTATAATCCTCCAGCCCCTTCTGTAGTCCCAACAAGAGCCTCCTTGGGCGTGCTTTGCTCAGGCATTGACAACCATGGCGGGGCGATGGGCAGCACCCCCTGTGTTTCCCCAGATGGGGTTCACACAGTAGTCGGTTTTGCCCTCACAGGGCCTACTGTTACAGATTTCACCCATGCAGGTTCAGTCTGTGCCCCCTCCATGGATAGATACACTGTCTACTACAGTGAAGACCCTGGTGGATACCTCTGTTACCCTTCAGGCTATGCTGCAGGGGGATAAACCCCTTAGACTGGCCAAAAGGCCTATGCTGTCATCCCAATCTACACAATATGATGATGATGACACTTATACCGGGGAGATGGTAGAAGAAGATGACTCTGAGCCCTCTCAGCGAGAGGAGGAGTCTAAGTCTAAGATCAATATTCCGGCTCTGATATGTGCTGTCCGTTTGGCCCTAGTCATAGAGGAGAACAAACTGCCAGCTCCCCGGTCCAAACATGCTCTGTTCAAAGTAATAAAGACTACTTCTGCAGTATTTCCTTTATCTGATCAGCTGGTGGAGCACATGGAGGTGGCGTGGAAATCACCAGGGACAAGTCCGATGACAAATCTTCAGCCTGACGGGATGGGCCTTCCCTTAGGGGATCCCAAGGTGGGAGGCTGACTTCTTCAATTCGCCCAGTGCTGGTGTCAGACCACCACAGACACTTGAGAAGTGGTCTCTCATGAGTACGCCCTTGCCTTCCGCAGAAGGCCTCCCCAGCAATTCTTCTGCACAAGCCCTCTGTCAGACAAAGACAAGGCATTACAAATAAAAAAAGCCATACAATCCTTGCTTCAAGCAGGCGTTGTCATCCCGGTCCCATTTCCTCAGAGAGGAACGGGTTACTACTCCAATCTCATTCTGGTCCAGGAACCAAACAGATCATATCGGCCTATCCTGAATCTCAAGCCCTGAACAGATTCCTCAGGGTACCTCGGTACAGGATGGAAACCCTCCGCTCAGTTATACTGGCTATGGAACCGGGGGATTTTATGTTATCGCTGGATATTCAGGATGCATACCTGCATAATGCAATTGCTTCATCTCACCAGCGTTTCCTCCATTTTGCTATACAGCAACAACATTTCCAGTTTTGGGCTCTGCCGTTTGGTCTCTCAACAACTCCTCAGGTGGTTACCAAAGTTATGGCTGTCATGGCAGCCCATAACTCCTCAGGTGTTTACCAAAGTTATGGCTGTCATGGCAGCCCATCTACGGCATCAGGGGGTTCGACTGTTGCCTTACCTGGACAACCTCTTATTGTTGGCAGGGTCTCCAGAAGTACTTCAACACCATCTACAGCTGACAATTTCTGTGCTTCATACTCACGGGTGGTTGATCAATTGGACAAAGTCCTCCTTGACTCCATACCAGAGATTGCTCCATCTGGGAGCTCTGTTGGATTCCCAACAGCAGAGAATCTTTCTGACCTAAAAAAATATCTCCACTTTGCAGACGCGAGCACACAGATGCCTCCACAGTTGCCGAGTGTCAATCTACTCAGCAATGCAGGTATGCAGGTACTGGTATCCATGGTATCGATGTTTGACACTTGTGATGTCAGTGGGGCCGGCCCCAGATGGTAGGCGTTCCCATGGGAACGCCTCTGTCTGGGCAGCCACGCCCCTGGCACGCCCACCAAAGGGGGCATGCTGTCAATCACCATCGACAGCACACCCCTTTTGGTGCGAGACCCATAACGACAGCTTGGCCATCGTTATTCGGGTCTCACACATGCGCACGATGGAGCCACCTCCGTCGTGCGCATGCGCACTTGGCCAACATCGACCCGCTTGCGAACAATCAGCGCTGGCGAGCGGGTCTGCATTAGGCCCAATGTCCGGACCTGTTGTCTCAAGGTCCTTGCCTTTACCCGGACCTGGGTCATCTGTCTTTGACGGCATGGCTCTTGAGACATCCCTCCTAAGGTCTAAGGGTTTTTCTAGCTCTGTTGTAGATACTATGATCAGAGCTTGGACACCAGCCTCTGCCAGGGTTTACCACAGAGTGTGGCATACCTACTTCCAATGGTGTTATCCTAGAGGTTATGAACCCAGACATTTCGGATTTCCAGAGTGTTGGCCTTCCTTCAAGTGGGTTTGGATCTTGGTCTCCTTTTGGTCTCGCTAAAAGTGCATGTCTCGGCTCTGTCCATATGGTTCCAGAGGAGGATTGCTCCTCTGCCCGATATGCGCACCTTCCTCCAGGGTGTCCTCCGGATTCAACCTCCCTTTGTCCCTCCTGTGGCTCCTTGGGATTGGGCTGTTGTACTTAGGACCCTCCAGGGCCCTCCATTTGAACCACTGGCTTCAGTGGATCTCAAATAGCTTACAGCAAAGACTGTTTGTTTTTCTTCTGTCCATAGCTTCCGCCAGAAGAGTGTCAGACTTGGGGGCACTCTCCTGTCGCTCCCCATTTCTGATATTTCACCAGGACAGGGCAGTGCTTCGGACTTGCCCTGGGTTCCTTCCTAAGGTGGTTTCCAGTTTCCACATTAATGAGGAAATTGTTGTGCCAGCTTTTCAGTCTCCAGACCTCTCGGCAGGTGAGGCCCCTTTGGATGAGTTGCGGGCCCTCAAAATTTATGTGGACCGTACCAGTTCCCTTTGGAAGTCAGACTCTACGGATTTCACAAGAAGGGATGGCCAGCCAATAAGCAGACATTGGCTAGATGGCTGGGTATGACTATCTCTGAGGCTTACACTCAGGAGGGCCTTCCTGTTCCACCCTCTGTTACTGCTCATTCTACTCGGTCTGTGGGTCCCTCATGGGCAGCTCACCATGGCGCCCGGCTGTTCAGCTTTGTAAGTCTGCCACGTGGTCTTCTGTCCTGACCTTTTTAAGGTTCTATGCATATGATACCTTTGCCTCTCATGATGCTTCTCCTCTCAGCACAGGAGCGTCCCCACCCTTAAAAGGACTGCTTTGGGACATCCGTAAGGTCTCCCTGTGGAGCCTATGGACCCTGAAATAGAAAATGAGAGATATGGTAAGAACTTATCTTTATTATCTCTCTTTCTTCGAAGTCCATAGGGTCCACAGGGCACCCACCCTGTCTTCAGATGGGGTTCGCTCTGGTCACCGTTATTTCCATCTCCTACTATGTAAGAATGTGATTTTTGAGTGTTCCAGACTTTCTCCTCTCTCGTTTATCCTCCTCCGGCCTTTGGCTTGTTACGAACTGAGGTGTCTCTGGCCCGGGGGTGGGTTATAGGGAGAGGCCCAGTGCATCCTGGGAGTGAAAAATGAACTGCATGGTGTCCGGATGTCCTTGCCATCACCTAACCCCAAGGTCTCTCTGTGGACCCTATGGACTTCGAAGAAAGAGAGATAACAAAGGTAAGTTCTTACCATATCTCTCATTTTTGTCATAAATACATTGTTAAATGACGCCATTTGCTCCCCCCATCCATATGGACCCGCGATTATCAGTATTATCTACCCATCCTGCCCACTTCACTAGCAAGTGGGTGGGATGCGAGAGATGCACCCACTCTTCTGGGAGTGCGGAGAACTACCAAAAAAAATTGTGACTCGCCCGCAACTCTCATGAGACAGACTTTGGGTCAATCCAATTAAACTCACATTTTTCAATTCGCACCTCCTTGAGGGTGAGAGGTGGAAGGGAAAATCTTTATTTTACGGTTAAAATGTTGGGACACTGTGCGCCTAATGACTAGGCAACTGGAAGAATTAGCTTAATTAGTCCAATAATTACTTGTCTTACAGATGCAAATTGACAGAAAATGTTGCTACGCTTCACCGCTCAGTGCGGCTCACTAAAGCCACATGGCATGTTAAGGCTAGGTGGATGAGGACACATCTGTAGGCTGGTAATTGGTGGCAGTGGGTGGTTTGTAGCTTCAGATCAGTAATGGGGGGCAGTGTTTGGTTTGTAGGTTCAAGTCAGAAATGGGTGCCAGCATACTTCCCAATCATCCTGATTTTGGCAGGACAGTCCCACTTTTTTTGGCTCTGTCTGACCCTTGGGCCGCAGTGGTGAATAGATGCTGGGTATCTATCCACAGAAATGAGGGACTGGGGGGCATATCCAGCAGCTCCCAGAGTGCTGGGCATGCCCTCCGCATGACGAAAACATGGGGAGCTGGTCTCAAATACATGTTCCCCTCAAATCCACGCCCACTACCGCGAGGCCTCGTCCTCTTTGTTTGGGTATGCAAATAAGTCCCAATCTAAAGTTGGGATTTATGGTGGCAGTGTTTGGTTTGTCCTTTTAGGTCAGTAAATGGGGGCTGTGTTTGATTTGTAGGTACAAGCCAGTAATGGTGGGCAGTGTTTGGTTTGGAGTTTCAGGTCAGTAAATGGGGGGCTGTGTTTTATTTGTAGGTACAAGCCAGTAATGGTGGGCAGTGTTTGGTTTGTAGTTTCAGGTCAGTAAATGGGGGGCTGTGTTTGATTTGTAGGTACAAGCCAGTAATGGTGGGCAGTGTGTGGTTTGTAGTTTTAGGTCAGTAAATGAGGGCTGTGTTTGATTTGTAGGTACAAGCCAGTAATGGTGGGCAGTGTTTGGTTTGTAGTTTCAGGTCAGTAAATGGGGGGCTGTGTTTGATTTGTAGTTTCAGGTCAGTAAATGGGGGGCTGTGTTTGATTTGTAGTTTCAGGTCAGTAAATGGGGGGCTGTGTTTGATCTGTAGGTACAAGCCAGTAATGATGGGCAGTGTTAGGTTTGTAGTTTCAGGTCAGTAAATGGGGGGCTGTGTTTGATTTGTAGGTACCAGCCAGTAATGGTGGGCAGTGTTTGGTTTGGAGTTTTAGGTCATCAAATGGGGCTGTGTTTGGTCTGTAGGTACAGTACAAGTAAGTAATAAGGAGGCAGTTTTTGATTTGGAGTTTCAGATTAGTAATGAGAGTGTTAGAGACTGAGGACCTCATTCAGAGTCGGTCGAAGCGGCCGCACGGTCATACGGGAAAAGGGGCCGGATATTCAAATGATTCCCTCGCAAGTTGCGTCCCTAAGTTCGGATCGGTAGCTGGCCGACCAAGGGGAGGAAGCGGTGGGAATTCAAAAAAATACGTCCCCTTCTCGTACGCTTTGCACGTCATCTCCGGGCATATAAGGATTAATCGAGACCATCGGGAACCATCGAAACTGGTCGTAGAGCTTAAGGTTGACCATACCCTCCCTTAAGCTCTATGATCATGTCAGTGTAAAAACCTCCCATGTCACATGTGCCATGACACTACTTTGTTAATTATGCACTCCTATAAACCGTATTCACTCCCATAAAACGCCGTTCGCATAATTAGGCACGCCTGCATTCGGATCTCCACTCCCCCGTTTTCAAGCACCTTCCTCTGTTACTACCCACAAACGCCTCATTCTGTCACTCAAACTACCGACCTGGCTGTGTTCAAGGAGAGAGAAATTTCTGATCGTAGTGGCTAGTTTGCGAACTTTACGCATGCGCAGTATAGCGAACATCGGTGGCGTACGACCGTGCGGCCGCAACAACCGACTCTGAATGAGGTCCCGTGTTTGTTGTGGACCTGGGGTGGTAACAGGAGTAGACACCGGAACAGGTTTAAATAATGTGAATGTTGGTAGAGATGAAAGCTAAATGTTGGAAGATAAGCTAAAGTCCAGTAATAAACAAACTAATATATGGGAACTGTAGTGAGTTGGAATAAGTGAATGTCCAGATCAGTGACAGCGATGAATGTAGTGAATCCTGATAGACTGTATGAGTGAAGTGGATATCCTGGTATGCTGAATAGTGGCTGAGAGGGACATCCGGAAATGCTGTGATGATGGCTGAAAGGGGAATCCAGTAATGCTGTGATGATGACTGAAAAGGAGAATCCGGTAATGCTGTGATGATGGCTGAAAGGAGAATCCGGTAATACTGTGATGATGGCTGAGCAGGAATGGGTTAACTGAGGAGCCAGGTTCAGGCAGGAGTGGGTCTGGTGGAAGGTACACGACTGATCTCCAGCGGAGTGCAAGGCAAGACAGAGTGGTGCAGGTTATGCAGGGAGCCGGAGGCTGACAAGGATCTAGGGCAAGCACCGGAGCACAAGTCTAGGGTACAGGAGCGCAAAGAACTCTCTCTCACAGCTGACCCTGTGAACACTGGCAACAACAGGGTGCTGCAAACACCCTTAAGTACCCAGTGACGGAACGTGATAGGCAAGAGAGAGCAGGAGACCCACAGATGACTAGCCTGCTATGTCACATGGCCAAAGTCAACATGGTGGCGCCCAGACAGCCGAGACGCCAATAAACTTACCCTTGCCAGGATGGCCCAACGCTAGCAGACCTCTGCATACACGCAATGCCAGTCTCCACACGCCAGCTCACCCGCCAGAAGGACCGCGCTAAAGCGCCCTCACCGGTAAGGACAGCAAACCTCCACGCCGCGAAACCCTGGTTGTGACAGAAGTTTGTAGGTACAAGTCAGTAAAGAGTAGACTATTTTCGTTTTTTAGTTTCCGTCAGTAATGGAGGGCTGTGTTTCATTTGTAGTTTTGTCAGTAATGGGGGGGTCTGTGTTTGGTTTGTAGGAACTAGTCAGCAATTGGTGGGCTAAATCGTTTTTTTCGTTTCAGGTCAGTAATGGGGGGCTGTGTTTGCTTTGTCAGAACAAGTCCATAATGGGTGGCTATTTCTGGCTTTTAGTTTCAAGTCAGCAGTGAGAGCTCTGTTTGGTTTGCATGTACAAGTCAGCAAAGGTTGGACAGTTTTCGGTTTGTAGTTTCAGGTTAGTACTGTGGGGCAATGTTTGGTTTGTAGGAACAAGTCAGTAAAGGGGGGACATTGTAGGAACAAGTCAGTAATGGGGGGCAGTGTTTGGTTTGTAGGAACAAGTCAGTAATGGGGGACTGTTGTTCGGCTTTTAATTACAGATCAGTAATTGGGGGCTGTGTTTGGTTTGTAGGTACAAGTCAGTAATACGGGGGCAGTTTTCGGGTTGTAGTTTCAGGTCAGTAATGGGGGCTGTGTTTGGTTTGGAGATAAAGGTTAGTAAAGGGGAGCAGTGTATTGCTCCTCTCCTGCCACCCACATCTTACTCCACTACCCAGCAATCTCTCTACAATGCTTTCTAGGTTGTTTTATCTTTTTCTTTTTTTACAGTTATGACAAACATTGTGAGCAGCTCAGAAGTCTGCATGTTTTCTATATGTCCCAACAAGAAAGATGAATATGCTAACATTTAGTTTTGTGGAAAAGATTAATCTACCTTATTGACAGCAGTGGTTTGGTTAAACCCATTTTTTTTCTCCTTTTTGATACAGCTTGATCCCTTAATACATTCCAGAAGAGAAAAGGCAGCATAGGAGTGAGACATTCATGTGATGTCACTGCTGTGAAATGAGTGGGGTCGCATACCTTCCACTGTTAGGTCATTCACATTAGTTTTAGGCTCTCTCATTCTCTCTAGCATTACAGTGCTACCACGTTAAGTGTCTGTCCTTTCCCCTGAAATACTGTATTCATAAGTGAACATATAAACAGAATGTATCCTTTGCATCCTATCCAATGTATCCTATATCTTAGTTTCCTAGTAACAACACCAGTAAACACCAATACAACATTAACATTAACCAAGAAAGCAGCACATGTTTTTCTTCATTTGACAATTTTCACTATCTGGTCTGCAATTGTGCCCAAAATTTGCATTAATTATTAATCTGCAATTGTGGCCGTATGCAAAGCAGCAATTATCTCAAAATATGTGCCAGTTGGAAACAGTAGCATATGCGCCCGGCAAAAACACGTAGGTCCCTCTTGTGCCCACGATATTTACCATTCATTTTATTTGCAACAAATGCATTGCGATATTAGGCATAAAACATCTTACATACAACAGAAATAACGTTCTGCTATTTTCCCAGTGATTTGTGCAGCGCCGAAGCAGAACCCCGGAGAGGTAAGTATACTAAATGGATGCAGGGTGTGCTGCCTAGACCCAGGGACCTGTGTACACCACACTCTCTGCACCCATTATAGATACACCACTGTCACAGGTGTGGGTGTGATTAGGATGAAAGGGCATTACTAGCAACTATCTCTAATATTAACTCAATATTACTGACATATATTGGCCTATTCATTAGCACTGAAGAGCCCAATACACATGCGGTAACGGGCCCATTCATTATTAGGGGCCCAATAGGGCTGACTAGTATTCAACAAACTCCCCAAACTGAATGTTTTCGGAGTTTGCGTGCAAGAACCAATACCATATTAAGATGTGCTGGTTCTGGAAGCCCCACTCGTTCCTATGGGAAGGAGGTGCGTGGTTGTGAATAGGGATCCAAGTGGATTCCTGCACTGCACAACGCGACCTTTGGCTGTGCACATGCGTGACCTGAGCGCAGACGGCTAGCTCCGGAGGGGTAAGTAATACCGCTACTTCTGTAGCACTGATATTCATCGTGGGGACAGCTGCTTATTGGAGCAATATTAAATTGCTCCAGTAAATAATAATCCGTCGCAGTAATTTGCAAGTTAGATACTTAATTATCAGGGGCTATACAGCCCCCAATACCGAAAGGGCCCCTTAATAATTAATCTTCGTGTCCTGCAACCAGTGAGACAGTAATATCAATCACACATAATAAATAGGCCTGCTTCCCCCCAACCAGTCCCAACCCTACCATTCACATTTAATAAATAAGCCTATTTCCCCCCAACCAGACCCAATATCAAGACAATAACATTCAGATTTTCCCCATTGAGCCTTGCCAATTAATTAAGCCCTGAAAATTAATAACAAACACAATGGGCAGAATGTACTACATCCCACCACTTACCTACCCGTGTTAGCCCCGTGGAATCCTAAACTAATAATCCACATGTGATAATTTGATTTCCAAAGGTTTTAGTGTCCTCTTAAGTTTGGGTACAGGATGCCGGTAGTCAGAATCAGGAGTGTTTCTAGAGAGGAGGGGGCCCGTGTGCAGTCTCCGACACGGGCTCCCTCCTCTCTGTCCGGTGGCTGGCAGCTCACTGAGCTGTGCGCGGCCAGCACCGAAGTTGTAGACTCTGGGCACTAGAGTGCACCCAGAGTCTTTGAAGTATGCGTAGGTCACCGGGAAAATGTCCGCAACATCCCGACAGTCAGAATCCCGACGCCCAAAGGTATGTTATCTAACCCTTACCCTAACCTACCTTTCCTGTCTAGCCCTAACCCTCCCCCCCTGCAGCCTAACCCTCTCCTCCCCCCCCTGCAGCCTAACCCACACCCTCCCCCTCGCAGCCTAACCATAACCCTCCCCCTAGTACCTAACCCCTAAACCTAACCCTTCCCTTAACCCTAATACTTACCGTCTGGATGCCGAAACTCAGAATACCGGCACCAGAATCCCGACCACCGGGATGTCAAGTACATCCTCCCTCTTATTAAGGCTCCTCCCACCATTTACACCTTTTTTAACAGTTTTAGTTATTTTTATTACTTTGCTAATAATGGGAATTGACTTTATTTTATTTTTTTACTGTTATCTAAATCTTGGCTTGAGATAGCAAATGTCACTGGCTTTTGTTTTTATGTATTAGCACATGCTCTCACACAAGGGCTACTGTGTATTCTGTGACTTTTTTGTCCCATGGACTTACCTCCTATGGTGCATTAAGGCATCTACAGATTTATGCTCTGATACTTGAATAGTTTCAAATATTAAACAGTTTTTGAAATTCTACATAAACCTAACAACGTAAATCTAAGGCTTTTGGAGCTTGACACTTTATTAAAATGGCTTTATATTTTATATAGTTAATGTCATTTGAGGTCTGATATTTGCTTCCGTAACCAGAAATGTTTCCCAAATACCATTAGCTTTGTATATTGACATATTTTTTTTAACCAGTTTTTATTTCCCACAACGGGAATTTGGCAATTTATACAGACTGTGCAGTAATCAGTTAGGATTAATTGACTTCTTAGTAATTCTTTCAAAGTGCAGTCATGTTATAAATTACATTCCTAATTATTACAATGTAAAAAAAAAAGATTCAAGCTCTTGAACACAATGAATTCTGAAGTAGACACAATACAGCTAGCAGTCTCTGCAGAGGCTGCATGTAAAACCTTTTTAATTAGGTTTACAGCAGAAAATGGTTACTGCTGCTGCTGGAACAGTCATTTGCCTCAGCAGCTGGAAAGCATTTAGTACAGTGTAAATCTATACAGAACAAGGCTCCCCTCTGGTTACAAGGTAGTCAATCTGCTCTGTTGTGTTCTTGTTTAGCCATAACAACATATCTAGTGTTGCCTATTTTATATACTGTTGCATTTTGTTTGCAGTATTTTCTGAGATCTTGCACAGAATACTTTGACTTAAATGATTTTCATTAACATAAAAATGTTACCTTTTGGATCTGGGAGAGCCCAGAGGGGAGGTGGTTTGGGGGGGTGCCCTATCGGCTTGATTCAGACTTGTACGCAAACGTGACAGTTTGCGTACAAGTCTGATGGTGGGTGTCGGCATCATCGCACGCAGTTTGGGGGCAGGGAGTGGACAGCGCTTTTGTCATCTGTGGTGGACATGCTTGGCCGGTTGAATCGCTGCTCATTATGAACGTGTGTCCTGACTTTATCAAAAGCAGTGCACCAAACACAAACCGGTTTCCGTGACATGATGTTATCAATGCACACCTCGACAAGTTGACAATGAATTTCAGGTGCTACTGTGCCCTTCAGATCTCACTGCGCACCTCAATGTTTGACCACCTTTCCGGCAGTCCCACCATCTTACAACTGATGTTGGGACAGTATGACTAAAATGAAGTGCAGTCTAATGGCTGTGAGGGGAAGCAATGACCGTCTATCTGCTCTGGTCTGGCTGGGAATTAGAAAGAAATAGAGAACATTACATGCATGAGAGGTCTTGTTACCTCACTTATTGAACCACCCTCATATATCCCATGTCCAGCATGCATGCACAGTGGGAGCTAGAGAGACGGGACAGACTTAGGAGATGAGAACCCACGGACCGGGGGCCCTGGGAATGGGGCAAGTATGGGGGTTGGACAGAGGGGGAAGGATGTGGGACAGTGCATTGGGGGGGGGCTGCGGACAGAGCAGCAGAGAGAGTGTTATGCGAGACAGAACCACAGTCACAGCGGGGAGTGGAGTGGAACAGAGCAGGACACAGCATAGATATACCTTAATATGTTTGATTGAAAAATATTGTAGGATTCCAGGTCAAGAAAACATTAGCATTTTACTTATTATAGTATGTACTTAACACTTATTATGTAGTAATGGTGCAAAGAGCAGTGGAGTGCTCTAATCCATAGCAACCATACAGAGGCCACCCTTCACTCTAGTCAGACTTATGAAGGTTAATATCTGGTTGCAAAGGGTTTCATTGTGTGTAGAACCTGGGCAACTATTTACTGTATATACAGTAACTCAGCTATAGTTGTGTAGAATTTTTCTTACACAAGGGGACTCAGGACTTCATTCAGAGTCAGTCGAAGCGGCCGCACGGTCGTATGCAGCCGATGTTCGCTGACCTGCGCATGCGTACAGTTCGCAATGCGCGTGCGCAAACTAGCAGCTACGAGCAGAAATTTCTCTCTCCTTGAACACCGCCAGGTCGGTAGTTTGAGTGACAGAATGAGGCGTTTGTGGGTGGTAACAGGGGAAGGTGCTTGAAAACGGGGGTGTGGAGATCCGAACGCAGGCGTGCCTCATTATGCGAACGGCGTTTTATGGGAGTGCATAATTAACAGAGTAGTGTCATGGCACACGTGACAGGGGAGGTTTTACACTGACATGATTGTAGAGCTTAAGAGAGGGTCAGGTCAACCTTTAGCTCTACGACCAGTTCCGATGGCATACGATGCTCGCGATTAATCCTTATGTAGCCGGAGATGACGCACTATGCGTACGAGATGTGGGCGTATTTTTAGCGATCCGACCGCATCCACCCCTTGGCCGGCCAGCTAACGATCCGACCTTAGGTACGCAACATGCGTGTGCATCATTTGCATATCCGGACCCTTTTTCTATACGACCGTGCGGCCGCTTCGACCGACTCTGAATGAGGTCCTCAATCTCCATAGCTTTGTGTGGTTTTATAACTAAAAGCACAACTTTTGGGGCTTACAATATATAGTGTCTTTAGTGTTTAACTAGAGTTAGGGATTTATTGTTTGTGTGCAACAGGTTACATCATGCCTCACGTGTCAGAATGCCCCCATTGAGATCTAACGTTAGGAAGCGGGCTGATCTATGCTGTGTATAAAGCAGTGATGGTGAACAGCTGACTTAAGGGCTGCATGGGGCCCGCCAGACGTTATTTAACAAAACAAAAAGAATTGTATCAATATGCGTAACAAGCATATTCAACAGTTCTGAGCACAGGACTGCCCACAGACTCCTTCACCTCCTCTACCAGTACCCTTCAATTCTGTGCACACCAGTGACATCTGAATGTGACAGCTTCACAGCTGCTCTCCTGTGAACATCCTGTCCAGGCTACTTGTCCAATACTCTCTACAATATCCGCATATCTGTAGGAAAAACATGAAAATGACTATTCCACACTCTTTCTTACCGCAGGAAATAGGAATGGCTAGTGAGAAAAAAGTAACATTCTCAAATGATGTGCTCTCCTCTTTGACCAGTTTAGGTCCTGATCTGTGCATAGGGACCAAATTATGCTCACTTAATGTTGGACTGTTAGCAACTGATGATAATAATTTGAAAGATAAACTATTCAGTTAGAATTATTCATATGAATTCTCTAAACATTAGATGTTTTTATTTTACAGGTACCAGGTGTGTGATGGTGGCTACAGTCTGTCTTGTGGGTATTAATGTGTTCTTCCTTGTTGGCCACTGGAGTCTCAGGCTATTCATCAAAACAACAGTGCGCTGGTAAGTTACAGACCCCCTGAGACCGCAGTGTAAAAACTAAGCTGTGCACTGGTATGAGTCATCATTTCCATACCTCTTCCATCCCAGTACATTCTTTCTGCGTTGCTTGACCTCCGGATTTTGACTATCAGCACTGTGTTGAAGACGTGTTATGATAACTGGATCAGGGTGTGCCTTTGGGTGACCTTGTGTGGCCAAGCCCAGTTTAATATATAGCATTACCGCTTAAAAAAGAGACAGAAACAAAACATATTGGATTGTAACATTCTTAAAAAATGTAGAGTGATTTCTAAAGCTTCACATCTTGGTAAATAAAAATATTACTTAAAATATTAAAAAGTAAAAAATATATGATACAATTATGTAGGTAGATAAGACCCTCTAACATGACCCCTTCCATCAGGTACAAAATGCTCTGCTCCTGGTATTCCTTCTTAATTTAGATTGCAGACAACTGTGTGAAACACCCTTCTCATCCATTAACTAGTTCAACAGTGGTGACTGCAATCATATATTAAGAGGGAAGTCCAGGAGCAGAGCAATTTGTACCTGATGGAAGGGGTCATGTTGGAGGGTCTATAAGATAAAATGTGTTGCAGTGCACCTCCAACACAATATGCTCTCACACAGCCGTAACTAGATTTTTTGGTGCCCTGTGCCAGAAATAGCATTGGAACCCCCCTCATTTTTCAAAGGGACATAATGCACCCAAAAAAGGCCATGGCTTCATGGGGAAGGGCCAGGGAAGAGATAGGAGAGGCCAGGAGATGCTGGGGATGAAATAAGAGGAAGCTACAAGCAAGAATGATAATAAACAGAAATTTGACAGACCCAAACAGCGCCCCCTGACCTGTGGTGCCCTGTGCGATGGCACCGGCCGCGGGACATGATGCACCCGAAAAATGGGCATGGCTTCATGGGAAAGGGCCAGGGAAGAGATAGGAGAGGCCAGGAGATGCTGGGGATGAAATAAGGGGAAGCTACAAGCAAGAATGATAATAAACAGAATTTGACAGACCCAAACAGCGCCCCCAGACCTGTGGTGCCCTGTGCGATAGCACCGGCCGCACTTCACTGGCTTTCACACAATAAAACCATTTATTTTGTTTTGTATACTACGCTAGAACAGAATTTAGCTTTCTCATACTATAAAGCAGGGGTAGGCAACCTATGGCATGCTAGCTGCTGTGGAACACATCCCAGCATGCCCTGTCACTGGTATTCTGTTAGGGCATGCTAAAACTTTGGCAGGGTAGGCTGGGACATGTAATGCCTCCGTTTGCCTACTCCTGCTACACTATGTAGACAAAAATGATTGGACACCCCCGTGGAAGCGAAATGCACACCGTTACACAGGAGTTTAAAATGGCCACTACTGGGCGGTTTCGACAAGAACACTTAGTAGGGAGGCCCATGCACTTGCAGGTCTATAGAAACAATTAATGTTTTTATAAGGACGGCAATGCCACCTGTCATGTTTCCAGGGTGACGCTGGACTGATATACAGATAATTTGGTAACCAGGATGGACTGGCCAGCCCAGAGTCCAGATCTTAACCCCATTGAGAACCTCTGGGACGAATTGGAGCGACGGATGGGTTCTAGGCCGACTCGACCTTCTTCAATGTCACAGTTGGTCACTGTACTTAAGGCGGAATGGCAAAACATATCACCTGCTGTTGTCCAGGGACTTGTGGACAGTTAGCCAAGAAGGGTGTCTGCAGTAATCACTGCACGTGGTGGACCTACAAAGTACTGACGTCAATAAAATCTTGTTGATCTATTTGCTGTGAGTACCCCATCATTGTTGTCTACATAGTGTATAATGTATACAGTATACTTTATAAATATTGTATATCAAAACATAATCACGTTTCATGTAAAAGCTATTGATTTGAATCCTCTTGCTTTTTTCACATTTCCATTGATGTCTCTTTACACTTTTTTTTACTGTCAAGTTTGCCTTGACTTTGAAGTATTACAGTTATAAACTATAAAACAGCTTACACTGTCTCTCAGATATGTATTCTCTTCTCAGGAAAACTGGGTCATTTTATATGCTGCTTCATCATACAGGAAATATAGGGCAGTCACAGAAGAGCTGAATAAATAAATGGCTATTAACCATTCAGTTGCTTTTGTGCAAGTTAAAGCAGCAATTTGTATATAGCGGCTTTGTTCCCTCTAGTGATAGCCCTTTACATCTAGCTACAGTTTCTCCAAAAATGACTTTGTCAGTGCAAGTAATAGCAAATATTTGAACTGAATTTTGAGAGAAATATAATTTATTATTATTTATTAACAGTTTCTTATATAGCGCAGCATATTCCGTTGCGCTTTACTGACCTGGTTTGTCCATCTACCACTCCAGGATTGGAAGTGGATTGTACTTCAAAGCCCTTCTCTGATATGTCCTGCGCCAAGTTTTTCTTAAGTAGACAGGATGCTCAAATCACATGGAAACTGCCATTTCCATATGGTTTATGGGAGGAATCAGCTTAATAAATAGGCCCCAAAGTCTCCACTTCATGAGACATGTTAATGATTTATCACACTATCCATTAACACTCCCCTCCCCCCTATCATTACTGCTGGGAGGGTGGATGGGTCGGCGGCTGCCGGAGGCTTGCATGGCCTTCCAGGGGGCCGGGAGTGGTACCCGATATTCGAGAGGTTCCCAGCCAAATCGGGAGGGTAGGCAAGCCTGGTGTAGGCTCCAATTGAGCAGGAGCGGAAATAAATGCCTGATATTCTCTGTACAGCGCTGTCTAAAATGGTGGCACTGTAGAAATAAATGAGAATAATAATTACAAAATAGCAAATATTACCTTATAACCAAGGCAATAATAATACATTATTATTATTATTATTATTATTATTAATAATAATAATAATAATAATAATAATAATAATAATAATAATAAAAGTATGCTGATTGGGAAATAAATAAATTAACATCCGTGTATGCTACAAACACATGGCACGCTGGATGCTCCCGGAGATTATTTTAAATGTTAACATCTATGCATTTTTATTAGGCAGGATAATGAGAAATTTAAAATGAATGAAGAATACGTTTCTGTGGAATGATGTAACTTGCTCGGATAATGACTTCATTCTGCAACAGGTTTTACATAATCCCTTTCTCCCATTCTCTCTCTCTTTCTGCCAGATTGTCTACATGATTTATCCTGATTTGATATATACAATGTAGATTTGTGTGTGTATGTGTATAGAGAGAGAGAGAGAGACTGTATATATAATGTATATAAAGTGTTTGTGTACACACTCTGTAGGGAAGCATACACACCCTGTAATGCAATACACATGTATTGTAGAGGAGCACACATCCTTGGGCATAAATCACCAGTAATCCACAACACATCCTTGTTAACCATACTTGCCTACTTTTGAAAAAACATTTCAGGGAGATTGTGAAAGCAACACCTATGAGCGCGGCGGTAAAGTGGGCGTGTACTGCTACATCTGAGAGGCGTGCCATAACATTGCCTTACATCCAAATGTAAATGAGCACCAAAGCAGTAAAGGTGCGTACACACACAACGATTTTTTGAACGATTTAACTATAACGACGTCGTTATCGTTCAAAAATTCGTTCACTGTAAAACGATAAACGAACGATTATCGTTCATGAGCGTTCACGTTTGTCGATTGTAGTTTGTAGTTCAGTCAGACTGGCCAACTGAACGATTTTCAATAGAAGTTGCAACATTTTTCCATCAACACACAGAAAATCGTTTATTAAGTAAAGTAAAACCAACTACTTTGTAAAATGATTTTCGTTCACTTTTTCAAGGGAAAAAGTGAACGAAAATCGTTCAACGAAAATCGTTCATTACTCACTTCGTTGTGTGTGTACGCACCTTTAGTAAGATCAACCTCTTGATGAAAATACACTGATACTTATCAGAAAATGCATGTAGCCATAGGGATCTTTGTGCCTTATAACCAATGCAGGGAAATGATACTAATGATCCCATTTCAATGTGTGTATATATATATATATATATATATAAACAGCTACATAATAAGGGTAAGGGGCAATCACACTTATTACTATACTCTTCAGGGAGTCAAGGAGATCACCACTATTTCAGGGAGTCCTCAAGTATGATACATATGTAAAGGCCCTCATACATCAGCAATCGATTGTGGCAATTCTGCAATTTGCAATCGATTGTATATAAAAATCTGCAATGTATGGGCTTCACAGATCGCAGATTGCAACCAAAAAGTGATTGGAGTTGTTAAATCAGATTGTCCAACATATTGGATTTCACAGATCGATTGGGGCTGTAGATTGCTAGTGTATGGTAACAATCAGCAGATTTGCAGACCGTTACTAGTAAAATGATGGGCCTTTCAAGATTGACAGATCTGTGTTTGCTGTAATCGATCTGCAAATCACTGAAATCCTAACATCGGGCAATAAATCTTCAAATTGTTCTATTGTGGTTTTCAGATTGCTGATGTATGGGGGCCTTTGAGTATATATAGGAGAAAGTGGCACAATTTTGCTAAGTATCAAGCAACATATGTAGTTGCCGTCTCTTCACAATGCCACGTGACATGTAAATTATCTAGCTTTATATTTTGTTAATCTTATTATCCATGTAAATCTATATTTACAGTACATGATAGCACTTGTTTATTTTTGTTTGTTACCCAAACATTTTAACTTATCAATGAGTGGTATACAGACTTCAGACATGTTTGAATGGGTTAATCAACAAAGTATTTATCAGTAATATCAGCGCCAAAAGAGCTTGACAGATTTATATTTTGTTATAAAACTTAATATGCTTTAAAGAGCATGACAGAGTGAAGCAAGATGCTCTTAAGTGCTTATGGAATTGACCTTATGCTCAGAAATTAGAGTTCCTCTGAGTTTTAAATAATCTAACCTAAATCCCGGGTCCAGCCTGGGACACTGAATACAGGTTTCAAGCCATGTCGCAGTGGCTTGAACCATGTTTACACTGCAAGCTGAACCTGGGATATTGCCGGGTCAGACTACACGTGTTACCCGTTTACACTGCACTGTAACCCGGGTCTTTCACTGTCCGGTGGTTCGAATCCCGACGCTGGAACACCAGAAGGTATTTTCTCTATTTACTAACCTAACCACCCCCCTAACCCTAACCCTCCCTTAGGGGTGCCTAACCCTAACCCCTCCTGTAAGTGCCTAAACCTAACCCCCCCTCCCCCGCAGCCTAAACCTAAGTCTTCCGGGGGAAGGGGATGCCTAACCCTAACCTCACCCTGGGGGTGCCTAACCCTAAGCCCCCCTTCCCCTAGCCTAACCCTAACCCTCCCAGGGGGTGCCTGACCCGGGAGCCCCTAACCTAACCCTCAGCTGTCTGCGCCCGCCGCCCGTCTTACCTTCGATCGGTATGCCGGCCGTCGGTCTCCCAGCGTAGGTAAAATGACAGGCGTCGGGAACTCGACGCCTGTCATTAGACCCCTGCCTGGATTAGACAGTCGGGAAGCCGGCGGTCGGCATTTCGACCAGCGGCTTCCTGACTGCATCCCGGACCCAGGTTAACCCTTTAACACCGAGCCGCGACTCACAATAACACAGGTTTTTGCGGCGGTGGAAAAAGGGTATTAGTGATATGGGAGATAAAGGTAGACTTTCAGCTTAGACCACATATTGATTTGTTTTTATCTTAGTGTGGTATTCATCAGATAAATCATCAGATCAAATCATACTTGTCTACTTTTGAAAAAGCATTTCAAGGAGATTGTGAAAGCACCACCTATGAGCGCAGCGGTAATGTAGGTGTGTACTGCTACATCTGAGGGGTGTGTCATAAAATTGACTTACATCCACATGTAAACGAACCCAAAAGCAGGTAGTAAGATCTATTTTTTGATGAAAACACACTGATACATTACAGAATATGCATGTAGCCATAGGGATCATTGTGCCGTATAACCAATGCAAGGACATGATACTAATGAGCCCGTTTGAATGTAAATATCTCTGTTTATTTTTATATATTACATATTCATAATGGGGGTAAGGTAGAATCAGGGAGATTGCTAGGCTCTTCAGGGAGATTGCTACTGTTTCAGGGAGTCTCCCTGACAATGAGGGAGAGTTGGCAAGTATGGATCAAATAATGCCTACAAATGTCTGTTTCTGGATTATGTATAGTATAAACAAAAAACAACATTCTTGTATTCTCTTGTTTCCCAAACTGATTCCTCAGGGAGCACTAAGTGCATGTTTTCTAGGTGTCCTCACAGAATCAGAAGTGACATAATTAGGTTCACTTGTGGATCTTTTAAAATGTGTCATCTAGTAATGATTATACCTGTGTACCAACTAGGAAAAATGGAACCATGCACTGTAAAGGTGCCCAAACACTGACACGCAAATGATTTCTCTTGAGCTCCCTGGCACTCCTGGACTGATGATATCGTGCATAAAATATTCATTTTGACAAACGATCTACTAATGATTTATCGTGCGTCCTAAACTATTTCCAGTGCATCGTTAACGAGATTGCCAGATCTTACCAGCAGGATGGAAGATCTGAAGATGCGATTAAAACCCGGAGTACGTACATCGGCATCGTGAATGGACGATTTGCACATATTTTGCACAATTTGCCGTTTCGATGCATCGAAATCGGCAGGCAAATCGTGCATAATATCTGACAGTGTGTGGGTACCTTTATTGCTCCCTGAGGATTGAGTTTGGGAAACACTGATCAGGGGGCCTATGTATCAAGCCAATTTTTTACATAAAATTATGCAAAAACTGCTGTTTCTGCATAATTTTATGTATCGATCCTATGTACTAATGGCACAATTCAGGAAATTCACAGAAATCTCCTGCAAAGTGCTAATTAGTACTTCAGATCACAGTCCCTATTATTATCAATGGGGACTTCGATCTAACCCCTATGTGCTAAGCTTTTCGGAGCTAAATACCAGTAGTTTGCACCATCTTCATCTTCAGTAAACTACGGTATGTCTATACTTCGATCTCTCCCCCTCGGCCTCAGGCTGATCCCAGAAGCTGACGCTCTGCACATGCGCAGTGTCAGCTTCCCTCAGGGAAGTCTTTACTTCAGTGAAAGACTTACCGCAACTGCTGTCCCTGCGAGTTCCTGGTAGTACATAGCTGGGATATTTTCATTAAAAATGAAAATATTCACGGCGAGTTGGATTGTTAATCGCAACAGTACCGTGATTATTAATACATAGGCCCCCTAGAACAAGACTGAGAGTCCTAGTAAAACATAAACCTTCAGGTCACGTCACTTACCTACCAATGCTTCAGCATGTGACATAATTGGCCCACAACGCCCTATATAACAACAGCTTTTTGTGTCTGAATTAGGATCAGTGTAAAGCATTTCTGCTCACTCACATATGGGGTAAATGTAATAAAGTGAGTTTAGAAAATGTGAGAGTAAACTAACACTTTTAAAACTCAGCCAATGGAAAACAGTCTGACAACATACAAACTTGCATGTTTATCAGACTCAAAAAATTCTCATGATTTAAACTCTCGTCCAGATGTTTTTCCATTTTGAAGATTCAACTCGACCAATGTAATAGTGTGAGAGATTACTGCTAAACTCTCACATTTTTTAATCTCTCACCCTATTACATTTGGCCCATGATCTTCACTGGGGAATTGCTATACTGGAATACACCATTTAATCAGGAAAGAACTGCTGCAACATGATTAGCATTGACCTTGTCTTCTAAAGAAATATCTGCCAGGAAAATACACCCACCATAATCCTTCACTGATGGAAACGAGCAGTCAAGGCCATAGACTTATTAGGTTGGCACCACATGTGATCTCGTCCATTTGTAGAAAATGGTGAAGGAGGATTCATCTGACTGTATTATGGGTCTGATTCAGCAAGGGATGCAATTTCTTATACGCACGCAATTGGCCGATTGTCGCTTACTGTGCATGCGTCCGCGTCACAGTGCGCACAAACTCTTAACTGCGACTGGTTTGCGAATGCAGTGAGCACGCATCGTCATTATACACTGATTGACAGGAAGTGACTGTTCAGGGAGGGAGATGTACTAAGCTCTGGAAAGTGATAAAATGGAAAGTGATAAACTACCAGCCACTCAGTTCCTAACAGTCATGCTACAGGCTGTGTTTGAAAAATGACAGTTAGGAGCTGATTGGTTTCAGAGGCGTCACTAGTGTTGGTGTCACCCGGTGCTATAACTAATGGTGACACCCCCCCCCCCACCAAAAAAATAAATAAATTGATGCGCAGCTCCGCAAACTCTCCCCAAATACCAGTCCAGCAGACACATTTACACAATGCCCCCAGTAGTGGTGCCCCGTATGCAGTGCCCACAGTAGTGGTGCCCCTTATGCAGTGCCCCTATGCAATGTCCCCAGTGGTAATGCCCCCTAATAGTGCCCCCAGCGGTAGTGGTGATGCCCCTTATAGTAGTGCCCTCTATAGTATTAGTGCCCCCTATAGTAGTGACCCCAGTATTAATGCCCTCAGTAGAAATGCCCCTAGTAGTAATGCCCCCATTAGTAGTGCCCCTAGTAGTAATGCCTTCAGTAGTAATGCCCCCTGTAGTAGTGCCATCAAAAGTAATGCTCCCTGTAGTAGTGCCCCCATTAGTAATGCCCCCTAATAGTGCCCACAATGGCAGTGGTAATGCCCCCTATAATATTACCCCCAGAAGTAATGCCCCCTATTGTATTGCATAGAGTGTAACAGTGATTGCCAGATAATGCAGAGAGCATCGTAGTAACCGCCAGATAATGCAGAGAGCATTGTAGTAACCGCCAGATAATACAGAGAGCATCGTAGTAACCGCCAGATAATGCAGAAAGCGTCATGGTAACCGCCAGATAGTACATAGAGCATTGTAGTAACCGCCAGATAATGCAGACAGCATTGTAGTAACCGCCAGATAATGCAGAGAGCATCGTAGTAGCCGCCAGATAATACAGAGAGCGTCGTAGTAACCACCAGATAATGCAGAGAGCATCGTAGTAACCGCCAGATAATACAGAGAGCATCGTAGTAACCGCCAGATAATACAGAGAGCATTGTAGTAACAGCCAGATAATACAGAGAGCATTGTAGTAACCGTCAGATAATGCAGAGAGCATCGTAGTAACCGCCAGATAATACAGAGAGCATCGTAGTAACCGCCAGATAATACAGAGAGCATCGTAGTAACCGCCAGATAATACAGAGATCATTGTAGTAACCGCCAGATAATGCAGAGATCATCGTAGTAACCGCCAGATAATACAGAGAGCGTTGTAGTAACCGCCAGATAATGCAGAGATCATCGTAGTAACCGCCAGATAATACAGAGAGCGTCGTAGTAACCGCCAGATAATGCAGAGAGCATCGTCGTAACAGCCAGATAATGCGGAGAGCGTCGTAGTAACCGCCATATAATGCAGAGAGCGTCGTAGTAACCGCAAGATAATACAGAGAGCGTCGTAGTAACCGCCAGATAATGCAGAGAGCGTCGAAGTAACCACCGGCAGAAGTAAAATCTGTCTCAGCAGCTTCTGCAGGGAGAGCGCCTCTCCAGCCTGGCGTCTCCCTGCAGTGCAGGCTCTGCTGAGCGGGGGGGGATTTTGGTGTCACCCCCTTGGAGGGTGACACTCGGTGCGGCCCGCACCCACCGCACCCCCCTTGTGACGCCACTGATTCGTTGGTATCACTTTCCAAACTATCACTTTACAGAGCTTAGTACATTTGCCCCAGGGTGTGACAGGGAGTGGTCAGTGAAACGCAGGCGTGCCAGTGCATTTCAATGTTGTTGCAGAGGCGTGCATAAATTATCCACTGCGATACCAGATGCCGCCTGAGGCATCATAGCGTGCGCATAAGTAAGCAATTCCTGAGTAAGGTCTGGGCTTCATTAACTGTCTGATGTTACTCGATGATACAGATTGTTGTCTTTATGTTATCAAAGTATACAGCTGTTCGGGGAAGTGGGCGTCTTTATGTTAGGCTGCGATCGCAGTGCGAATGGGAACATTTACATGTCACCGCTGATCTTAGCAGCTGCGTTGCGTGCGTATAAGCAGAATAGCATTCCTTAGTGAATCAGGTCCTATGTCTTCTGCAGGGTAACCAGTTGTCTGTGCCTTTTGTACCACAGAACATATGCAATGCCAGGTGTGATGAGCAGTTCCTGCAACCCAACTATGATATCCTGCTCTGTGGTAAACTGTGTCTGTCCATACCGGCTGCTTGTGCCACCATTTAAAAATGTGCAGTTAATTGATCTGCATTTTGTTTGGATGTTTTGTCTTGTATTTAAATGCACAGACAATCTTATGGTAAAACTTCCACCCACCGCAAGGGTGGTGTAAAAGCCAGTGCTTGTCATACTTGCCGACAATCTGCTCCCTCCTTCAGGGAGGGAGCTGATTGTCGGCTAACAGCGGGAGGCATGACCGGACAGCTGTGACACGTTGGGGGTGGAGTCATGCGATGGTGTCATCATGGCCCCACCCCCTCTTCACAATGCCGTTATTTTTGCCACTGTGAAGCAGGGGGCGGGGTCACGATGATGCGATTCAGAGCAAATCGTGTCACCACCCCCCTCCGCTGCGGGTATTTGTAGTATATTCTGGGGGGAGGTCGGGAGGGTTCGGGAATGTTGGAAGGCTTGTCTGCCTTTCTGGGGGGCTGGGAGCGGCACCCAATATTCGGGAGGCTCCCGGCCAAATCGGGAGGGTAGGCAAGCCTGGTGCATGTGCCGAGTAGTCTCTGGTATTGTGTCAGATTCCACAGATCTCTGGGAAAATTATGCTGGCGCCATTTTCCTGGTGATTTCTCTACTGCGCATGCACAGACCTTTGGGAAACGGTACCTGTGCTATTTTCCCAGTGGTTACAGCAGAATTGACACAGAGGTAAATATAGGCTAAACGTGAACCCATTATATATATATATATATATATATATATATAAGACCCCCTGTTGATGTTTGCTCATAGGTATGTGCTATGAGCTGGTCAGGGACTAACCCATCCCCCTCCCTCCGGAATATACACTACTCACCTGGGCGGTCAGGTGAGTCCAGGTGAGTAGTGTATGTTCTTAAGGGAGGGGAGTGGGGAGGGGCTAGATAGTGTATGACCTGGTGCAGGGAAAAGTGTCGAAGGGGCACCCCCCTGTGTCGGCTTCTGGGCACGCATATTCCTTTGCTGCTGATGTTTTTTCCACAGCGTTCAATGCTAACATCACCTTAGGTACTGATGCTGATGGAAATTAGCAAGTGGCGCTCTCTTCGTTACTGCACATACACACAATCACTCCCATTTCATAGACATTGAGGTTGCCTCTTGCAGCCTCAACCGTTATTTTATCCATACCGGTTGGCAACCAGGACAGGCCAGCATTTCTATACGTAGCCATGACCTTTCATAATTGTTAATATGCTTATTTAACACAATTATATCTTTGTGGAAAACAGGGGCATGTTAACTCCCGACGGGGCCTATGTGCAGCAGGCCCTCTCCTCTGAACAGCGTGCTTCCTCCCAACCCCTCAGCGATTTACCTTGTGTCAGCAAGCGGATACCCCCTTCTCCACGGCACCATCTTCCAAATGATATTCGAGAAGATGGCACATGTGCACAAGTGAGCAAAAGTTCTGGCACAGTGCCAGAGTCTTTCCTTTAACTGTGCGGTGCCATGTTCCCAAAGATGTCACTGGGAAGATGGCACTGCAGAGTTAGGACCCATTTGCCGACAGATGGTATACACTGGGTGCAGGGGGTGTGGTGCAGGGCCTCCCTGAACCCAGGAGCCTGCTCCCATTATAAATACGCTTATGGTGAAAACCCTTGTTTTCAGTATGCTTGGGCTCTTATGTACCCAAGTGTCTCAATGTGGCCAACAGTACAAACATTGATATTGCATTGTAATAAAGCAGCTCCTAGTGAGGGAGGTGGGGTCCCTGGATCGCTTCATTGTGACACCCCCGCTGCTATTTAATGCAAATTATGTCATCAAACCCCCAGGCTGTCCATTTCTTTTGGGAAATGGATTGCATGCAGGAGACTGGCCCACTCTTTTGGGAGTCTGGGAGAGCCCCCTACCAAATCATACTTGCCAACTTTTATTTACTCCCCTCTGGGAATGTGCTCGGAGATTCAGCTCATCACTTATGGACAATCCGTGGCTTAATGCTCCCCATCCTGCCCATTGTAGAAGGAAGTGGCCAGTGTGTGGGAGGGTCACCTATTCTTTCTGGAGTCAGGGGGGCTCCCCAAAAATGTATGAGTCTCCCCGACATTCAAGGAGAGTAGGTTAGTATACCCCAAATTCAGGACTCTCATGGGAAATATACTGTAGCAAAGTACTGGAGACCAGTTGCAAAGATGTGTGCACTGCTAGCAGAATTTAGCCACTTATGATTGGTTGTTTGCATATTGACCCGTCCAGCTGATAGTATACAGCTATATTATGTAAGTTGCGGCTGTCCATTTGGATTACTTACTAGCATTTCCATTTGAACTACTGCAGGAAAGAAGATTCCCATTTGATATACAAAGCAGTAAAGAACGTATGTTGAGGTTTTGTATTTAGAACATTTTGAGCCTGATTTGTTGGACGCAGTTCCAGCTGCAGACGCTTCTCGCACTTACTGTCAGGCAGCGCATGCACCACAAACGGTTCTCTCACAATCAGGCCGTTTATATGGAAAATGTGGCTCACACATTTACTAATAACATTGCAAAGACACTATTTTCTCTCGTATATATGGCATTTCATTCATTAATTTTTTTTTCATGACATTGTTGTTCTATTATTCTTAATTAAATGATTGTACAAATCCGGAAAAGTGACTGGCATTTACTACTAGCGCTGCCAACCACCGTCATCTATCATGTGTTCTCAGTTGGCTGTACCATAAGAAACGTGCAACATAACACACAAACCTCAATACTCACTTCTTGTGCCAGACTTTTATGCTGAAAATGAAGCCATGAATGTCCTAATTGCCTTCCTTGTTGCACAGAGGCTTGAAAAAGGTTGGCACTCTATATACTGTATGTAAAAAACACAAATACCATTATTTTATGGGGAATGTTTATTTCTTTTGTATTTAAATAAAAAAAAGAAAGTCATTGTAATCTAGGAGCTCTGTAAATGGATAGAAATAGATCTGAGGTGACTAGACAATATTATAGACTCTGGAAGTTATTTCATACAATATTCTAAAGCTATATGCATGTGGTCACCAATTACAGGAATTAGGGTTATTAACAAAGAATGACACAAAGCAAAAATCTATCAGAGTGCAAGTCATAAGCAGTTCGCCAAGAGATTGGCCAGGACCTTATACTAGAATGGGGAGTGGTCAAGTGTTGTGGTGTGGCCACGCCTTGTTCTGAATAACGGGCCCTCTTAAAAAGCTGCGGCGTGCACAAAGTGGGGCATGGACCCACTGAAAACATTAACGGGGCACATCCAGGAATGGAAGTTGTGTTCAATTGCATTTATCAGTTCATACCAGGTGCTAGAGAGGGGAGGGGTTATCTAGAAAAGAGGTAAGCAGAAAAATTGTCCAGCACACTGCTGTGAACTAGAATAAAGCTGCTATTTTATTTGCATGTAATACAGTGGCATCACTAGGAAGGTGCAGATCACACCAGCGATGGGGCGACACCAAACAGACAACTCCTCCTCGGTGACCAGGAGCCAGACACTGCACTGAGATGTTATTGTGCAGCGCCCAGCTACCGATCATTGAGGAGGACATTTGAGGAGGAAAAGAATGACACTTAGGGGTAAATTTACTAAGATTCATGTCCTGCCCAAGTCTGTCTGTTTTTAAACACGGGTAAGAACAATCAGAATCGGGAGTTTTTAAGAAAAATAAATTCAGGTATTTGCCAAGTTCCCGTGTTTGTCAGGATCGTGTTTCCCGATTGTATATGTGATCGTTCCTACGTGTTTAATCCCCGTGCTTCCCTCCCGAACAAGCAGCCTCCACATATCAGTGAAATACGTGCAGGCTGCTTGTGTGTGTGTTATGTAATAAAGAGTTAAAACATTTTAAAAAAATTACGTGCTCCCCCCCCCTCAAAGCATAACTAGTCATTGGCTCCTGAACCAGGTGAAAAGATGTAAAATGTACGTGCCCCCCCCCCCTCCCCGAAGCATAACACGCCATAGGCTCCTGACCCAGTGTTCTGGTTCTAAAAATACAGAAGAAAAAACATGTAGGGTTCCCCCGTACTTTAGTAACGCGCACTGGGCAGTCCTGTTTTTAAAAATAGGGGAAAAAATGGCGTGGGGTTCCCCCTATTTTTAAAACCAGCACCGGACTCGTGTAATACCATAGCCAATGGACCCTTTCAATGGGTCTCCCCGGCCAAAGCATTAACACCCCAGTCAGCACAAGCCGGAAATCTCAGTGGAGATGGTTGACTTTCACAATAAAGGTTTCCCCCCTCTTCCGAGCACACCAGGCTTATACTAAACCCCTGGCCGATGGGTGCAGAGATAATAGTGTGAAAAATAAAATTATTCTATTTTTTTTTTTACAGTGGAACTACAGGTGCTAGCGTGCTTGCCCTTTGCACTTGTGGAACTACAAGTGCCAGCAGGCAGCCGGCACCCGTACCCCCACTGTTAAAATAATATAAAAAAAATACCATTTATTTAACAGCAAAAGGCAGAAACATACACGGATCACACTGGTCTGTGTATGTTTCTGCTAGACACGCTGCTCAGGAGGGGGTCTATTTGTAAGTTCTATCTTTAGCCGTGTTTGGTTTTACTAAACCCGCGATTCTAATCATGATTTTTGGTAAATTCCCAGTTGTATTCCTGTCTATGGAAACTACTGCCGTGTTCAAACGATGGTGTATTCATTTCTAGTTGTATTTCGGGTGCATTTTAACTTTAAAATCGTCCATGATCACTTCTAAAGCTACAGCGCATAACCCCGTTTTTTTTCTAATTAAATTCCCATGTTTGGAAAAATTACAAAATACTCCCCTGATTGCAATCTTGGACCAACACGATTGTTAGTAAATTTACCCGTTAGTTGGGGCACTCTTCAATTAATAAACCACAATACAATTAAAATATAACTTTTGTTCTATTCATTAAAAATATGTTAGCAATAGTAATTATTAAAACCAAAAATTTGCAATCTTATCAAACCTTCAAGTACAGATGTGCCCACATACATCTATCCTCCATGCGCTACACGTCGCGCCACACATAACGTGGGAGCTCAGTGTGACTGGGTAGTGCTTGAGCAAATTTTCGTGCTTTTTACTTTCAAATGCATCTTATTTGCAGAAATATGTGAATAGATATAATTTTAATAAGCAGAACCTGCTTGTGCTATGCAGCATGCCTATGTTCTCTGAGCGAGTGCGGGTCACGGGTGTATCTGCATGCGAAATGCTACGTTACAGTATCAGCGGCTGTAATGTAGTGTTTAGCATGCAGATACACCCACAGATGCACAGAAAACATAGACATGCTGCATATCATTGTAATCAGCAGAAGCTGCTTACATTTTCTATTCAAATCGTTGTGTGAATAAGACGCATTCGAAAGTGACAAGACAAACGAAAAGACTCTTGGCGCTACTGAGTCACACCATGGTATGGCTCCAGGGGCGTTTCTAGAGAGGAGGGGGCCCGTGTGCAGTCTCTGACACGGGCCCCCTCCTCTCCGCCCGGCAGCGCACTGAGCTGTGCGTGGCCAGCGCCGGAGTTATAGACTCTAGGCACTCAGAGTCTATAGTGTCTGCACAGGTCACCGGGAAAATGGCCGCGGCTGTCATTTTCCTATGAATACCCTTTACATTGCTAGAGAGAAATAATCGCTGTCCAGACAATAATTGTGTTTCCAACGCACAAAAGTTCTTATTGTAATAAAAGAAAGTTACATGCTTTCATCTAGCACAATTAGCGCAAAGATAATGAAATACAGAATACAACAGAGCCCAATACATACACGTGCGCACTGGTCCCAGCATACAGTCATCAGTCCAGAAGCCTGTGGTCATCCAAGAAAGAATGACTGTATACTAGAACCAGCATGCAAGCTATATACCATCCCAGAACAAAGAAACTAGTTAAAGGGTTTCCATTGGATCTTGCTCGTGGACATTCTGGTATGATGCAGGTCATTGGACAGTTCATATAGCATCACTAGGGGTATGTCCCAGTTCCTCAGACGTTGCTTTGTGTGGTTTTCCTGCCGAACTGGTTTAAACTAGTAAAAAAAACACTTCATACATTTTCACATTCTAACCACTATTTTCATATTGTTCATATCTTGCGAACGCATTTCCTTGCGGGTCGAACTGGAAATCTGCAAACAAACAGTGCTTTAGAATGGTACCAAACATGTTTACTAGCTTATGTACCTTAAATATCGTATACATTACATTTCACAACATAAGTATTCGCTAATATAACCTCTAATATTAAGGCTTTAATGTGGAGGAATGTTTTTATTAGTTTTGGTATATGTAAGTGTGAGAATATTGCGTATAGTCGCTAATATGCGTGGTGCGTTTTATGTGTAGAGTGCTTTGATAAACAGTGCAACTGTGCGCTGTGCGTCTTGTATATTATATGTATGATTTAATGTGCGTATGGGGTATGGTAGGACTTTTAACAATATGCGGTAGCAATGCAGTCGCACGATGCTAATAATAGCATATTAGCATTGCACACAATGGTTTCATGCTGACGACGCATGATGGCGTCGTCAGGGGCAATATAAGATAGCGTCGCCCGATATTAGCTTGAGATCTGGTCTCAGCCAATCATCCAGCTTCGACATTCCTTGCACTACGAATGCGCAAATGACGGGAAAATGGACGCCGCTGCCATTTTCCAGTCGTTTTACAGCGTCGGACGCCCGCGCATACGTGCAGGGTGTGCGGTGCAGGGTGTGCGGTGCCCCCCTGGACCCAGGGGCCCGTGTTTCCCGCACCCATTATAGATACACGCCTGCATGGCTTGACTATAAGGGCTGTTTAACGCACCAGGAGGCTAGATGTATGTGGAGCCCAAATATGAAATATGGTACAATCGCATTATCAAATAAATATTTTTAATTACTATTGATCCTAGGTTATTTACGTTTCATGTGTGTGTTAGCATCGCTTAATACCTTACAAAGATAAGGATCTAAGGACTAAAAGTTCAAACACTTTCTTAATTGATTATGACTTCTGAAGTAGATCAAGGCATCGCAGTATATAACATCAGAATTTACACATTTGTTCAGATATTTATTCACAGCAATCTCTACAGCAAAGCAGGTGTAGCCAGCAGTGCGTTGAAAGTTTCTGGGGGAAGTCTGGCATCTCCGGGAATGTTGGGCATGCCTCCCCCACCCGAGTGACAAAGCCAGGGGTGTGCCGTGAGGCGACGTCCTTCCCAGTGGAACCACACACCCTTTTCACGCGCGTGCACAAGGAATTTATTGGGCGCACCGTGTGTCACAGACCCCAGTGATGTAAAATGCAGGAAACTCAATTATGTACATTTGATAAGCCACCCACCAAGTCATGTCACTCTTGCTAATGGTTAATGTACCAAAATGGCAATAGGAGGACTAACATTCCCTGTCAGCTACTTATATCATACATACTTCTCAATCTCAGACAGAAGAATGTCACATTGCTATCTCATTCAGAAGGCTATCATTTTTTTATTACTTGCACTTTGTCACAATGGTGAAGGCGTTATCTGCATTGTGAATAATCTAGTCCTAATTCTGCCCTATTACTCAATCTAGCCTGTCAATATTTATCATGTGGGTATATTTCAGATCCCAGCTACAGTACTTAGGTTTTGAGATCTCTTTTCTTTTACTTTGGAGTACAGTACAGTCCAATCTAATGCTAATCACATGGTGTATTATCACAGATGATGTCCGGTAGGCAGGGTGGGCCGCCCTGTTAAGCTGGGTAAGCCGGTCCAGCAGAGGGCAGATGGAACCTTCCCAGCAGGAACTTTCTCGGTGGCCCAATTCGCCCCTGCTAATGATGATGGCTGTGGGTGCCTGCTCGTGTGGCCAATCTCAAAATCAGGCCGTTTATGTGGAAACTAATAACATTGTAAAAACACTATAATTTCTCCTGTATATATATATATATATATATATATATATATATATATATGACACTTCATTCATTCATTTTTTTCATGAGATTGTTGTTCTATTATTCTAAATTAAATGATTGTACAAATACAGAACAGTGACTGGCATTTACTACTAGCGCTGCCAACCACCGTCTTCTATCATGTGTTCTCAGTTGGCTGTACCATAAGAAACGTGCAACATAACACACAAACCTCATTACTACCTTTTTGTGAAACCACACACCCTTTTCACGCATGCACAGGAAATCTATTGGCTGCACTGGGTGTCAATCTAATGCTAGTCACATGGTGTAATATCACAGAAGATGTCAGGCAATTGACCTCAAATCAAATGTGATTTGTGAAATCAGTGAGATCATTATTGTGGATGTTTATAATTTGGTCAGAAGGTGACTACTACCCCGCATAAGTGTTCTGGCCACTTGGAGTTAAAGCCCAGTAGATGGATCCATTTGACTATTAGGCATGTACATGGTTATATTGTATAGTGATTCTATTGCTGGGCTCCTGGGCTGAGCATCAGGATCATAACGGGTGTGAATTGCTTAAAAAGTCCTCCTGTGCTAACCTCCACCATTGCTTACTAACAACACTTTCATTTTTCTTCCCTACAGACTACAGACATCCCATCGTCATTACATCATAAATCCTTCAAGACTGTCCCAGCCTCCATCACACATCTGACTTGCCAAACATGATAAATGCAAGTGAATTACCCTTAACCCTCCTACACTGTAAAGAACTGCAAGTGCCTTACATGAAGCTTGGCTTGCCATGAATGATGGTCTAGTTAACGCTTTCAATCCTGAGTGAACCAGCTGGGAGCATATAACTAGCAGTATCCGTCCCAAGAAATCTTACACTGTGTTCAGAGGCACTAGTTTGTCCTATTTTATTGCTTGTAATAAAAGAAAAAAAAAAAAAGATCTATTTTTGAAAATATAAGCTGCATGTTTGGAGATCTTTAGTTTTTTTTTTCTTTTCTTTTAAACAAAAACTGTATTTTAAGATATAGATCTTGTGTCCATACTATTTTTGTTAACGTGAGCTTGTATATATTTAATACACTAGGTCAGCTTTTCCAGTATTATTGAGTCTTACGCCAATTGAAAACAAGAGAAATCTGTTAATAAGGAGAACAATGTCAACTACTTAATTAATATGATAAAATATAAGAACCAGTTTAATATAGAGAAGATTTTTTGTTAAGTGAATCTTTCGTATGTCAATTCATATTGTAATATAGTACTATGGTGAGCAGTGCAGTTAAACAGTTTTCTATACATAGAGAATCCATGCTACAGTAACTGCTCTTCACTAATGAGAATGGCGTGTCATTCCATGGTGAGCACATCCAGAGTTTGGGCTGTATCCACTTTGGTAAATTCAAGGTGCTTATCACCACATGTGCTGTTTCCTGATTAAGAACAGCTCAATATTTCAAATTAGGTGAGTCCATTATAAATATTGGTGCACCACTTATGTTGATACACGCTAAAAATGTCTTTAGTCATTCCTGGATACAAATAAACCCACCCTCTTGTTGTATATATCTGTACCTAGTTTTCATTAACTATTCAAATTGTTGCTTCCATTGATGATGACAGGATAGTTATATTCTATAGAAATAGGAATGTCTGCCTTTATGCCGTAAGTTGATCAATAAATCTTTTAGATCTTTCAATACATAGATAACCAAAGATGAAGTGTGTTTATATATAGTCATATTATCAGAGTATGGGTTGACAAACCGAACGTGAAAACTTTTTAACTGCATGGTTGGGTTTCCTGATGATTTCTATTTAAACAGATGGCTTTACTGTATAATGTATAACAACTCTCAGATATAAGGGAAAGTTAATGATACATTGTATCTTTAGGAGTACTATTAATGTAAATTTGGTGTATGGTCATAGGGCTCAGGTAACACCCCAATGATAAACGTTTATACTTTTATTGTTACAGAATTTTTTTTTTTTTTAATGTTCTCCAGTTAACTTATCAGCCATTTTGTGGCTGGCGGCTTGTCTTACAAACCCAACAATGACTGCAGAAACCTTGTTTGCTCACCTATAATTTGTCCAGTTCTTCCACAGCATTTGTCACACTATGTTCCCTGTTAGTATTATTAGTGGCATCCAGGAATAGATTACATTACCACCATAATTCACCTATAAAGAGCAACTCCAAGAGGGAATTCGATTAGCTGCTGGACTTACCGTAGGCTTTTAGCTCCGGGTTAAATGCCCGGGGGTATTCACAATTATATCCAAGGTAAGCTCCGCAGCTAATGTGCAATAAGGCATAGATAGCTGGTTATTTGCCCAGAGTTATGCAATTACCGTCCACAGTAAGCACGTGGGGAGCCCTGAGGGTGCACTTAATGCTGATATCTGTTTGCTACTCCTGAAGTGTAAACAGAAATCTGCGTTATGTGCACCCTCTGGGCTTACCGTGAGCAGTAATTGAATAAGTAAGGGCTCTTATGGCGGGATCTAAAAGTCCACAGTAAGTTCAGCGGCTAATTGAATTCCCCCCAAGACAATTACAGTGATTCAGAAGCCTAACATTTTTTCCACTAAGTTGCAAAATGTGTGCGCAGGCAAAGCCCCTCAGCTGCAGATGGGGACAATGGTGTTCTTTTTAAACATTTGGTAGCTAAGTACATATTGTTGTATTGACAGGTCGATATACCTTTTTATCAAATGTGTTCATTCTCCATGACAAACTCAAGCTAGAAACTATTTTAGACAGGTTTAATTTATTTCAAAAAGCATGCATTAGTTGATATCTAGTGCCCAAATGCTGTATAATATACACTATGGGGCAGATTCAATTACCGGCTGTGTTTACTGCACAGGTAAATCTCTGAGTTTAATGCAGGAGCTATTCAATTAGTCTGCATTTTCCCCGCATGGTAATTGCACACGGAGCTGTAACTAGAGTTTTTGGTGCCCTGTGCCAGATAGAGCATTGACCCCCCCCCCCCCATTTTTTAAATAGGAACATAAGAGAGTGCACCTGTAAAAGGGCCATGGCCTGATGGGGAAGGGCCAGGGAAGAGATAGGGGAGGCCAGGAGATGCTGGGATAAAAGAAGAGGAAGATACAAGTGAGACGTTAATAAACAGGAAAACTGACAGGCCCAAACAGCGCCCCCTGCCCTGTACCATGGCACAGGTCGCACTACCATAGTTACGGCTCTGAAGGCACATTAACACATACATTGTGTGTTAAGTGTTGAAATCAATGCATTACGCTGCACTGTAAGTCCCAGAGGGTGCATTTAACACAGATTTTTTTTTTTTATCACAACTACTGAGGCTGCAAGAAAAAGAAATCTGTGTTAAATGTGATGCACCTGATTGAATTGCTCAGGAGTGACATTTAGACCGAATCTGCCCCTATACATTTTTAAAAGAATGTTGCCAGAATTATTATTTTTATTATTGAGGTACCTGCTTGCAGGTGTCTATGAATATTGTACAAATAAATACTCTTTACAGACAATAACAGCAACAGTGTTATCTGCAGGCTACGCAATACTATACTATTAAACAATTAAAAATAATTCTTACAAAATTATGAATGTGAAACTGCATTTTTTTTGTAATAAATTAAAAATGTCCAAATATGCCTAATTTAATAAAACTATTAAACACTGTTAAAATTATTTTAAGAGGGTAGTAATAATTAGTTATCATTCATTAAGGTCATGTACAAAAGTTTAAATGCTGCAAATATTGACAATGTTTTTGTGAGTAACACGCCTACTATTTTAAAAGAAAGCCTGTGGATTTGTGGGCCACGACGGTGGCTTCTTTAGAAATGCAAAGGTTTTATGTTGTTGGGTGGAGGGAATTGGGGTGATCAGAGGTGTCCCAACTACTATGCATTAGACATCTTGAACTGAAGGGACTGTTCCGCCAACCCCACTGATCTGGACATTTGTCCTGATCCCAAGACAGCTGGGAGGAGCATCCCTTCATTGCTGTGCCTACCAGCAACAGGTACGCCTAGCAATGAAGAGGTGTTTTTAAGTGAAGGGATGGGGGTAGGTTGGCCCAGTGGTTCAGGACACATATGGAAGGGAATGGGTATGTAATGTCGGCTGTTGGGATGCTTCTTGTCAGAATACTGACAGCGGCATCCCGATGGTTGGTTTCGAGACAGGGGTCAGGTAAGTATACTTACCCTCCCTTTTTGTAGCCTAACCCTCCCTCCTTCGTGCCTAAGCCTAACCCCCTCCCCCAATGGCTAATGCTAAGGGCACCGCAGACTTACCTCATTCGGGCTGGCGTTCGGGCTGACGTTCCAGCGTCGGGATTAAGATAGGTGTCAGTATTTCGATGCCTATCTTAAGTCCCTTGTCGGGATTCAGCTGTCGGTATTGAGTCTCATAACTACATCCCATATGGAAGGGGTGAGATTATGTCATGATGGAGGAATTGACCACATCATGGGGGTATGTGGCTACCACTCTGAAAGAACTCAGCAGCCCCTTACCCCCTTCTCTAAAAAAATAATTGCAACATTCTATTTTCCTGGACAACGCTGTCCAGGTAAAGATGGCAGAACAGAGCCCTGAAAATGGGACACCCGATTTTGGACAGTTGGGAGGAATGAACACTGTGTTTATACATCTAAAAGATGGGAAGTGTGCACATAGTTTTGCAATGAAGTTTAAAAACAATTTAATTTTGTGGAGGAGTGTGATAATTTAACTGAGCTGACATATTTACAGAGATATTACAGGTTGAGTCTCCCATATCCGTTATTCCAAAAACCGAAAAATTCCAAAAACCGGAATATTTCGGTACATATGTGACGTCACGACGTGACCTGACGTCACTAGTATCATTGGCCAATGACTAGCGGCCTGAGCGTGGTCCACACGCCAGGCTACCCCCCGCATCACCCTCCGGACAACCAACGGCACCCGCCGGACCCTTTCACCTCAGTCACCGGACCCCTCACGAAACCCGCCGGACACCTGTAGCACTCACCGGACCACCGCAACACCCCCCCCCCAGGTATTCCGAAAACAGGAATAATCCAAAATCCGAAATGCTCCTGGTCCCGAGCATTTCGGATATGGGAGACTCAACCTGTACTCGTTTTACAGTTAGGTGCAAAAGGGCTTAAATGCTCCAGCTTGTCAGAGTTCCTAAAAGTCCAAGCTCATTCCTGTATTTTTTGCACCTTCCTGTTGCACTTTTACCAAAAAATGTACTTTGGGCATGGTAATAAGAGCATTCAAATACCTAAAAATGACAGGTAATAGAGTACATAATACTAATTTAGTAGTAACGTGGAAGTAGTAGGTACTTTATTGTCTTATTTTATTATTTCCACAGTTCACATATTATAGGGTATACGGCCTCAAATACATGCACTTTGCAGTCAATTGAGCTCTTGCTCAAATAACAAAGCAAGTGAGCCTGCATTTGTGCAGTAACGGTTAAGAAAGCAAAAGTTCCATTAGTGTGTTTTGTTTTAACCTGTAATTGCCCAGCTATTGTCGTGCTACATTACTGAGCATGCTGTGCCAGACAGTAAATGTCTGTCTGTATTTTGGCTTAATTTTCTAACTAAAAATATTAAGATTATTAAAGTAATCCAAACTAACTTGGCAATATAGAACTCTCACTCTGAAATAACTGGAGGGCCATTAAAAAAAATAAAAAAGACACATTAATCTTACAGCATTAAAGAAGACAGTTCTCTTATGGCAGCATGTAAAATGTTTGAAATAATCACACTTGTAGTATAGAATATTATCCTCTACATAATGCCTCCAAGTGTCTCTCTCTCTGTTTTTTTTAATATTTATTACATTTTAATAGCACTATTATATAAAATAAGTAGTTTTTTAGGCTTACCTAAAAGAGGATCAGTTTCAAGGCATGAACATATTCTCTGTGTTCAGTCTACATGTGAATTTAAATTTTTGCAGTCTGTTAAATGACTAGGTCAAATAAATAAGTTTAAGTCTAAAGAATTTAATAGTATATACTTAAAATTGTGTGTTTTTTTTAATGTTTTTTTCTTTCTTTCTTTACTTTTGTATATAGAAACATATTTTATGGTACTCTTTTTTTTTTTTTTCATGGTATTTCAGCGCAACATTTAGCAAATATTTTATTTATCCTGCCCAGTAACATGCATATAAATATTTGTCTTATTTTGCCTATTCATATTGTGTTTTACAAGTGGCCCAGAATGTGTGTATATATATATATATATATATATATATATATATATATATACGGGCACTCACAATTAGTCAATCAATGTAATATTTATAAACATGATACAATTTATAAGCAAATACATTTTTTGAGGTTTTCAGTTCTGAGCTTAAATCTTTTGACCCAAATGTTTAATTTTCTTGTGAACCTCTGTTCAACGTCCACCAAGTTGAGATATCTTAGCAATGTCCATAAAATGTCTGAGCTTGTCTGTGAATTGTTTGGAGGTTTTAAAAATACACCATCACACCAAAAAACACCAATGGTCAACATTAATAGAATGAAATTAATTTGATTAAAACAGATAACTTTACAGAATAGACATATATATATATTGCCTACACATTATCTTACAATGAAGCAAGGATCCACACTGTTGATCATCCAATTCATCCGCACCCTTAAATTGGGAATGTGTGTTCACAGTGGTGTGCCTCTCAGCTCTTTTAACCTACGCGTTTCTTGATTATACCATTGATGTCCATTGTGACATTTGTACATCTTTATAACATATACCCCTGAGGAAGTCTCGTAAGGAGATGAAATGCATAGGGTTAAAAAAGAGCTGATAGGCACACCACTGTTCACCCACATCCCCAATTTAAGGCTACGGGTGAATTGGATAATCTTCCCTATGTGTGAATCCTAACAGCATTCTAAGATATTGTGTAAGCAATATTCATCTCTATTCTGTGAAATTATCCATTTTAATAACATTTATTTAATTGGCCTTATTTTTCTGGTGTATTTGGTGTAAAGGTGTATTTATAGAACCCCCAAAGAATTCACAGTCAAGCTCAGGCATTTTATGTATGTTGCTAAGACATCTCAACTTGGTGGATGTTGACAAGAGGTTCACAAGAAAATTGAACATTTGGGTCAAAAGTTTTAAGCTCAGAACTGAAAGTCTCAAAAGATTTATCTGCTTCACTTCTGCAAAAATGTTTGTTTTTGCTTATAAAATGTATACATCATACAATTTATATTTTTTTAATTAAAACTATTAAATTGACTGACTAATCTTGAGCACCCTTACAGTATATTTTCAAGGTTATTGGTTATTTTGGGGCTGGCCAACACGCCAACAGGGGATTCACTGAGAGGAGCTGCCATATTTATAACATTTACTTTAAGTACAGAATAAGGGTTAAATTTGTGTAATATATATATATATATATATATATATATTTTCATGGCATCTGCCTGTGATGACTCATATAACACAGACAGATGCCTACCATGTTCTAGGAAAAGGACCACAATATTGACAAGCTGTTCTTGTAAGCAACAAACTGTAATCAATATTTTAGTAGAATGATTTAGTAAAGTAAAAATCAACATAACCCAGTGTCAGAATTACAGAGCTTGATATAATTGCCTTGGACCCTTACGGCTTGTAGAAATGGACACTGGCTTGTTTCACATGAGTAGTCCTGTGTTCTCAATTCAGTAAATTAGTACATTCAGACGCAAAAATGTTACTTGGAGGCTAGTTAATGTTTTGGTCTTGCATCTGGAGCGTTTCTGAAGACACCAAAGTGTACCAAGTAACGTTCCCCAGAATTGAGCACTAAAAAAACATTCAGCGTGACATGAATGAGGTAAGAACTCAACAAAACATAGCCCTGGTGATCACAAACCCAATGTCACAGATGAGGACTCTCAAATCTAATCAAGTTCATGATTGCTAGAACAGTAAGAAGTTTTTTTTTATCAAATATGAAACTGATAAATATGTTTGGTCCTCAACCACCACCCGTGTTTTATTTGTTCCTCTGATTACTATTTGGCAAGTGTCATCACTACAATAAATATGTATAATGTACATAGTTTAAACTGAAAAACATTCAACTGTATTGTGGGAGTCTGAGATTCCCAACTTATCTGTCATGCTCTTAGGGCTCAGGCTATGAAAAGCAGCCGGTAACCTGATGTTTTCAAGTTTAATGCACTTAAAACTTTGTCAGGTCAATATGCCCTTTCAGTCTGGAATAGCACAAATGCATTATATGCATCCCAAATAGGTATGTATCATGTCCTGATTTAGTACCATGGTGATCATATATTTTGTGTGTGAGTGGTATGTCAGAGGCTATATTAACCAAAATTCACCATAAACCTTTGGGCCCTCATACTGGGATAAAATAAAAAACTTCAAACACATGAGGTCTATAGAAAAGGGCTATGTTCTCCGTGAGCTCCTTTAGGTTTGATTTCATTTATGAGCTCACCCAGACTCTTAAAAGCATCCTGTTGTCCCAACATCTGTTGAGTCATTGTACCCAATCAGTATATATTTTAACTAGAGATAAGCGGTTCAGTTATACTTGGTTCTTTTCACAAAAATCAGCGCAAGTTCGGATCTATCCTATTGGCTATCCAAAACATGTGCTAGCCAGATAGTCAAAAAGATTCTTTTTTTCAGATCCGAACTTAAACGAGTAAAATCAAACAGCTCATCTCCAATTTTACCATAGTCATTGAGTGTTTTATCTGCATAAAGGTTCTCACCATTGTTTTGTCACTCTTGCCACTCAAAAGTTGACCGTGTCTGTTTAAACCAATGAAACCCCCTTGGGTTAGGGCACATTCATTGGCACATAAATGGTTTATCTTAAAAATAATAAAGTAATGATAAGTCAGTTTCTACCAATTTTCATAGATGAACTATGCAGTTACTTTACCACTAATAGAATATGGGATGATTACCGGTAATGGTAATCTGTGCATTTCCTACAGTCTTGCGCACTAATAGTACAGGTAGAAACAGTATTACTACTGACAGAGCGCTAATAGTGGGTGTATAGTATAAAAAAGAGCAGCTGTAAATAAGAGGATGGTCAGTCCTCAATAGTACAAATGGAAACAAGTAGAAATAAACAGCGCTCTATATTAAAAGTAATCACTAATTTAATGATAGTACCGGGTTATAACCCGAACCCACAGTAAATAACAACAGTAATAAAAAATATATATATTAAAAAAAAATTAATAATTGCACAAATCTGTGTATATCTCAGTCCGCAACTTCTGGTCACAACTTAATGAATGTCCTTATGCTGAATGATAGTATAGATGAATCAATGTCCAGCCAAATAATTACCCAGTCCAAACACCACACAAATAGAAGGTCTGCTTGCAGAAAATTGATGTATGAGCAGATGCGGTTCCTCAAAGCGCAGACGTGTGTAGGACTTAATGGGGCAGATCCGGTGTCCAAATATTAGGGGTCCAATTAGCGATGTAGCAGTTCGCACAATAATGTCCCCAGGGCACAGGTCCAATGGTGGATAGGTATAACACTCCTCATAGATATGCACAGCAATGGATGATATCGAGCATACCGTTGGACCAGAAGAATGTCACAGAATGTAACAGCCGATTCCCTGACGCGTTTCGCTGTGTATAACTCACAGCTTTATTGCGCACTAATAGTGTTCCTTGATCAATTTGTAAAGTTTTTCCTCTTTCAATAAGGATTTCTCACCTGTGATAATGATATAATGGTATTGGGGTACAATGTGATAAAGTGGGGGTGTTTGATTTCTTACATATAATGTATTCATGATGTCATGCTGAATGGAACATATCCTATATATTATATTAGAATGTAACTTGGGGATTTGTTTTTTTAAACTACACTTTAAATAACTTTAAAAAGGAATATTTAGTGCAAATTGTATCTAACATAAATAAAAGTGACGTTATTTTCCATTTAGTCATTGCTGAAAAGTAGAGACAGTTCCGGGGACTGTTGTAAAAAAAAAGCTTATGATATGAAACTGATGACTATTAAAGGGCACTCATGGTTTGAATAAACTACAATATTTATGGGCTTTAATGCATATTGTTATGTAACCAAGTGATATAGGAACCAGCTTACTGAAAAGAAGAGGTTTCAACACAAAAAGCTTTAATTAACTTAGTTCATTTATATTGAAAGAAGAATACACCTTTATATTCATCTGTTCTCTGTTGGGGTTTATACAACGGTCAGTAAGTATCCTAACTCTACCCAGGGGCGTCTTTAGAGAGGAGGGGGCCTATGTGCATTCCCTGTCCGGGGCCCCCTCCTCTCTTACCGGCAGCCGACTGACGCGGCTGGCTGGCCACCGGAACATTAGTAGACTCTGGGCACTAGAGTGTGCCTGGAGTCTACTGCGCATGCACAAAACGCCAGAAAAATGGCTGCTGCGGCCATTTTTCCGGCTTTTTGTACAGCGCTGACACCCGACGCGGGACCTAGAGGGTGAGTTTTAAATAATATGGGTGCAGGGTGTGCGGTGTGGGCCCCCCTGGACCTGGGGGCCCGTGTGCACTACACACCCTGCATCCATTATAGGTACGCCCCTGACTCTACCCCTAAACCTCCCCCCCCCCCAATGCCTAACCCTGTTGAATTGCAATACTGCAGAACTGGGGGCCTGATTCTGAGATTTATGCTAATGCAATCATAACTGCATTCTCTCGTGGATCGCACTTGCTAAATGTGCTAATGTCTTCCAAAGCTTAGCCGAGCATAGGGACACCCACTGCTGCCTTCTCATATCCATCAGACCACGTGCAGCAGCGTAAACATCGGTAACATCAATGCACATGGGGCAGTCACACTGCTCTCCTGCTGCTCAGTGAGCTCTCATGCTGCGAAGGAGATCGCAATGGATAATTTATTCATGCGTTTAAACCGTCAGACACGCCTGCGTTTTTCTCACCACCCCGTTACCTCCCCCAATGCTGACTACCTGTCACTCACTTTACGAGCACATACACAATGCAATTGCTACATGTGCACAATACGGCTTTCGCAAATGCACAATGGCAAACAATCGCTTGATCTGCTTTGTGAAAGTCTCTGAATCAGGCCCTGGGTTTCTTTGTTATTTCTTGCTTTTAGAGCAGATATGACTGGTTTAGTTACTGTACCTGCCTGCCTTAAAACCAGCTGGGCACTTTTAATTGATAATAGCTGAAGAATAAAAAGAAAATTCTCTCAGGGATCACTTTTCTATATGTCCATGATTTGTTGCGAAAAAAATAAAATAATTAGCAAAATCATGAAACATTTTACCCAGTATGTCTGTTTTTTTTTTTTTTTTTAAAGCTCTTTTGTATACACCTAGGAGGTATATTTACTAAACTGCAGGTTTTTAGAAGTGGAGATGTTGCACATAGCAACCAATCAGATTCTAACGATTATCTTTTAGACGGTCCTAGATAAATAAGTAGAATCTGATTGGTTGCTTTGGATAACAACTCCACTTCTAAAAACCCACAGTTTAGTAAATATAACCTTTAGAGGTAGATTCACAATGCGGGTAGTTACAGGAGGCAAAAACAAGAAAGGTGTCCTTCCTGGATAACCCGCATTACATTAGCATGAACTAGCTAATTGAATCTCCCCATGAGATGAACACGTGAAAACAGTTTTAGGCCTAGTACCACTGGCATTATTTTCATGTATTTTTTCTTTTTTCAATTCCAATTAGTACATGTAATTGGGTCTGAAAATAAAACCCAAAGTAGCATGTTCCCAAAAACCCCATCTATATCTTTACAGTCTGTAATAGCTTGCTAATTTTCCAAACACATGTTGGTTTAGATTTCTATTTATTTAAATGATATTTATTAACAAACCACTATGTTACAACTGATTATTTTGTAAAATGTCTTCACTGTTTTGTCATTTTTTTTTCTTTGACAAATGTGAATTCTGCTATCATTTATATATACGTGAAGAATGTGTCACCAAAATTAGTTAGGACTACATTTGTAAACTGAAAACTGTGGAAATTGTTAGTGCAGTAGTAGGATGTCATTTTTGAACTGTATAAAACCCATTCAAGTCAATTAATTGATACGAAGATTATGGATGAAAGATTGTACTTTAAAATAGTCACAATTCAAGCTTTAATATTTTTTATGAGTTTGGTTCAAACAATAGATAATAATTGATTTGATTTGTAAAATTGTGCCATGATTTTCACAATGTGGAGTTTAGTATTTCTACGTCAATGTCTGATATGAGGAAATACAGATCTTGTATGCTGCTTGGGTATCTGTTATTAAACATGTTACAATTGTTCCAAACAGAGTTAAAACAACCACTTAATAATTTGATAATTGCATCAGCACAATATATAACACAAGTTATATACTAATATTCCATTCCAGTACTTAAAACATTATATTCCAAGAGTCGGTTATTGATATTTATAAACCTAGTTGTTTTCTTGCTATGCTTAACATACTACTTAATAGTTGAGTTTCTAGTTCTGCTACAGTTGTAACATTAATGCAGTTTTATTACTGATATAGCTTTGTTCTATAGTTTGATTTATGCAGTTTGTGGTGTTTATGAAGCTGATATTTGTGTGCGTGTGTGTCAGGATAACCTAAATGATGGACAGTGGTTGATCCCTAGATTTTATTTGGTATTTGGTGTGTGTATGGTTAAGCCTAAACCAGCACATAACCATATATTCTGAGATAAAGAAAATGTGTGACAAATGTCACCTTATAATGATAAATGATATGTCACAAATACATGTGTCAATCAGAATTAATTGTGGCAGAGGCTCCTTCAATGTATGTAATGCAAACTGGGCAGACATCAGGTTCTTGGATGCACCCATTCAGAAGACTTTAGCAGGGTCATACAAATGAAATAAATCATTTTCATATGCAGTCAGATCAAGGCTGGCTATGAACTTTACCTCACACAAACACAACTTATTATATCTTATTTTGTGGTACAGTACATTCTAGAGGCTCCATTTTGGTTTTACAGCCTAGTATTGTACAAACAATCAAAAATGTTGTGCTCTATTGAGTGATAAGAAACACTTACATAATGTAACAGCTTGTGCAACAGCAGAAACAACGGAGTTCTTTGTGAGTAGTTTATTTTAATAAGAGATCTATGACATTAAATAAAAATGGAATACGGTTGCAAGATTGTTTTTCTTGTTTTGTGTTAAGTGTGTATGCCGACATAGAAATGGTATATGAAAGCTTTAGAATTGTTTAAAGGTACTTTTCTACTGTCATTTTTTAAATAAAAAATATTAATTGTATGGTGTGCTTGTGTTCATTTATTATGTTTTGATAAAGTTTATCCAAGACAGCAATCTATTTAGTATAAGGTTTTGCGGTCAATTGTAGTATTATTATCATACCATAATTTTAATGCTTCTAAATAAGTGATAAACAAGATTAAGGGGTCTATGTATTAATAATCGCAGTACTACCGCGATTATTAACGTGCCAACTCGCCGGGAATATTTTAATTTCTAAAAAAAAAAACATTCCTGGCTATGTATTACCGGGAACTCACAATTCTGGTAACCGCTGTCCCCGCGAGTTATATCCGCAGCATTTCAGAGAAGTCTTTCACTGAAGTGAAAGACTTCCCCAGGGGAAGCTGACACTGCGCATGCAGACTGGCCGGGGGCTGCAGGGGGGGAGATCAAAAGATATCTCTCCTGCATCGGGAGCCCCCAAAGGCAAACAGTAGTTTACACCATCTGAAGATGGTGTAAACTATTGGGGCTAAATGCCGAAAAGCTTTGCTTTTTGGAGTTTACTACATAGGGGTCAGATCGTAGTCCCCATTGATAATAATGGGGACTGCGATCTGCAATGCTAATTAGCACTTTGCAGGAGGTTTCTGTGAAATCTCCTGCATTGTGCCATTAGTACATACAGTAGGAACAATACATAAAATTATGCAGAAACTGTGAAAAACGTCTTGATACATAGGCCTCTAAGTAATTACTAAAGTCTTGATTGCAATTCAGTGTTATCATGAAATGAAGGCTGCAGGTGCTGTATACTTGGCTTTCACCTCTTCACCTCTTCCTTCATTAATGAGTTCCTATAAATTCATTAAAGATGGAGCCCCTTTGTATTACTATATCTGTACCAGGGCTCTCTAGATGAAATCAATCTTAAATATTTACTCAATAGGTTGTGGTTATATTTATCATACAATATGAAATCCAATTGTGATATATTGTACTTATGTATGTCTCAACTTGCAATTGGAGTTTGCTATTCCACCTAAAAATTGTTAATAAAACATATTGCCATTAACAAATAGTTACAGTCAAATGATAAAATGAACATTATGCTTTTGTTCCACTGAGGGATATAATGTTTAGTGTAAGACCGCCATTTCCAGCAGGATTTAAAGTAGCAATTTTTTTTTAAATTCATCTGGCGTCTTTTCAAAGCATTCCATTGTCAACAGCTCAGTCCCCGGGATTTTAAATGACGATAATATTAAATGCAATACACTCATTACAACTGAAGATATTGTGTATAAAGCTGTGATGAACGGAAACATACAGTACTTCCTACATTTACATCTGTTGGAGGATACTGAGAGGGTCGCTCTCAACAACACATCAAGCTATAAAAATGTGACCTGCCGAAGTCTGGAGAATAATGAGATGTTAAAAATACTGTATACTTAAAAATAAAATTGTATTGTACACTTGGTCAATAATGGAAAATGGGAATTCCATGGACAAACCTTAAAAACCTGGCACAATTGTGGAATTGAAAACAGTAGGCAACCATGGCTTAATAGATGTCGTCATTCTGTGAGCTGAACCAGTATTAATAAAGTTGCAGTCATTAGGAAACGGTGTGATATCACTGAAACACACCTTGGTGGCTATTCAACACAGTTTTTTGTTTCAGTACTGGTACTCATATAAAGCTGCATTGTTCAATTGTTAATTAAAAATGTATTCATTCCGACTATATACTTCACTTATCACATGTCTACAAATTTATCAGGCATTTCCTGTCGTGCCTAGGGTTGGTAAACCAAGACCAAAACAAATAATTTATGACAATCATAAAATATGTGCCCAAATAGAAGCACAACCCTATCTACCACCACAACTGAACCTAAGGGTGACAGGTAAGCACATATTACTTTATTTGATAATGCTTTCTGAATTTCTCAATAAGAAACTCTTTTTTGTGAAAAAATGCAGATACTCAAGGGCACCATGATTCAAGTTTGGGAACCTCTGTTCTAGGCTAAAACAACACTACATGCTTTCTCAGACGTACAAAAAGATGGATGATACTTTAATCACTATATTCTGCATCACATAAAATAGAATTTCCTAGTAGGCCATAAAAGCATCTTTTAAAAAATTTAGTAGTTAACTTCAGAATATCTCATGGATAAATAAATATACGTACTGCGCTCAGCTTAACCTTAATGTAGGCTAGGAAGATGGTCTCGTGTGGACTGATATATAAACCGTGAGAATCAGTATGATTATGAAACAACGAGGGGTTTTAATGCAAAAAACGGGGGGGCAAATACAATTCATATGTATACATCACAAAATGTACAAAAACAAATAAATTAATAGGGAAGGTGATAATATATATCACTATTTGTAACAAAGACAAATAGATGGGTAGATAAGTGATAAACATTAATCAAATACAATGATCAATAAAGATGGGCATGCATAGGAGATCATGAATGAGATATACTGCTGTTTGTACAGATGGTTCAATATCAGAGCTCAGAATGTGTCCAAAGTCATGTAGTTGGACAGATCGGTCTTTGCGAGTGGTTAGTTATAATATATGAGAGCAATACAGCCTTATCCCCGGTGGTGCATGTGACACCAAACAGCTGAATTATCTGCATATTGCTCCCAGAAGCACTCTGGCCAGTAAAACAACTGAATAAATACAAAGAAAAAAGGACATGAGAGACTTCATCATATATACTTTAATATGAGGATAATATATGTGTTACATATATAATAAATATACCAGCAGTACACCTTTATTTAAGTGACTTTAATAGCATCATTGTCTCCAAAAAACTACTATGGGGATATATTAATATGTTTATCATGCTGAATACTGCTTGTTAGAACCAATTGTGTGCATCAGGGAAGCAGATAGATCCCTCATGTCAGTATTTACCAGCTCCTTTGTGAGTGGTTAGTTATACTATATATGAGAGTAATATAGTCTATCCCCTGACGATACATGTGATATCAAACAGTTGGATCATCTATATACTGGTCCCAAGAAGTATTCTGGCCAGCTAAATAACTGAATGAATACAGAGACACGTCTGTTCAAGTGACATTAACAGCACTAGTGTCTCCAGAAAATTATTATGGGGATACTGAACACCATTTGAACGTGGAAGAACAAGAGGAGATCAATGATATTTGTCAAAAACACAATATAATATTGCTACAGTAACCCTATGGTAGATTATATGGGATAATGTTAAAAAACGTGTAACATATTAACTGAAGTCTCGCCAGAGCTTTACACACTGAATAAATACTAACAGCAGAGATTATTCTTATATGGTGTTGTTTGAAAGTGTGGGAACACTATATTTACATATTTAGATATTAAATGGAATATACACCACAATATCATTAACCAGACAAATTATTGTATGAATATGTAGGAGCGCTGCTTTTTTAGTTCCATTTAGAACTATATCTTAAATCACATTCTCTATTCTTTTTGTCACTGTCTATCTGTATTTTAACTTATTTTCGCTTTTTGTATGATTTGAGGATAATAGTATTTTACTACTTATTTAATAAAAGTTATATTTTAATTTATTTACTTTGTGCACCTTCTCATGACATTTTCATTTTCTCTTTCCTGTTGTAATTTCAATTATATGTCTATGGTAGCACCCCCTTGATAACATAATTTACTAAAAGGGGTTAATTATCGTTTCTATATTTTGGAGACATACATATCCTGTGCGACTGGAATACCAGTATTTACAGATCGGTCTTTAGGAATGGGGTTGTAGCTGCGTCCCGCTTGTAATATGGTATAGTCTAATGTAGCGCTAGATGAGGTGCCCGGGTGAAACTTCCTGAGGAAGGGAGTACGGAGAGATCGGCAGCCAGGGGGTTAACTCTGACCGACTGCCGCTGACTCCCGTGCAGGTGCCGGCGGTGCACCTGTTCCCAGGCATCCGCCGGAGCCGCAGTCCGGAACAGCTGCTGCCGTGGTGTGAGAGATGCTATAGTCAGACTCTGTGTGGCCAGTGACCATAAGTCCCTCTCGCATCAGAGACTTACCTCCCTTAGTACCGCCGCTGACCGCTCCTTCCTCTTGCCGGCTGTGTTGGTCTGCAGTGCTTGTCTGCCCTTCGTTCTGCCTGGTCTCCTGGTCTGGTCATGTATCGGGCCCTTCTCCTCTGTGTGTTTCTCCTCCGCTTCTGGGTATGGTCACGTGGGGGTTATCTGAGCTGCGGCCACAGAAGTAGCAGTATTTCTCATGAAGATCTCTGAATGTAGAATAATTGTAATGATCTTATGGTGGATTAGTTGTCCTCCAACGCGTTTCAGCCCAATGGCCTTTTTCAAGGAGTTGTCTGTCAATGTAAGGGTATGTTCCTTCCAGCATAATATAGGAAGGATCTTCTGATTAGATTGGTCTCATGTGAATCAAGCGTACCCTGATTGGTCCATATGCTAATTGTCATTAGGCCAAGATGCTACAGGTGGTTATATGCTAGGCTTGATTTTAGTGGTAAATCTCTGGTTGCAAGTATAAGTGGCTAAGTAAATAGCCAAGTACATGGGTTGTACAGCAATAAATGTAGATAAATGCATAAGGAGTAGCTCTTATTGATAATAGGATGATTAATAAATCCAACTTGTAGAGATAGTGCTAATGTACATATAGAAATCCCAAATTGAATAAAAAAATAAATATATTAAAATGAAAATATTGTGAGTAAAAGTAAAAATGAAAAAATCTTGCAGCACAATAACGACCGGAAACTGACTGACTACCTATATGTCACTGTTCACATAAATATTTATATCTGTGATATGAATAGTGTTTCTATAAACCTCTTATATTGAGCGCAAGTATAGACATGTATGGAATTGAATATATATATATATATATACATATATATACATACACATATACGGACATGCATGTATATAACATATAAGTATGTATATCTGCAACAGCCTAAATCTATATATACGCATGGTGGCATAGGAGTCAGTACTCCTGTGTAATCAAGTCACACTCCTATGTAATGTAAAACTCATGTTTGGCCCTATATCTCACAAGAGTGGAGAATGGTGTGTGTAAAGATCATAATGGTTATAGTGGACTCTGGTATAAGGTATGGAGTTGTAATGGATCTCGTATCACTTGTTACATATTATTGATTTTATCTCGTTATCCATGTTGTGTCCTTGTGGTGCAAATGTATTAAGTTCGTACATCCATTTAAGCTCCCTTGTATTAATTTTATGTTCATAGTTACCCCCTCTCCAATTGGGTATTACTTCTTCTATTCCTAGGAATCTGAGTGTTCTGGGGTCACTATTATGACAGAGTTTGAAATGGTTCGAGAGATTATGATCCACACCCTCTTTTCTGATATTTCTAATATGTTCATTTATCCGTGTTCTCAGCGATCTTGTGGTCCTCCCAATGTATTGTTTTCCGCATCCACATTCTATTAGGTATATTACCCCTTTACTGTGGCATGTGATTCTTTTAGTTATTGGGTATTCCTTTCCGGTACTACTAGATTTAAATGTGGTAGTAGGTTTTGTTGTTGTTTGTCCCATATTCTTGCATCCTATGCATCCACCACAGTAGAAAAACCCTACTGTGAGTGTATTGTTATCAATAGTGGTTTGTATAAGTTGTTTCGGTGGAATATGGTTGTGTACTAGTTTGTTTTTTAAATCAGGTGCTTTCCTGTACACAATTTTAGGTTTTGCTGGTAAAATGTCTGTAAGGTTATCATCCCCAAGTAGGATTGGCCATCGTTTATTTATGATTTTTTGTATTTGTTTCGCTTGTCTAGAATATTGTGTAATGAACAATGGGGTGTCCATACCATTTTGGTTGTCTTTCTGTTTGTAATCAAGTAGGTCGTTCCTTTCTAGTTGGTCTACTTCCTTAAATGCCTGTTCTACTTTATGTTTATCGTATTGTTTTTCCAAAAATTGAGTGGATAATACCTGTCCTTGTACCTGGAAGTCTTGTAGTTTTGAACAATTCCTCCTTAATCTGAGGAACTGTCCCTTTGGTATCATTTCTAGCCATCGTGGATGGTGCCAGCTACTAGACAAAATAAAACTATTGACATCCACTGTTTTTCTGAATGTATTAGTGTGTAAAATTCCTTCTTCTATGAAGATGTTGAGATCTAAAAATGTGACTTGTGTCTTACTATAGTTGGAAGTGAAGTATAGGTGATTGTCATTGTTGTTAATTGATGTTGGGAAATCAAGCAGTGATTGCTCATCTCCTCGCCAGATAAAGAAAACATCGTCGATGTATCTTTTCCAGAGTACGAGACTTGCCCCAAGTTCTGGTCGGCCCCAAATGTTGAGGTCTTCCCACCAACTCATAAATAAGTTGGCATAACTTGGGGCAAATCTTGTACCCATCGCTGTCCCTGTCGTTTGTAAGTAGAAAAGGTTATCGAACCATACATAATTATGTTTAAGTATGAAATGAATACTATTGATAATGAAATCCCGTTGTGTATCTGTCAGGGAATTATCTTGATCTAGATGGTATCTAATGCTGGAAATACCTTGTTGATGGTCAATTATGGAATATAATGAGGTAATGTCTGTCGTCACAAGCCATAATCCTTCTTCCCATTTAGTATCTTTGAGGATGTTCAAAATTTGAGTGGTATCTTTTAAATATGCTGTTTGTCTGCAAACGTATGGTTGTAATGTATTGTCTAAATATTCCGATAAGTTAGAAGTTAAAGATCCTATACCCGATATGATCGGTCTCCCTGGAGGTCTAAGCGGGTTTTTAAGCATTTTAGGGAGGTAGTAGAATACCAGAATTATGGGATGAGGTGTTTCTATGAATTTACGCTCCTGAATACTCAATACTCCAGTTAAACTACCTGTCTGTAGATGGTCAGTAAGTTCCTTCTTGAACCTGTCTGTGGGGTCCATATTAGGAATCTGGTAGTTTTATTGTCACCTAGAATCCTGTGTGCCTCTTATAAATAATCTGATTTGTTAAGAACAAACTAATCACCAAAGAAACACGTATTTGGTGGGATACCCACACATTACAATGGTATTTAAACAATAAGACAATACCAAAAGGATTACGTATAAAGAAAATACCTACACATAATCAAGACAACACAGAGTTTATGAACAATTGGAACAATATTCTGACAGACTGTTCCTACAAACTAATCCAGTTACTGATAGACACGCATTTACAAGAACTCCAAACTTTAGATCAGGAGATAAAGACAGCAGATCAAATTTTAGAGCCATATAAAGATGATAGTGAATTCATCACCTTGTCTAATCTAACAGCCAATAGAGTCACTAAGAATGAAGAAAAATTGATTGCTACTAAAAAAGATAAAATACTGAGAGACAAATACGGTCTCAAAAGACATCCGTCAGGTCAATTATCAAAATACAAAAAACAGGTACCCAAACAAATCAGTCGGAATAACAAAATTAAATCAACTCCTCACAAAGCAGATCATTTTATCCACACCAATACACCTGTATATGTCGCAGATTAAACCTAACATATCAGCAATATATGTCCAGATTACACAATAAACGAACCTATACAAAACCCAAGACACTCGTCAATCCAATCCAAATTAGGAAATTTTCCTTTGGGGAAACCTGTGATAGCTCAGACTCAGAGATATCATTTTCAATACATGAGGTGGATGACGATTCTGATTACGAACAACTAGCTAGACTCTCAATAGATCAAGGTTGGAACAGTATTGACACCAATACAATCATCTCAACCACTACACAACCAAACATCAACACTTTGGTATCAAAAGCCACTAACCCACAAGGATGTGTTTCCCTACCAGAAATAGAAGTCATCAACTCACAAGAATGTGTTTCCCTACCAGGGTTTTTTTTAGAGGAACTTCTATACAAAACACCCTTCACAACGAACAATACGAATCAACACATAGGAAAAAGAAAGTTGGACATACAAGAAGGGGATGTAGGGGGGGAGAAAAAAGCAAGGGTTCAATACAAACCACACCCCCCGCATCAGGACAAGGAATATTTAATCTGAGTAATACTATATTATCCAATGATTGCATTAAAATACTAGACAAAGGCTTAAAGTTTGCCCCGAGCAACAATATGAATAAATTTCAGACATATGTTGATCTACATAAGTTTACCAGGAAGATCACACTTAAAAAATACTTTGCAATAACAACACCCAGTGCAATCAGAAATGCCAATATGGATTTCCCCAAAAACTTAACAGAATTAAAACCGCCAAGTACATTTTATCCCAGCCATATGAAAGGGCCACATATAGAGACCTTTACGAAATTAGTAGAAAAAGACATCAATAAGATCACCATCCACAAGACCAAACACAACAACCTAACGAAGAATGAACGAAAAACACTACAAGATCTGCAGGACACTCACTTGATAATTATAAAACCAGCAGACAAGGGGGGTGGTATCGTTGTTCTTAACAAATCAGATTATTTAGAAGAGGCACACAGGATTCTAGGTGACAATACAACCTACCAGATTCTTAATATGGACCCCACAGACAGGTTCAAGAAGGAACTTACTGACCATCTACAGACAGGTAGTTTAACTGGAGTATTGAGTATTCAGGAGCGTAAATTCATAGAAACACCTCATCCCATAATTCCGGTATTCTACTACCTCCCTAAAATGCATAAAAACCCGCTTAGACCTCCAGGGAGACCGATCATATCGGGTATAGGATCTTTAACTTCTAACTTATCGGAATATTTAGACAATACATTACAACCATACGTTTGCAGACAAACAGCATATTTAAAAGATACCACTCAAATTTTGAACATCCTCAAAGATACTAAATGGGAAGAAGGATTATGGCTTGTGACGACAGACATTACCTCATTATATTCCATAATTGACCATCAACAAGGTATTTCCAGCATTAGATACCATCTAGATCAAGATAATTCCCTGACAGATACACAACGGGATTTCATTATCAATAGTATTCATTTCATACTTAAACATAATTATGTATGGTTCGATAACCTTTTCTACTTACAAACGACAGGGACAGCGATGGGTACAAGATTTGCCCCAAGTTATGCCAACTTATTTATGAGTTGGTGGGAAGACCTCAACATTTGGGGCCGACCAGAACTTGGGGCAAGTCTCGTACTCTGGAAAAGATACATCGACGATGTTTTCTTTATCTGGCGAGGAGATGAGCAATCACTGCTTGATTTCCCAACATCAATTAACAACAATGACAATCACCTATACTTCACTTCCAACTATAGTAAGACACAAGTCACATTTTTAGATCTCAACATCTTCATAGAAGAAGGAATTTTACACACTAATACATTCAGAAAAACAGTGGATGTCAATAGTTTTATTTTGTCTAGTAGCTGGCACCATCCACGATGGCTAGAAATGATACCAAAGGGACAGTTCCTCAGATTAAGGAGGAATTGTTCAAAACTACAAGACTTCCAGGTACAAGGACAGGTATTATCCACTCAATTTTTGGAAAAACAATACGATAAACATAAAGTAGAACAGGCATTTAAGGAAGTAGAACAACTAGAAAGGAACGACCTACTTGATTACAAACAGAAAGATAACCAAAATGATATGGACACCCCATTGTTCATTACACAATATTCTAGACAAGCGAAACAAATACAAAAAATCATAAATAAACGATGGCCAATCCTACTTGGGGATGATAACCTTACAGACATTTTACCAGCAAAACCTAAAATTGTGTACAGGAAAGCACCTGATTTAAAAAACAAACTAGTACACAACCATATTCCACCGAAACAACTTATACAAACCACTATTGATAACAATACACTCACAGTAGGGTTTTTCTACTGTGGTGGATGCATAGGATGCAAGAATATGGGACAAACAACAACAAAACCTACTACCACATTTAAATCTAGTAGTACCGGAAAGGAATACCCAATAACTAAAAGAATCACATGCCACAGTAAAGGGGTAATATACCTAATAGAATGTGGATGCGGAAAACAATACATTGGGAGGACCACAAGATCGCTGAGAACACGGATAAATGAACATATTAGAAATATCAGAAAAGAGGGTGTGGATCATAATCTCTCGAACCATTTCAAACTCTGTCATAATAGTGACCCCAGAACACTCAGATTCCTAGGAATAGAAGAAGTAATACCCAATTGGAGAGGGGGTAACTATGAACATAAAATTAATACAAGGGAGCTTAAATGGATGTACGAACTTAATACATTTGCACCACAAGGACACAACATGGATAACGAGATAAAATCAATAATATGTAACAAGTGATACGAGATCCATTACAACTCCATACCTTATACCAGAATCCACTATAACCATTATGATCTTTACACACACCATTCTCCACTCTCGTGAGATATAGGGCCAAACATGAGTTTTACATTACATAGGAGTGTGACTTGATTACACAGGAGTACTGACTCCTATGCCACCATGCGTATATATAGATTTAGGCTGTTGCAGATATACATACTTATATGTTATATACATGCATGTCCGTATATGTGTATGTGTATGTATATATATGTATATATATATATATATATATGTATATATATATATATATATTCAATTCCATACATGTCTATACTTGCGCTCAATATAAGAGGTTTATAGAAACACTATTCATATCACAGATATAAACATTTATGTGAACAGCGACATATAGGTAGTCAGTCAGTTTCCGGTCGTTATTGTGCTGCAAGATTTTTTCATTTTTACTTTTACTCACAATATTTTCATTTTAATATATGTATTTTTTTATTCATTTTGGGATTTCTATATGTACATTAGCACTATCTCTACAAGTTGGATTTATTAATCATCCTATTATCAATAAGAGCTACTCCTTATGCATTTATCTACATTTATTGCTGTACAACCCATGTACTTGGCTATTTACTTAGCCACTTATACTTGCAACCAGAGATTTACCACTAAAATCAAGCCTAGCATATAACCACCTGTAGCATCTTGGCCTAATGACAATTAGCATATGGACCAATCAGGGTACGCTTGATTCACATGAGACCAATCTAATCAGAAGATCCTTCCTATATTATGCTGGAAGGAACATACCCCTACATTGACAGACAACTCCTTGAAAAAGGCCATTGGGCTGAAACGCGTTGGAGGACAACTAATCCACCATAAGATCATTACAATTATTCTACATTCAGAGATCTTCATGAGAAATACTGCTACTTCTGTGGCCGCAGCTCAGATAACCCCCACGTGACCATACCCAGAAGTGGAGGAGAAACACACAGAGGAGAAGGGCCTGATACATGACCAGACCAGGAGACCAGGCAGAACGAAGGGCAGACAAGCACTGCAGACCAACACAGCCGGCAAGAGGAAGGAGCGGTCAGCGGCGGTACTAAGGGAGGTAAGTCTCTGATGCGAGAGGGACGTATGGTCACTGGCCACACAGAGTCTGACTATAGCATCTCTCACACCACGGCAGCAGCTGCACCGCCGGCACCTGCACGGGAGTCAGCGGCAGTCGGTCAGAGTTAACCCCCTGGCTGACGATCTCTCCGTACTCCCTTCCTCAGGAAGTTTCACCCGGGCACCTCATATAGCGCTACATTAGACTATACCATATTACAAGCGGGACGCCGCTACAACCCCATTCCTAAAGACCGATCTGTCCAACTACATGACTTTGGACACATTCTGAGCTCTGATATTGAACCATCTGTACAAACAGCAGTATATCTCATTCATGATCTCCTATGCATGCCCATCTTTATTGATCATTGTATTTGATTAATGTTTATCACTTATCTATTTGTCTTTGTTACAAATAGTGATATATATGATCACCTTCCCTATTAATTTATTTGTTTTTGTACATTTTGTGATGTATACATATGAATTGTATATGCCCCCCCGTTTTTTGCATTAAAACCCCTCGCGTTGTTTCATAATCATACTGATTCTCACGGTTTATATATCAGTCCACACGAGACCATCTTCCTAGCCTAGATTAAGGTTAAGCTGAGCGCAGTACGTATATTTATTTATCCATTTGCCTATTTACAGTGTCAGCTGTACCACTTACTGCAGCTCGCCAACCATACCCATTCTCAGTGCGCAGATATCCTACCTCCTCTTCTTCTTTCAGAATATCTCACCTTTCATACATAATTATTCTATCTGGAACCTGATATCTATAAACACTTCATCAATGGGGGTCTCTGTCACTCTAAGCTTTGGTAAGTGGTACATTATATACATTTTACACAACCTTTCATAATGGGAACGGAGATGACTTTTGTCAGAGTAGTGACAATGGCGCTCATTCCTTTTTTCTTTTACCAACCAAGGGTACACACTGGCAGATATTGGCCAATCAATTGATCGGCCAATATATCTGGTGCCCGTCGGCCAGTGTGTGCCAGCGATACTGTCTGTAAACAGCGTCATTCACAGGCGTATCGCGTCGGCTGTGCTGCACAGCTGATGGCAGATATATCTGCTGTGTATGAGCGGTCGGGCTGCAGAGGCTGTGCAGAGGGGGGCACGACGCCCCGCAACCAGTGGGACCCGTGGCCAGATGATGGTTGTTCAGTGTGTAGGAACAACAGTCATCTGCAGATATATCTGTCAGGGGTGTACCCAGCACAACTAAACAACACACAGCGAGCATGAAACTAGCATACATTAAATGGTAAAGTAACATTAGTTTAAACCGTGATGTAGTTATAATGGCGGCCGCCAGAAACCCGACGCGGAAAGCCTGACTTGGGAGTAAAGATAGACGTTGAAACACCGACTCCTATATTTATCCCGACTGCCGGCATCCCGAACGAAGGTAAGCGGGGACAGGTTAGCATTCGGCCCGGGGGGCGGGGGAGGGTTAGGATTATGCACCACTAAAGGAGAGTTAGGGGAGGGACAGGGAAGGGTTAGGGTACTTACCAGCACCAGTCGGGATGTAGAGCCTTCGGTCTTCCGGCATTACATAGCGATTCCGTTTAAACCCTGTATTATTAATTAAAATTCTCTGTGTAGGATTTACGCATTACTGCATAAGCACATAACCACGAATGGCAAAGTAAAAATGTACAGATAAATATTATTGTAGTTGTTTTCTCAGGCCTGCACCACGGCCCTGTGACATGCATTTATACAAAGTCACAGATCCATTTACACAACACTACAAAGTGAGAACAAAGTAAGGTCATGTTTCAACAACTATGTCAGCCACACATTCTGAGGAGTCAGCCTCATACCGGGACTCCACATTTTCCCATGTAATGTCATGGCTGTTTCTCCCAAGTGTTTTTTTCTTCCCCTTATTCTGTGGTGTGTCAGTTATTTATCCCCAGCTGCTGTAGAAAAACATCCAGAAATGACATGTACTGTAGATCTCAGCAGACTTGCAGATACAAATAGCTAGTATCGAGCATCTAAAGTTATGAGGTGCTGCTGCCCATTGCCAGGTTATAGATTTGCATCAGACATTCAAAACACTGATTACTGATTATTAGCTTACGGTGGCAATTACTAGATGGATAGTAACATTTAAGTACTGTAAATAAGACATAAGTGCTATACAAGGCAGCTAAAAGTCAGGTTCTAGATTGCAAAGATAAAGATGGGGTAGGATTATGGCATGCAGCAGGAGAGACTGGTATTACAGCATCCCGGAGCTATGTACTTTGCAGCTAACTTTATTGGCAGTAATCAGTGACATACGCTCCTACTGCATCTGTACGTGCTTTATATCTATGTCATCATATGGTTTACAAGCAACTGCACAGAAAGGAATTAAAGAAAAAACATTGAAGCAAAGCTGGAAATAATCAGATTCTACTGAAATCTTTCTGTTCAAGAACCTACCTTCCATGCATCCTTTATAATTAGTCTGCTCAAATTATCAAATGCATTCAGTGCTTTGTAGTTGGTAAATCTCAAGTGACCAACTAACCACAACAATTATTTTTTTCTTTAAATTCCAAAATGTTTCTTCCACATTATCTATTACTAAGTCTGCTACTAATAATTGTTTACAGCTCTCTATGTTGTACTGGTTATGCTGCTCACATAGGGCACAGTCACATAGGGCACAGTCACATATGGCACAGTCAACTCCACAATTTGTCACCCCTTAAGAAATTGGGCAAAACCAATCATATAAAATAAACGGTTTGAGAGTACTCGCAGGTCCTATTTTTGCATTAGATCTTCGCTATAGCTGAATTGGCTCCAGTTTTCAAGTTAATGAAAAATTATAAAATTAAATTAATTATTTTCTCCATTTGAAGTACCTTACTAGTCTAGGCCTGCTTTACTTAAAAAAAGCAAAACTAAGTTGATTCTGTTAACAACTACCCTCTTTCAACAATAACAAGAATTTGTTTTATTTGTGATAATGTAGCTGGTAGTCATGTTTGAGAAACATAACACATTCATATCTCCTCACTAACGCTGGGAGGAGGCGTGGCCGTGCACTGCTGAGCCTGCTGGGACATCCTCAGACCACAGCCACGCCTCCTCCCAGCATACAGAGAGGAGCAACAGAGAGGACAGAGTTTGGACGTCACATAAGCCAGCAAGACAAGATTTGGGTGCCTCACAAAGTTTGTAAAACCCGCGTGGAATCACTCCGCAATTGGACTAAAGTTGATGGAAAAGGACTTAATTTCGGCATACCTATGATGTGGTGTGAGCCAAAAGATCACTTGAGTGACTGCCATTTTTGTGCTGTAAATGTGAAGGGGATGAATCTATTTAAGAAACGCAAATGGGAATACCCAAGTATGAATTTTGCAAAACAACTGATACCACATAGCGAAGATTTCCATTTCTTAGTATTGCAAAATTAAAGGCAGGAATTTTTGACTACCCAGATAAGGAAACTGGTGAAGGATACAAATTTTACCACATCTATGACTGAAACAGAATCTGAAGCATGGCTGAGTTATGTGTCTGTCATTCAAAATTTTGTAGACAATCACAAGGCAGACAACTATCATGAATTAGTCCACAACATGCTAAAATGTTTCGAGAAAGTAGGTGCCAACAGGAGTATTAAAGTACATTTTTTGTACAGCCATTTAGATCACTTCCCGTCCAATCTATGAGATTTAAGCGAAGAACAGGGTGAACTGTTGCACCAGAATATTCAGGTAATGGAAGAAAGATATCAAGGAACGTGGGATCGTCACATGATGGCCGATTACTGTTGGAGTCTGCAGAGGGACAGCCCGCAACAAGAATACAAAAGAAAATCCTAAAAAAAACGGTTCTCATAGCTTCCTAACACTTATGTATGTAATTATCCGGTGTCTTTTTATAATATTTTACAAATCAAATCAGAATAAAAAAAATATATCTTTTTAACAATTTTTTTTTTCCCAATACATTTTAATTGATTTTTCAACAAGAAAAAACACAAATACAGTAGTAAAATAAAATAAAAACACAATACTTACAATTATAATAGTTGCAAATAAGTAACATAAAAATATGAGATATGGTAAGAACTTACCCTTGTTATCTCTATTTCTACGAAGTCCATAGGGTTCCACAGGATACCTTGGGGTATAGGTGTGACGTCAGTCGCAGGGCACCAAAGAGTTAAGCTTTCAGCCTCCCAGGATGCACTAGGTCCCCCTCCTATACCCCGCCCCCGGGCCAAGGCACCTCAGTTAGTTACCAAGCCATAGGCCGGAGGAGGAGAAGGAAGAGAGAGAACAAAGATCTGGACACATACAAGAATCACATTCTCACCAGAGGGAGACGGAAAACCAGTGACCAGAGCAAAGCCCATCTGCAGCACAGGTGCGACAGGGCGGGAGTCCTGTGGAACCCTATGGACTTCGTAGAAATAGAGATAACAAGGGTAAGTTCTTACCATATCTCATATTTTCTACTTCAGGGTCCATAGGGTATCCACAGGATACCTTGGGGATGTCCCAAAGCAGTATCCTTTAAGGGTGGGGACGCTCCTGTGCAGAAAGGAGAATCCGCCGCCCGAAGGAAGCATCCTGAGAGGCGAAGGTGTCAAACCTGTAATACCTCACGAAGGTATGGACAGAAGACCACGTAGCAGCCTTGCAGATCTGAACTGCCGAGGCACCACATCGAGCTGCCCACGAAGGACCCACAGACCTAGTGGAATGAGCCTTCAGAGAAGGAGGGACCGGTAGGCCTTCATGAAGATAAGCTTCAGAAATAGCCATACGGATCCAGGCTGCCAAAGTTTGCTTTGAAGCAGGCCAACCCTTTTTACGGAAGCCAAAGAGGACAAACAAAGCGTCCGACTTCCTAAACGAAGAAGTGCGGTCAACATAAGTCCTTAAGGCCCGCACAACATCCAAAGAGGCCTCACCCACGGAAAGACCCGGTGAGTTAAAGGCCGGAACAACTATTTCCTCGTTAATATGAAACTGGGAAATAACTTTGGGAAGAAACTCGGGCCGAGTGCGGAGCACTGCCCTGTTCCCATAAAAAACCAAGAAAGGGGGTCTACAAGAAAGAGCCCCTAACTCAGAAACACGTCTGGCCGAAGCAATGGCCAGAAGGAAAACAGTCTTAGCTGTTAGCCATTTAAGATCCACTGAGCCCAGTGGTTCAAACGGCGGTCCTTGGAGAGCCCTCAGGACCACAGCCAAATCCCAAGGCGCCACAGGTGGAACAAAGGGCGGCTGAATGCGGAGAACACCCTGCATAAAGGTGCGCACATCCGGGATTGTAGCAATCCTACGGTGAAACCAGACAGATAGGGCCGAAACCTGTACCTTCAAAGAAGCAAGGCGAAACCCATGATCTAGTCCCGCTTGCAGGAAGGCGAGAATCCGAGACAGACGAAACTCCCGCGGTGCATAACCTCTCGGTCGACACCACTGGAAGAACGTATGCCACACGCGATGGTATATCCTCGCGGAAGACGGTTTCCGAGCTCGTAACATGGTACGCACCACAGAGCTGGAAAACCCCCGGGACCTCAGCATGGCCGTCTCAACAGCCACGCCGTCAAAGACAGCCGAGTCAGGTCCGGGTGAAGGCAAGGACCCTGAGACAGAAGGTCCGGTCGTAGCGGCAACCGCAGAGGAATGTCCACGGACAGACCCTGAAGGTCTGAGAACCAGTGCCGTCTGGGCCACGCGGGAGCTATCAACAGGAGCGTCCCTCCTTCCTGTTTGAATTTCCGGATTACCCGTGGAAGAAGGGAGACCGGAGGGAACAGGTATGCGAACCGGAACGTCCACCGGACGGACAGAGCATCCACCAGAGACGCCCCTTCGTCTCTTGTGCGAGACCCGTACACCGGCAACTTGTTGTTGTGCCGGGACGCCATGAGGTCGATTTCTGGAAGACCCCACCTGTCCACCAGTAGTTGAAAAACGTCCGGGTGCAGGGACCATTCCCCCGGATGAACGTCCTGGCGACTTAGAAAGTCCGCCTCCCAATTGAGCACTCCCGGGATGAAGACCGCTGATATGGCCGGAAGATTGCGCTCCGCCCAAACCAGGATCCGAGAGACCTCTACGAGAGCCGCCCGACTGCGAGTTCCTCCTTGCCTGTTTATGTAGGCCACGGTGGTAGCGTTGTCCGACTGGACCTGCACCGGGCGACCCTGGAGAAACCGCTGTGCCTGCTGGAGAGCATTGAAGACCGCACGGAGTTCCAAGATATTTATTGGAAGCTCCGCTTCTGTCGGCGTCCACCTGCCCTGGAACAAGTGTGGACCCGAAACTGCTCCCCAGCCCCGAAGACTGGCGTCCGTTGTCAACAGGACCCAATTTGGAACCCAGAACGGACGTCCCTTGTTGAGGTGGGTCGTCTGTAACCACCACGTAAGGGACAGGCGAACCTCCTGGGTGAGCACAATCGTCTGGGACTTCAGAGACTGAGTCAGCCCGGTCCACTTGGACAGGATCAGATGCTGCAGAGGTCTGGAGTGAAACTGGGCGTATTCCACCATGTCGAACACCGACACCATGGAGCCCAGTAACCTCATCGCCGAGTGTAAGGACACCCGGCGGCTGTGCAGACAACTGCGCACCCTTGACTGTAAAGCAGAGATCTTGTCCTCCGTCACGAAGATCCTTTGCTGTCCCGAGTCCAATAAGGCTCCAAGATGCAGAATCCTCCGAGACGGGATTAGAGTGGACTTCTGCCAGTTGATTAGCCAGCCGTGCCGTTGCAGCAGTGCAATGGTCAGGTCCAAGTGGCGTAACAGGAGCTCTGGAGATCCTGCCACCAATAACAGGTCGTCCAAATACGGCAACATGCGGACTCCCTGCAGCCGCAGAGAAGCCGCCATGACCGCCATCACCTTGGTGAAAACACGTGGTGCTGTTGCCAGGCCAAAAGGTAACACCCGAAACTGGAAGTGGTCGCTGCTGATTGCAAACCTGAGGAACTGTTGATGGCGCCAAAGAATAGGGACATGCAGGTAAGCGTCCTGTATGTCCAATGACACCAAGTAGTCCCCAGGTTCCAGCGCCAGAATGATGGACCGTAGGGTCTCCATCCGAAACTTCGGGACCCGCAAAGACTTGTTGAGTGCTTTGAGGTTGAGTATCGGACGATATGACCCATTGGGTTTCTGTACCAAAAATAGATTTGAATAGAAACCCTGGCCCCTCTGGGAGAATGGAACCGCCACTATAACTCCAGCCTGGAGCATAGTGTGCAATACCTTCCGCAGCTCCGTAGCCTTGTTCCGGTCTGATGGGAGACCCGTGGTGAAGAAGCGAGCCGGGGGTCTGTGCCGGAAGGAGAGGGCGTATCCGTGGGAAACCACCTCCAGAACCCAAGTGTCTGTCGTAGTGGTCGACCAACACTGGGCGAACTGTAGCAGGCGGCCTCCCACCCTGGGATCCCCCAAAGGGAGGCCCGGACCGTCAGGCCGCAGGCTTGTCATCTGGCTTGGGGGCCGGACATCTGGTACTCCATGCCTGCTTCCGGGGCTTGACCGATTTCTTAGGGCCAGCCTGTCGAGGAAACGACTGTGGTTTGGGCCTGCCCTGGGCCCTAGATGACCGAAAGGACGATGGTCCCGAACCAGAAGGAGCAGCGGCCGACGGGAGACAGGCAGATTTGGCTGCCGCCAGCGTGGCCACAATCTTATCCAGATCCGGACCGAAGAGAACTTCTCCGGTAAACGGCAACGCTTCCAGACCTTTCTTGGAATCTGCGTCCGCCTTCCAGGATCGCAGCCACAAGGTGCGACGAGCAGCTACCGCTGCTGAAGAAATTCTAGACACCAGAGTACTAATGTCTAGAGCCGCCTCGTTGATGTAGGTGGCCGAATCACGGAGATTGCCAATCAACTCCGCCTGATCGGCCGGACAGTCGGATTCAAAAGAAGCCTCTAATGAATCCGCCCAGCGCTCCATCGCTCTGGCAACCCAGCAAATGGCCATAGCCGGCCGTGCTGCCCCCCCTGCAAGGGAATAAGCGGACTTCAGGCAGATTTCTACCTTGCGGTCCGTAGCATCCTTAAGGGAGGACATGGATGGCATCGGCAATGTGGCACTACGGACAAGACGGGTCACGTGAGAATCCACCTGTGGAGGGGATTCCCACTTAGCAAAATAATTATCCGCGAACGGATAAGCCACCGCCAGGCGTCTCTGCGGCTGGTATCTTTTGCCAGGTTGTTTCCACGCCTCCTCTAAATGGTCCACCAACTGACCCGAAAGAGGAAAGACTGTGGCATCGCCCTTCACATCTTTGAAAAAGGCATACTTAGATTTAGCCGCTGGGGGAACTTCGACCTCAATCACCAAGGCTGTGCGGACCGCCCGAATAAGTCCAGGAATATATACTTTGGACTTAGCATCGGCGTCCTTAGAATGGAGAGGTTCCTGATCGTAAGGATCTAGAATCTCCCCATCATCAGACGTCCCTTCGTCATCCTCATAAGGAGCGGACAGAGACGCCACCGGCCTTTTATGAGAAGAAAAGATTACAGGCAGCAGCGCTAGCACAGTCACATACAATGCAGAAAAATAACAATTCCTGCACTAACAGCGCTGATCACTCAACTACACAGACACAGGGCCTGGTAGGACACAGCGCTGCATACACAGACCTGACCACAGCGGAGGAGAGGTATGCGGGGGGACCCAGACCACGATGCTTCCGTCCAGCGCTTCCAGCAGCGTTCACCATGCGTTCTGGAGAAGATGGCCGCCGAGGAGCAGAGAGGAGGCTGGCCTGGGGGAGGAGCGCTGCCACAGGACCAGTCGGCAGCATGCAGAGAGGGCTGTGTGCAGCGGGGGAGGCGCCGGCTGTGAGACAGGGAAGGCGCGCTCCCCTGGCATGCATTTAACCCCTGGGACGCCGCAGCGCTACCGCTCTGCTGCGGTCCGCTGTCCCAGGGGGTAGTGGAAGCGCAGGTTGGTCGCCTGGCTCCACGCTGCAGCCAGTCCCCAGGGAGCCCCCTGCCTGGGGACTTAGGACCATGTGATCAGCGGGGACCCACCGCGGGACCCCGCTGCTTACCTCTGTCCCCCTTGAATCCGGCCATGGTCCGGAGCATCTGGGGTCACCGCTAGCTGTGACCCCAGACGCCCACCAGCATCCCCGGATCAGTACCGGCGTTCTGGTACCGGCGGGGTGTAGGGAAGACAGCATGGACGTCAGGACTGACTGTCCATGCTGTTCATCCAGATGTGCAGCCACAGCTGCATGAAGAATAAGCTTCAGGGGCTCTTCTAGCCCCCACTCCAACAGGTGCACCCGACTCCGGCCGGGCACCAAACTAAACTGAGGTGCCTTGGCCCGGGGGCGGGGTATAGGAGGGGGACCTAGTGCATCCTGGGAGGCTGAAAGCTTAACTCTTTGGTGCCCTGCGACTGACGTCACACCTATACCCCAAGGTATCCTGTGGATACCCTATGGACCCTGAAGTAGAAATAAGTAACATAAAAATAAAATAAAACAAGGGGAGAAAATAAATCTAAAACCAGAATGAAAAGGAGGAGAAGGTACCACAGTTCACAAGAATATACAAAACATAGAAATTGTATCACATTCAAAATGCCTAACTCAGAGTAGAGTCTAATAATCAAAATATTTTCATACAGAAGGCGTATCACTAAGCAGAAGGTCTGCACCTTCACCAACAGTTACAAATTCCTGCCATTTAAACCATAACCTCAATAGCGAAAAAGCAGACTTGGAGTATGCAACATCCACAGTTTCCATCAAAAATGCAAATTGTACCTTATGCATCATTTTATGAATAGGAGGAAGAGTTGATGATTTCCATAATTGTGCTATTGCTGTCTTGGTTGCTAAAAGAACATGACCCACTAAATAACAGTCAGTTTTGGGCATACCTAAAGGGTAAACGTGTAGTATCGCCAAAGAGGGGGATGGCTGGATATTCACTTTCAATACCTTGGAAATCAAATCAAATAAATCTTTCCAGAAAGCCTGGATATGAGAGCAACTCCAAAAAATATGAAATATGTCTCCAACACTCATATTACATCTCCAACAATACTTTGATTGCGTTGGCCATATTACGTGTAATTTGGCTGGAGTGAAATATAGCCTATGGAGTTTTTTATACTGTAATTCTAAATGGTTATAACATTTGGAAAATTTGTGGGCAGTAGTGAAAATAGAATCCCATTGCTGGGGAGTATAGGCCTCCTGAAGATCAGACTCCCATTGCTCTTGGGACTTAGATTTAACTGGAGGGCTAGCCTCGAGACACATGGAGTACCAAAAACCGATAGTACCTTTAGAATTACCTCTTTTTAATTTAGCCAAGATATCAGCCGAAGGTAATTCCAAGGAACCACATGCTTTTATTATATTAACCACCCAATGCTGAATTCGAAGATAGGACAAAAGCTCTCCAGGAGGCAACTGAAATTGGGATTGAATTTGACAAAACGGGATTAAAGAGGAAGAACTTGAAATGTCAGCGATGGTTTCAATCCCACATGAACGCCAAATCGCTACCGATAGATCCGGGATTAATCGTGCTATAGCAGCTAAAGATAAGGTTTTAGCCGGTAGTTTGATACATTTAGATTGAAGTATAATCTCGTCCCACCTTTTAAGAGAGTCGATTATGGCTCTAGGGGTATTATTCGATAAAGGGCGCATTTGTTTGGGTGTCCAAATTAAATCCACTAGGGATACTCTTTCAATAATGCCCTTTCTAAGTCAACCCAAGGTTTAGTGTTAGGGGGAAGAAACCAGTCACTAATTTGTGAAACTAGACACGCTGACTGATATAACTCTAAGTCTGGGATTTGTAACCCCCCCTGGATTTTAGGTTTAGTCAAACGTTGGTAAGCTAGCCGTGGTGTTTTACCTTTCCATATATAAGACACAATTAATTTACGAGCCTTAATTAGGAAATGTTTCGGAACCGAAAAGGGAATGGTGCGAAATAAATACATTAACTTTGGCAAAATCATCATTTTAAATGCCGCAAGACGACCCAGCCAGGAAACCTCAAAACCCAACCAATTATGTAACAGTTCGGCTATTTGTTTTATCATTGGATCAAAATTTATCTTAGTGAAGTCATCTGGTCTGTTCGGTATATTAATACCAAGATAAAGAAGATAATCCGCTTTCCAATTATACCTGTATTTGGCTTGAAGATGTGACAAAAGAAGATCAGATATGTTAAAAGGAAGGGCCTCAGTCTTGGTAGTGTTAAGTTTGTATAGGGAAGCTGCACTAAATTTGTCTAGTATTCCATGAAGGGTTGGTAATGAAGCAACAGGGTTGGTTACAAACAAAAGAATATCGTCTGCGAACATAATTTATGTGAAGTTGAACCAACTGTCACTCCAGGAAATAAAGGGGAATTTCTAATTGCTGAAGCTAATGGTTCAATGGCTAAAACGTACATAAGTGGGGATAGAGGACACCCCTGTCTTGTACCGTTCCTAATGTTAAATGGGGATGAAAGAAAGCCATTACTGAACACTCTAGCTGTGGGATTACTGTAGAGTGCCTTCATAGACTTCAAAATAGCACCCTGAAAACCAAAATGACTTAGTGATTCGTAGAGAGCCAATGAAGGCGATCAAACGCCTTCTCGGCATCTAGGGAAAGGAGAATGAACTCCTTACTTCGCCTCAACATCAGCTCTGCTAAATCAAAGACCCTGCGAGTGTTATCTGATACTTGTCTGCCGCTGACGAAGCCCACCTGGTCTGGATGAATCAAAAGAGGAATAAAAGGGGCCAACCGACTAGCTACCATCTTGGCATAAATTTCGATGTCTGAATTGAGTAGGGCTATTGGGCGAAAATTCGGACAGGAGGAAGGAGGTTTACATGGTTTAGGTAAGGTGATAATTTGAGCTTCCAACATCTCTGTTGGAAAGTTACCCTGACCGGAAACAAAATTAAATGAAGAAGTATGTATGGGGGAGATCGAATTCGCACAATGTTTATAGAATGAATTGGTAAACCCATCCGGACCAGGGGACTTCCCCATGGGCAATGCTTTGACTACACTCAAAGTTTCTGGTTCGGTCCAAGGGGCGTTTAAAACTGCCAAAGCATCCTCTCCTAACTGAGGAAAAGTAATGTCTCGTAGAAAAGCAGAAATAGAAGCGCCAGACGGTTGTGTTATAGTACTGTCAGTATGGAGGTTATACAGTCCCGCGTCATACTCAGCAAAGGAGTTTGCAATCTCAGCAGGGTTAAGTAGTTTCTTATTATTAGGTGTAATTAAATATTCAATCCTATTTCTGGCCTGAAGTTTGCGCAATTTACGAGCTAGGAACTTGCCTGCCTTATTCCCTGAATTGTAGAACTTTTGCTGAAGTTTAATTAGAGATGATTTCATACGAGCCAAAAACAATTTCTGAAGTTGATTTCGGATAGACACTAGTTCTCTCTTAAGAATACGGGAAGGACGGGCCCTATTTAGAGACTCAACCTGAGCTAAACGTAATTCCAATTCAGATTGATTGAGTAAATATTGTCTCAAGTCGAGAACTTGTTTGAATGGCTACTCCTCTAAGGACAGCTTTGAGAGCGCACCAGTGTGCTGTGCGAGAAGTGTCTTGTGGGTCGTTAGTTGCCAAATAAGATTCCAGGGCATCTGCTAATGGTTTAACACCTTCCGGAGAAGATAATAAGTGATCTGGTAAACGCCATGGTCTAGGGGGAATTCTTGTGTTATGACCATCCCAAGTCCACGTTACCGCAGCATGGTCCGAAAAAACTATGGGTTTGATACTGGATTGGCGAGTATGTTGGAGTAAATGTTTGTCTAAAAGAATCAGATCAATACGTGAATAAGTATTATGTACATGTGAGAAAAACGTAGTCTTTCACATTGGGCGAATGAACTCGCCACACGTCATATAAATCAAATTCTGCCAAGAGCTTCCGCAGCAGAGCTGATGTATCGATAATGCCACTGCTCATTCCGGAAACATTAGCTGCCGATTTATCTATCCGAATATCTAGGACTAAATTAAAATCACCCATTATAATCGTATGACCACGTCTAATCTGGTGGACTTCCTCAAACACTCGTCTGAGAAACGGGATTTGAAGCGTATTAGGGGCGTAGAGAGAGACTAGTGTAACCTCTCTACCGTCTAGCTGACCTACTAATATCAAATATCGGCCGTTCTTATCTTCTACCTTTTAAGATAAAGTGAAAGACACTGAATTATGGAACAGCACAGCTACGCCATTCCTTTTGAGAGGGCCGTTGGCATAATATGCAACATTATATCTCGCGTCTCTCAAAATCGGTGGGGCCAAAGATGAAAAATGAGTCTCTTGTAGTGCCACAACTTTAGCTCTATGTCTATGGAAGGTGGACAAAGCAAGCCTGCGTTTGTTAAGGGAGTTTAGACCATAAACATTTAAAGAAAAAAACTGAACCATAATCTATAATCCATAAATAAGAGACGTTGGTTTGACATAAATACCCAAGGTTCTAGCGAATACAGAATAATATGAACTATGGTACCCAAAATACAAATTAAACCAGAGGAGAAAAAAAAAAAAAAAAAGACACATATAGCATTATAAATAATAAAAAGGGGAACACATAGTGGAAACTGAGAAAACCCAAAAAATTAGGGTTAAAATGTTTGCTGTATAGGAAAAAAAAACGTCAAAGCCAAGAACACGGAGGAACGTGGTCCGAGACAAAAGCCACCCATGCAGTATATTGGTAACAAAATACAAAGAAAGTGGACAACATAGATATGGGAGTATAGCAAAAATGATACACTCAACAAGGCAAGGTGCGCAAGAACTATTCAAGTCTCTCTAGAAGTCTGAAACGCACAATAGCTGATTCCAAGAACGAACTAACAAACTCATCCACTTTGCGAACAATATAAACGTGGAGTCGCTAAACCCACAAAACAACAACAACAGCAGTAATACCATGAGAATTTTCGGAATCTGAATTACACAAGATAACATAATCAATATGTTCTAAACGTGCTTATTTAACTACAGATGTATTAGAAAGGGGGCTCAAATTAAGACTTTTTGCAATAGTAAGAAGGAGGAAAACTCTTAAAGGTTCCCTCCCCTAATTTCTTAAAGGTAAATAAGGCCCTTAAACTGACAAAAATACAAGTAAACAGATTATTGCTATCCAATTTGGTGCAATCAGACAAGAAAACACATGGTAAAACATACATAAGAAATGACTATCATGTAAAATATGAATCTAATATATCTGGTTCTATCGTGGAAACAGGACTGACAAGAATATGACATAATTAACACAGTAGCTGTATGTATGTAGTATTCTCACGTAGCTTTAGACCAGTCTTGAGTTACTTGACCGCTGGGACCAGAAGCTCGAGTAGACACTGGGATGTCCCATTCCGCCAGAAGCTTAATTCCAGCTTCCACAGTAGAGATTACGTATGAGGAAGCCTCGTACCTGACCAGAAGCTTTACGGGGAACCACCATCGATAAGTGATGTCATTATCTCTTAGAGCTGTAGTAATGGGCTGGAAAGTGCGCCTTTTGGACAGAGTAGCAGCAGACAGATCAGGAAAGATTTGAAGACCCCCTAAGGTGTCCGTGCCTTCAGCTTGACATGCAGCACGCAAGATTTGCTCTTTGAAAGGAAAGAAATGGACACGCATTAAAGTGTCTTGCGGGTAATTTCCAGATCCTGATCTCGGTTTGGGAAGACGATGTACCCGATCAATTAACAAGTCTTGTTGAGTAGCCGTAGGCACCAATTTAAGAAACAACTATGAAACTTAATTTGGTAACTCTGCGTTAGATACAGAATCTGGGATACCACGAATCTTCAGATTGTTTCTTCGTGAGCGATCTTCCATATCCGCCATTTTATCTCTCATAGATGAAACCTCCGATTGGAGTTCTGCATGGGCTGAGAGGAGTTCGTTATGAGATGAGACCAATTCCTGCATCTTCACCTCTAGATGGTCTGTGCGATCGCCTAGCCCCAGAATATCAGCTCGTATAGAAGTATCCACACCCTTTAATACATCAGACCGAAACGCCGCAAAAACCTGAAACATTGCCTGTGTGGTTAGCGGTGCATTAACATCCAGGTCTAGTCCCAGGTCAGCTGGTGAAATCGAATCCCGTGAAGTGGACATAGATGACGCTCCAGATGTTGGGGAAGGCATCTGTCCGACTTTAGATATAAGGGCAGTAGGAAATCGGATTGGTGCAGAAAGTTTTTGTTGTCTTGTTTTCTTTGACGGCATAGTCGGAGGAATGAGTAGAAATCCCAATTTGAAATGGACCAGAGGAATGTTTTGGGGGAAGCGACTCAGGAAATTACTGCATGGGTAGGTAAAGCATTACCCGGGAAGGGACAACATTCTTTAGATAGGTATCTTCACATCGTCTACACAGTTGACTCTGGTAAGTATCTATTAGAATATTATCCGCTTGCAAGGATGGTATAACACACAGGTACTGGGCTCCGTCTTCTGCCGAACGACTCCTATAGAGGAGGTGACCAAGCAAGTGAGGAGAGTCACCTATGTGACCACCAGACTACAGAAAAACAAGATGGCTGGGTTGTTGTTACAGCCACTGTCCGGGGCAAGCAATGGGCATGTCAGGATAGGAGACACAGGGGTACAGGGACTCACCAATCCAGCCGTCCAGGCTCCAGAGATGGGATTTTACAACCAGGAGAGCCGCTCTGGACGTCTGGCAACCAAGCTGCTTTGTTCACTGTCCCGCGGCAAATACAAAGACCGCAACCCCTGAGCGTGCGGCAGCCAGCGCAATCACCGGCAGTCCTGTAGGTTCACGGGCGCTCCGGCCAAGTTAACAGAGGAGGTGGTATCCCAAGTGAAGCAGGCCGCTAAGGATGTGGTGTCAGTTCCGGCCACTCACCCACGGCCGCGGGCTCCAGACGCCAGACCGGCCCCACGTGCAGAGGGACCCCAGCGGGGATCGTCTGTTTCCCCAGAGTATCCCCGTCAGTGCATGAGCCGCAGCCTCAGCATGCGGGTGTGGCAGCAGAGGGAGAGGATCCACGCCGCAGCAGCTGACACGTCCGCCGGCTCCACCGATCCACGGCAGTTAGCCGCGCCTGCCAGCAGGTACACAGGGCCTCCTGGGGGCCAAGGTGTTAGCGGGGATTGCGGGGCTAATGAGAGGGCTCACCCCGGGGCTCCGCGATGCAGTGCCAGTCCCGGCAGGCAGCGGCCACAAATCTAGGTCGCAGCTTCTGGCGCCGGTTAGGCCTCCAAGCTCCGGGCGTCAGGGAGAGGTCACCACCGTCTCTAGAGCCACCACACCAGGGTCCTTGGGGACTAGTAGTCAGCGACCTGTGGGTCCTGGTACAGCACAGCCCCTCTCTTAAGGTGAAAGGGGCAGTTTAAAGGGCTTTTTAGCAGGAGCTGAAAAGCCTCCATCCAGACGCCACCATCCAGCTCTGCAGCCAGGCCACGCCCCCTCTTTTTAACAAATTTTGACATAGTTTAATTTAATTTATCATAAATATTAAAGACATATGCATACCTCAAAGACTAGAGCCAATTTAAAAATAAGCATGGCATATTCATTATCAGGAGCACAAAATTTATCGAAATCGACTCTTAAATCCCTGGCAACAGATTGACTGTTCCCCAATGTTATTCACTGTTCTATTTTCTGCCCCAAATAACCCAACTAATTTACAGCTAATTCATAAAATCACATCTGAATGAATTGTTGCTAGTTTTGCTCCAAGTTGTAAGATGTACAAAGTAGGACCATGCTTAAGACCACTCATACAGTACGGGATGTGGTCAATATCCCGCTTAGAATCCCGGCGGGGGCATCCCGAATGTAAGTAGTGGGGTTAGGGGGGGGGGTTTGACGGTAGGGGTCAGGGTTAGGCACACGGGTGCGGGGTGGGGGAGGTAAGGGTTAGGCACTTAGGGGGGTGGGGAGGTTAGGTTTAGGCACCGGGGAGGGAACTGTTAGGGGTAGGGATAAGATACCTACCGACAGGTGTTGGTATCCTAACCCTTTTGAGATGCCTGTGTCGGGATTTTGACCGTTGGGACCCAGAGTACCGGCATTCTGTATCCAACCCAGTACATCCTGCTATTTACTTATGAGAAACCCTCTGACCTGCAGATGTCCTGCTTCAGTCACGCCAAACAGCCAGGTCCCGGGCGATTCAGCCACACTGAGCGTTTTTCTTGATAAAAATGTGCATCTTGTAAACTTTACTTGTATGCTTTTACCCCATAACACTTTTCACCAGCCCACTGCTGCAGTGCAGGGAGAGAGGAGACTGCCCTGCTGTGTGCTGGGAGCTGTGGAAGCGATCACACTGCAATGCAAAGACATTTAAAGAAAGACAATATGTTACACCCGCTGGTGCAGCTCAGTCGCATCAGATATCTTGCACCGTATTGTATATGGACGATAGGAGGTATATTTACTAAAGTGCAGGTCTATAGAAGTGTAGGAGTTGCCCATAGCAACCAATCAGATTCTACTTTAGAAGAGGAGAACAGCTAGAATCTACTTGGTTGCTATGGGTAACACCTCCATTATTATAAGCTCGCACCTTAGTAAATATACCCCTAGGTGTATAAGGACAAATCTGTAGGCTTGAAAACGCAGAGTTCTCTTTGGCCTATATTATTTAAGAATCACACTAAGGTCCATTGAGTGAAGGAAAAGCTTTGCAATTGTCTGAATAGGGACTAGGTAAAACTATTAAAAATCCCTACAAAAACAAAACATTAATAGGAGAAGCCTGGGGATAAAATGTTGAACAATACAAAAGAAAAGTTTGTATCATTGCCAGTGGCTAAAACTTGTGACTAAAGCTGTCCATATACAAGTGCTCCAGAAGAGGACGACTAAATTAATGGTTTGGATATATGGGCTGATATGGTTCCTGTATATCATTTTGAAGTAGTTTGGCAAGTATGTGAGGAGTCGTACAATACTATACTCCCTTTTACCTTACTGAGGTTTGTCCATATGGGACAGATCTACTTCTGCTACTGTAGCACAGATTATTTCTCAGAATGTAAATCCAATGTGCGCTCGTGGTTCTCAGTCTTTGGGGCCGATTCAATTAGCCACGTTAAATTGAGAGTTTATTGCGGACTATTTTCAGCATGGGCGCTCCTGTGACCCACGCTATTCAATTACAAAATGTTTAACGTGGTACCTGAGCGGTAATTCTACAGGGTCTGACTTGGGGGAATTACATGAAAAGGTGAGGAGAGCACCCTGAATCCCAGAAAAGTGGCCAATAACCATTTAGAAGGCTATTATAGACCATAAGCAATGCATTTGAAGTTTTTAAAAAGGTGTCAAATGACTGATTTTTACCTTTTATTAACAGTGTAAAAATGATAGTAAAAAAGTGTGTTCAGCAAATTAAAGCCTCTAGAATATTTGAAAAATGTATGTAATGTGATTTATAATGGTTTTTAAGTTTAAAAAATACTGGAAAACACTAACTCCCATCTACAAGTTCAAAAACGTATCTTCTAGCTATACAACATCCAAAAACACATGAACCACATAATAAAACCCATCTTTGACCTTTTTACAGAAAAATCACCTTTAAATGACATTATTGGCCAAATGAGGCCATTTATATACCCTCCAAATGCCTGATTATTCAATGGAAGGGGTGTGCCAGAGGTTCTGCACTGTGTCCCGGCACTTACCATAAATAAAGCTTTTCCCTTTTTTTTCCCCCATCTACTGTACTCAGGGGCTGCATTAACTTCCATTAAGACCCCATTTACTTAATGAGGATTTTGTAATTGAACAGCAAAAAAGTTGTGGGCGCGGGTTCTCCATCCTATGGTAACCCACGGATAATTGAATTTGGACATTTGGCTCTTCAAGCTCCGTACAGTTTGTTAAAAACAAATGCATTGATTGTATCTAAAAATCAAAACAGAACGCGGTTATCATGACATAAAAGATGTACAAGAAAGATTGCTGTAAATATTTCCACCAACAAAAGGAGACACATTTCTAGGATTCTTTTTCATGTGGGGGATAACATGAGCAGATGTGTGCAATCTGAGCGAGCAAGGTGATCCCAAGGGGAAAACATGGACTAATCGCTAATCCCAGGAATGTTCCAACGTAGGCCATGGGGTGTTACACTATAATGCATTACACACAGGTCACGTTACAGCAGCAGACAGAACTGAGCCATGACTCACGCTCAGCCAGCCAGGTACAAAGGGATAACCCAAAAGGGACCAATTATCAGATAATCGCACTGCACAAGAAATATATAAAAACATATTTCTGGATGGAGGCTCCTTTCATCCACAGCTGTAGTTTGTACTTTTAAATTGCGCTTCTAATTAGGCGACATTACCCTATATCTTATTTATTTACATTTCTCCGTTATGAAATCACCATATCATCATGTAAAACTACAACTTTCCCAACCACAGGTCAGTCAGTGAGTGAGGATCCTGAAAGTTGTAATCCAACATCATCAGTGAGAGCTTAGAATGATATACTGTCATCCACATATAATACATGAGCGATTCCAATACTAGCAAAAATAACTGCAACTAGCATCCTCTGTGACTAATGATACCAGAGTGTGTACAGATTATCTACAGTGTTCATTTTGGGACATACCTCATCCATGCAAGTGTGTGACCAAACATCCTATATATTTCACACTTGTTCATACGCTTGCTACAGGTTTTTTCCTAGGGCTCTGTGGTTCTTCTTACATCCCTGGGTTGTGTGATGCTGTTGAGGGGAAGGTGTGAGCTAGAGGACCTATCAGATTATTAAAATAATATCTTTAGCTTTTCTGAATCATTATTTTTCCATTTTAAAGTAATCATCATTCACCGACATTCTGCGTCCGTGCATATATCAGCAATAAATAATGATATGCCCCTTAAGGTGCGTACACACTGGGCGATTAAAGTGGACGACTGAACAATATCGTTATCGTTCAGTCATCCACTTTTTTGTCCATTTTTAACATCAAAACGATGAACAATAATGACGATGCGCGTTCCCGCGGGTCGTTCATCATTATCGTTCATCGAGTAAACGTACAGGCCAACCTGACGATGTCGTCAGGTTGCTGCATGTTTGGGAATGGGGGAGAAAGCCCGGCGCTGAACGATATTGTTAATGATATCGTTCAGTGTGTGTGCTCAATGTCATGAACGACATCGAGCACACCCTGCCGGGGACACACTAGACGATATCGCTCAGGGAGCATATCGTCTAGTGTGTACGCTCCTTTGCTCTAATTATTACATCTAAGATAGTGAACTGAGAGGTCCGTGTCATGTTTATATTTTTTATGATCATGAAACTCTTGTTCCTTTTACGCATACTAAAATATTATGAATAAATTATTAAACAATATATTTTCCCAACTCACCATGACACAGAAATGAAATCATTTTTATTTTATTAAAGAAAAAAGGCAAATAGACATTGCAGTCTTGCATATAAAATATGGTTTATGTCATTTAGATGTAATGAAACTGTTTTCTACGAGAAAAAAAAACAAAAAACACTCTTCCCCAAAAATGACTCAGCCGCTATTTACAGTAAAGACCAAACTCCTCTGCTGTACCCATGCCAGCACCAAGATCTGCACAGAATCTGCATGGGTGGTCACTGGCATCCACAAGAAAGAAATAATCATATTTCATCCTTGTGATTGTAATTCATTACTTTAATACTTAACCAGATCAAGAGACAGGACTGAAACTGCCTGCGACACCTGGACAAGGTAACACTCCACTGTATAAATGAACTGAAGGGTCTAAATGATCAAGACACAGTTTAAGGCTCCAAGGCAATGAGAGTGAAGGAAAGCCTGCGGCACAGTTCTCTGTAAACATCCTCACTCCTGATGACTACACCCACTTCTATTGTTTGCCAGGAGTAACATCTGTGTAATCTTTCAGTACACCCGCCAAGTGGTCATTGTGAGTCTTAAACCTCCGTTTCTTCTGTGATGTCGACTTCTTCCTCTTCTGTACTGGAATCTAAAAACATAGATGTTAGGAGATTAGATAGAATACATTTATTATTTGGATTAACATGGTGGCATGGTGGTTAGTATTGCTGCCTCACAGCACTGGGGTCATGGGTTAAATTCTGAACAGGGTCCTATCTGTGTGGTATTTGTATGACTTATGTGAATGACTATTCTCTGCAAAGTGATCTTTAAACAAAATGTTAATATAACACTGTATTTGCTTAGCAGTGTGTGATCTAGTTGCACAACTGGAACTCAGAACAAACAAATCCGAGAGCAATTTAATGTCATATGTGTTGTTGAAATGAGGGCAATTGGGTGATCTGATTTTCCAGCCAGAGCATTTGCTCTGATCCGAGAGGATCAGATTATAACCACTTGCTTGTCATGGTCGCATCAGATGCGATCACACCAGGCTGGCCTTTCCCTTACATGGTCACATCTGATGCGACCAGTCAGAACCGCCAGTGGGTGGCCGCTGGAATTTAATCTTCCATCAGACACCAATCTCAGAGGGACCTCCTGGTCCCTCTGCTCCCTTGAATCCTACCCCTGTGCCGATCACTGCTGAAAGCAGTGCTCTGGCCGCCCCGTGCCGGCGGCCCCCCTCACTTGGCGGCTGTAGAGGAGTCGGAGCAGCCGCCAGGCAAATCAGACTAACAGCCACATGGATAGTGACAGCCTGGCGTCTGCAGAGACGAGGGAGCAGCCGCCAGGTAAATCCTACTCTCCCCCGCCACCTAGATAGTGACAGCCCGACAACCGCAGAGAGAACGTCGCAGCCGCCAGGCAAACCCTCCTATCCCCGCCGCCTAGATAGCGACAGCCGGACAGCCGCAGAGAGGACGGAGCAGCCGCAAGGCAAATCCTCCTATCCCCGCCACCTAGATAGCGACAGCCCGACAGCCGCAGAGAGGATGGAGCAGCCTCCAAGCAAACCCTCCCTCCTGCGGCACCCACACCCTAATCCTCTCCCCGGCAACACCCACAAACTGGCAGTTTTTTTTTTATTTTTAATATTGGTGTTGCAGACAATTTTATGTTTATTATGGCGGTACTGTATCGGGCAATACTCGATACAGGGCCTCCAATTAGGGATGGTATACTATACAGTATACTAGGGATGGCCACTGACCATCGATGGTTTGCAAACTATTGAAGATCTATTGGTGCATACACATGGGAAGATTGGCATTGAAAACTATATCTTTGAACGATCTCCCGAGTGTGCTGGACGATCGATATCGATCGTCCAAGACACCACCAATTCACCAACGACTATAGCGATCTGCGATCGCGGGTCCCTATAGTAGCTGCATACACGGTTGATGGACGATATCGATTTTAATCCACATGGACCCGCGCATCGCAGGTCATTGGGCACCAAAAAATGCACGATATGAACGATAACGATGTGATCGATATCATTCATATCGTCCATTTTAATCGTACCGTGTGTACGCACCTCATGACCAATAACAAGCTGTAGTTCCATTGCTGACGGGCACCGATACTGTAGCATCAGTGGCAGCCCCAACCGATGTTAAGGAAACATTGATGGCTGCGGTCTAAAACAAGTAATGATTTTTATCGATGATTGCCCCATCGAGAAATAATAATCGATTGTTTAAGACCGCAGTCACCAATGTTTCATTAACATCGGCTGGTGCTGTGGGCTGACTTCGGGGGAAAATTGGATAGCCCCGGGGGGCAAATTGGCCCACAGTAAATTACCGCAGCTAATTGAATTCCCCTAAAAGTGGGTACACACCTGACAGATATATCTGCAGATGATGGTCGTTCATACACCGAACGACCATCATCTGCATGCTGCAGCGGGTCGGGCCGACTGGGAGCAGGTAGGGGGCATGGCCTAATCGCGGACAGCGTGACCACACCCCCTTCGAGGGAAAAAACACACTTGCGACACGGCGCTGCGGAGGGGGGCGCTATGTGATCGCTCCCCCCATTGGCATAGGAGACTGTTCGGGCTGCTGCACAGACAGTCTCCCAGTGCAGCCCAGCAAATAGCAGCGTGTACTGGGCTGCTGTGGATGGGGAGCTGTGCCGGTCCTGGGTAAGCAGTACCTGCTCACGGCTGATCGCCCATACACACTTGCCGATGGACAGATATGTCTGCAGACGTATCTGTTCTGTATCTGTTCATTGGCTGTGCCGCAATGCGATATGTCTGTGAACGATGTATTACATCTGGATTGCTTAGTAATTACAGTAGCTTATCTGCCCCAGTAATGAGACTCATCAAAGTGCGATTTGTAGAGTTGAGCCATCATCCCAATCCCCATTTCTCGAACATAAAAATGTCAAACATTGTGATTTGGAGGTGATAAGGGGTATAGTAGGATCTCAACAAAATAAGCTTTTTATTATATCTAGACAATTATAATGTTCATAGTTGTAGTAACAATGATAAAAAAATATATATTATAATAATAATAATTATTGGTTTTCACAAAGTCTGCTGCTTCTGTTTTTATGATGACAATTTGCATATACTCCAGAATGTCATGAAGAGTGATCAGATGAATTGCAATAAATTCCAAAGTCCCTCCCTCTTTGCCCTGACAATAAACTTAGGGCCTGATACAGACCCGCTTGCTAGGCTACGTTTGCACGCAGCCAGCCGATGTTTGAAATCTGCGCATGCGTACGCATTGTAGTGCCCATGCGCGAACTAGTCCATGCGATCGGGAAGCATTCGCTCGCTGCTCATAGACAGCTCGCTAGAATGAGTGACAAGACATGCCATTGTGGGTGGTGACAGGGGTTGGTCGATGGAAAAGGGGGAGTGGTGGTGCAAACGCAGGCGAGCCTGAGCATCTTAACACTGTTTAAGAGGCGTGCATAAGACACAGCGTCATAGTACACGTCACATGGTTGAAATTCCCACTGAAGCACTCGCAGTGCTTGCGGTAGGGTATGGTCAGCCACAAGTGCTGTGATTGCTTCCGATGGTACTCAATGGTTGCATACACATCCTGGAGATGACGTGCATAAGTGGGCTTCTTAAGACAGGCTGGTGGGCGTCTGCATACACGCCACGATCGCACAACAAGAAATAGTGGGCGTGCTAACACCTTGCCGTGCAATCACGGATTTGCATACTTTTGCAGCGTGTGAACGCATCTAGCGAGCGGGTCTGATCGAGCCCTTAATCTCAAAAACAAAATTTCCACTGCATTTCAGCCCTGCCACAAAAGGACCAGTTGACATGTCAGCGATTCTCTCGTTAACACAGGTGAAAGTGTTGATGAGGACAAGGCTGGAGATCACTTTCTCATGCTGATTGAGTTAGAACAACAGACTGGAAGCTTTAAAAGGAGGGTGGAGCTTGAAATCATTGTTCTTCCTCTGTTAAGCATGGTTACCTGCAAGGAAACACGTGCCATCATCATTGCTTTGCACAAAAAGGGTTTCACAGGCATGGATATTGCTGCTAGTAAGATTGCACCTAAATCAACCATTTATCGAATCATCAAGAACTTCAAGGAGAGAGGTTCAATAGTTGTGAAGAAAGCTTCAGCGCACCCAAGAAAGTCCAGCAAGCAGCAGAACAGTCTCCTAAAGTTGATTCAACTGTGGGATCGGGGCACCACCAGTGCAGAGCTTGCTCAGGAATGGCAGCAGGCAGGTGTGAGTGCATCTTCACGCACAGTGAGGCAAAGACTTTTGGAGGATGGCCTGGTGTCAAGAAGGGCAGCAAAGAAGCCACTTCTTTCCAGGAAAAACATCAGGGACAGACTGATATTCTGCAAAAGGTACAGGGATTGGACTGCTGAGGACTGGGGTAAAGTTATTTTCTCTGATGAATCCCCATTCAGATTGTTTGGGGCATCTGGAAAACGCTTGTCCGGAGAAGGAAAGGTGAGCACTACCATCAGTCCTGTGTCATTCCAACAGTAAAGCATCGTGAGACCATTCATGTGTGGGGTTGCTTCTCAGCCAAGGGAGTGGGCTCACTCACAATTTTGCCTAAGAACACAGCCATGAATAAAGAATGGTACCAAAACATCCTCCAAGGGCAACTTCTCCCAACCATCCAAGAACAGTTTGGTGATGAACAATGCCTTTTCCAGCATGATGGAGCACCTTGCCATTAGGCAAAAGTGATAATTAAGTGGCTCGGGTAACAAAACATCTACATTTTGGGTCCATGGATAGGAAACTCCTCAGAACTTAATCCCATTGAGAATTGTGGTCAGTCTTCAAGAGGCGGGTGGACAAACAAAATCCCACAAATTCTGACAAACTCCAAGCATTGATTAGTCAGAATGGGCGGTCATCAGTCAGTATGTGGCCCAGAAGTAGATTGACAACATGCCAGGGCAAATTGCAGAGGTCTTGAAAAAGAAAGGTCAACAATGCAAATATTGACTCTTTGCATAAACTTAATGTAATTGACAATAAAAGCCTTTGACACTTATGAAATGCTTGTAATTTACTTCAGTATATCATAGTAACATCTGACAAAAAGGTCTAAAAACACTGAAGCAGCAAACTTTGTGAAAACCAATACTTGTGTCATTCTCTAAACTTTTGGCCATGGCTGCAGCGGGCTCTGCATTTTCAGAGTAGTATCATTGACTAGGTAGATTTTACACTGCTGAAGACTCACCATTTTCTTTGGCCCGGATTCCTGCATGGAGGAAATGCCCTGTCTCTTCAGGTACTCCTCAATCTTCTCATCATCCATGGAGTCTACTGGGACACTCCTCCACAGCTTCTGAAACTCTAACAGAACCATAAAACATCACATTAAACTTGCTACAGGGGTCAGTAAATTCCAGAAATAATGATACACACAAACCTATCTATGGTGGATGTACTGACAAAGTAGAACATGGTTTCCCATATCATCTCAGTGACTATTACAATGAGTGTGAGTGGGCTTGCACTGGCTCTATATGTGCTGATTTCTGTAAAGCTACAAAAAGGAAAAACAAGGACACTGTCACAATCAGTCAACAAACTGGGTGCCTGTGGAAGCTCAGGTCAGAGTTGTTGACAGTCCAGTATTAGGCAGGTGAAGCAGATGGCACTGTGCTCCTGCGTATTTATGAATTGTGAGCTATGATGTGATGACAGTGTATGTGTTATGTTGCACTCCAGGAATGAAGGGAGAGTGAATAGTGCCAGACGCTGCTTGGACTTGGTATTCCTGGTATTCCAGGATTAGTTAAGGGAGGAGATGAGTAACAGGAAACAAAAAAAATGTTTTAGCCACAACTCTTATCTAAGATATCAGTCATACCTTTTCCTTGTGCTACGGCCCTGTGTATACAGCGATACAAGTGCTGTACAAAAATGACAACGTCATGATGCCATTAGCTTTCAGGAATGTCGCTCAGGTATCTGCTACTGTTATTAGGCCTAAGCAATACACAGTGACTGTGGTGTAAATGTTACACGCTTATCTGTGAAATATACTTTACTACCATATTCCAAACATGAGTAATAAAGGTGTATGGTACGGTTTACATTTACAGCAATTTTAATTTGAGATTAATAAAATTATATTAATTTAAATTAACACAGGAATTAAAAAAACAAACAAACAAACAAACAAACAAACCACTGACTTAAAATATAAAACTAGATTCACTGGATTTAGCCAAGTATTCCCAGAATTGTTAGGTGTAGAGCAATCCTCTGATTTATCTAGAAAAACAGCAATTCGAGGAAGAAATCTCTTTCATTTTAATGGTCAGTAATACAACAATTCTGCAACAGCCAAGTGAGGCCAGGATATCATGAGGGATCTGCTGCCATCTAGTGGACAAATCTGAAACTATTACACTGAACAGCCACATGACGTTCAAGGCTGCCACCCCATATCACCATGAAACGACCCTGCATCCTTGCTAGTGTATAAGCTAATTCATCTTTGCATTGAACACCTGCACAAATCCCGCACACAGTATATGGAGGGCTTCATTTGTGCAATTTAATAAGAACCCCTATGGGGCAGCAAACTAAAATGCATGATGTAGAGGCAATGTAGAACGCTATCACAATGGCACATGGTCGGTACCACCTGTGCATCAGTTCTAATTGAAATGACCCTTTTGTGTGTATCTAATATTTGTTTATTATTTATTGGTAGACATTAGAAACCGCTCTCTTACCTTCATCGACAGTAAACTGGCAGCTTTTGTCATTGTAGAATAGGATCTTCTTTTTGTCTGGTCTTGTCACAAAAACAATCTGGTCTCCCAATGCCTTGTGGGAGGTAAAGTAGAGACTTTTATTAATGGCAGGCCTCTCATTCTAATAGACTTACAGAAAAAATAACAGTGTTAGTATTACAAATGGAAGCTCACATGCATATCATTTTTAGATACAATGTCCAAAATCATAAACCTTAAAGTGTGGACTATTTCCATCGCTAACCGGCTGTCTCCATTTCTGTGGAGACTTATTCATGTTCTCTGGAGTTTTCTAGTCAAGTTCTCAGTCAATGGGCATGGCTACAGACGCAGTGTGAAGGGCAGAGGGACAATGAACTGTCTCCTGGTAGACTTCTGACACCCAGGGGTAGTTCTTTCACACATAAGGATATTGGGCCTGACTGAGAGGCAGACGCAATGTTGATGTTTGCGGTGTTGAGTATGAGTCTCAATGCACACGCGCCAAGTTTCATTACTGATGGCGGTCGTAGTGAGGACTTGGATGCAGAGTGATTGACAGTCAGGGAGTGCTTGTGGGAGGTAACGAGGGGTGTGGCGACAAATGAAAGTCTGTACCGACCATTTCAGGGGGAAGTCTGTGTCTGCAACTGTGAATTCGTACTCAGTGGTTAAGGCTCTGGCAGCTTACTTCCGACGGACATTCTGAGCAACCACAGGGCTGTGTGCGCAAGCAGCGGACTTGAGCCGTCGATAGTGGGTGTCTCACTACAAAATCCCAGCAGCTGCAACATTTGCATATTTTCGCACAACCGTTGCATACGGGATCTGCGCCCACTGCTAAATCAGGCCTATTGTCACATAGCACTACATGAACGCTGATGCTTTTTTTTTTGCTGCTTGAATGTCACCATGGCAGCACATGGAGTTCTTTTGAACACGGAGTCAGCTTTTCAATTAAAAACAAAAACAATGGAGCATTAATGACATCAAAAAAATACCAGATAGCTACTGCTTAATTAACTTACAAAAGGAAAATCACAAGATGAGAAAGACTGTTCCCCTTTGCTACAGTTGTTTTATAGAAGAAGAAAAACAAACAAACAAACAAAAAAAGACCATGGTAGGGTAAATTTTATCTATGTGCATCCAAGAGTCTATTTAAAAAAATTAAATCACCATTTCTATGTCCTTACACAGCAGAGACTGAAATGAGCACATTTATAAATTCCCTTTATTGTTTCAAAATATATGTTGGAGAGATAGAGGGAAGATCCTGTTTCTAGACCATTACCTGTTATGGTCCTCAATAGACAGTGGTCCTGAAAGAGTACGTTAGGAGCCTGAAAGGTGGCCAAGTAGGAGTAGCAGAACATTCCAGAGAGAAGTCAGGATTGTCCTATATTGATATTATGGGTGAAAGTGCCATAGATGGTGTGAAGTGGTATCTGCTCCTGTCCCAGATGGAGAGGCAGAATTTAAGAAAGGGAATAAGGAGTAGTGGATATGAGTTATATTTTTTTTTAGGTAGTCACCAAATGGATGCAAGAAAATTCAATTTAAGTTTCAATGTACACAAACAATGTATTATGTTACTGCCACTTGGCTCAAATGCGTAGTAGAGTGCTCTGACCACATGCGAAAGAACAAACAGGAGCCCTTCAATACAGGAATGACAATCTCCTGATTAAGATGACAACTAGTAACCACGTTAGGCTGAAACCATGAGGTAGTGCACAACACTGCCCTATCAATGTGAAATTTCTGTATTAAGACATTCAGAAACTCGTTTAGCTGAAGCAGCTTTCGTTGTAAAAAAACCCCACAAATCTACAGTCTCCAAAAGGTTCAAAAGGCGAAAGCTGAGGAGCCGAAAGAACAAGGTCAATATCCCAGGTTTTCAAGGGAGGGACCTATGGAAGCTGAACACCCTATGCGAAAAGGACTTAACCTCTATATAAATATCAACCAATTTCTTTTGAAGACAGACCAATAAAAGTAGACAGCTCTACGTTAAGTACCTCTGGTGCAAGCCCATATCTAATCCAAATGGTAAAAATGAAAGAAGATGAGAGTCAGAAGGAGGAAGAATGTACACTCACACTAGCTTCTAGCCTAGATCATGGCCAGAATGACCTTCTGAAAACACTTTTTCTCTTGTGATCCTGAATTCAATAGCCATGGTGTCACAGCCAGCCGATGAAGGAACTGATGCAAACAAAGCGTTCTTGGGTGAGCAGATCTTTGCTCTGAGGAAGAATCCAACCAACTTCTGCCATGATTAGCAGATCGGAATACCAGACTAGCCTCAGCCAATCGGAGCTATGAACTGGAACATATTCTCTATTTGCCTTCTTTAGGACCCATGGGAGCGAAGGAAAGAGATATAACCGCTGAAAATCCCACAGAACAGTCACTGCATCCATTAGGGTTGCGTATGATTCCCTGGCCCAGAACCACTCTACCTTGTTTTATCTGGAGGCCATCAAATCTATTTTGGTTGCCCTCAGTGTTCCACAAAGAGACTAAACATGTGCAGATGTAGTGACCTCTCTCCCAGGAGAATTGAATGACATTCTGTTTCCCAAGTCTCCACTATCAGAATGAATGCTGCTGAAATCCAAAAGGTGACTGGACCTGGCCTAGTTCTTTAGAATGTTGATCTGAAATCTGTGAAAATGTAGTCTGGTTACTGAACTGATTTGAAAGAGATGACCATCTTTCCTAAAAGTTTCATGCAAAGGAGAACTGAGGCACTTTGGGTGTTCAACCCAGATATCGTCAACTCCTAATTTTGTCTTATGGAAAAGAAACCATGTAAATGTTGTTTTAAAGATTACCCCCAGGAATAACAGTCACTGACAGGGAACTAAAGCTGGGTACACACTGGGCGATATATCGGTAGTTCAAACGACAGGCCAATATATTGCGAGCGTGTTGGCGGTTGTGTATCACCGATGTCTGAGAACGACGTCTTTCACAGACATATAACTGCTTTGCAGCACAGCAGATGACTGCTAGTGTGTACGGGTGGTCAGCGAGCTGCCTGTACACATGCTGCAGGGACCGTCGGTGATTGACAGCTCAAGTGGACGGGCGAATTCAAAAGCCCGCAAAGTTGTGATATCAGGGAACACAGATCGAGCAGCCGATCGGTAATTCTGCATAGTTTACCTGATCGGCTGCTGTGTTGGCGGATCCGTCAGCACAGTGTGTATCCAGGTTAAGTTGGAAATTTTAAATCCATCCATGTGACTGCCGCAGGTAACTGTAAGACAGGTGAGCTGGCCTTGATAAGAAAATCATCAAAATAAGGGATATAAGTGATTCCGAGATGTTAAAGCCATCAGGAATGCCATTATTTTCGTAAATACTCTTGGTGATCTAGCTAAACTGAAATGCAGGGCCATGAAATGAAAGTGAAAGTTCTGGACTCGTTTCCCACCCATACTGTAACATGAATATACTCATTTGTTTACACCTAAAAATGCTAACTATTCTTCAGCTTCCATACCATAGATCAATGATTTTATATTCTTCATTGTGACTCACGCCTAAAATATGATCTGTAGGGATGATTAATGTACAATAATCTGGAATGAGCAGCCAGGCACTTGCATGTCCCAATTGTGTGTTTATTTTGTTTTGAGATGCTGATCAAAGGCAAGGATATTCCCTGCTGAGATGCCACACGTAAGCGGCCAACCCAAAAGGCTACGAGACAGCCAGTCTCCGCAATCTGTGATTACCCCCAGGGGGTCAGTGACATTTCATTGTAGCAAGGTGTGAAAGGAGCTCTTAGTTGTACAGTTTAGCCAGGATTCCAAAACTCCCTAGATCTCCTGCCTGCGCCCCCCCCCCCCCCCCCCCTCCCCACCTCCTAGGGCCACAGGCTACTGACTTAAAGGTATAATATTCTGGTGAAGCGGAACCGAAGAGCCACAGTGGGAGGGGGAATATCCCAGTCTAACTCTTGGTGGTGGCAGGATTTATGTTTTTGGTAATAAGGTAACCTGCAAACCCCAACCATCACAATCATCCATCTTAGCTAGCAATCTGAGTGCGGATGAGTTTGTGACATTCATCTTGAACATATCTACTCAAAGCCTCTTGTTTAAAGACTTTAGGTTCAAGATGGGACAAAATGTCTTGCCAGAGTTAGAATCAGAAAAACACTGAAGTATTACTCCTCATTTCTCTGCTACGGAGGGACTGGAGAACTAACTCCTGATGCAGCTAGGGAGGAAATGGTCTGTGAAAGAGCCACTTTCTTTCCTTTGTCTTTTGAAAAATCTGTAGAATTTTTTTTTTGTTATGGGTGGTGGTCCTAGGTGATTGCGTCTCTTCTCTCCATAATTCCGGTAACCCAATCCTTTCCGAACAATAATGTCTCCACTTTTCCTGAAATAGAAAACAGGCTCCCACCTCAGTTAAAGCTGATTGGTTCCTCTCCATCATGTGTTCTGCTTATCTAGAGACCTGGGCCCTTAACACATACAAAACTCTCATTGAATGCCCTGGTCTGTCTGCTTTTACATTCCCTGAAGTATGTATGACTCCCTGTTACTTTCCGCCGAGGTCTGTGAATGAAAACTTCCCCAATAGGAACAAAACCTGGATCCCGTGAATGTGTGGAACTGCTTGCTGGGAGAAAAGAGGATTTATGGTCTTACCTTGTTACATCCTTTTTTTTTTTTTTGACTCCATAGGGGGCACAGGGAGGATGATGGGTTTAGCCTGGAGAGGAGAGTCTGGGCACCAAACAGTTAATTCCCAGCAGCCCAGGGCCCCCTTTCCTCTATCCCCCATCCATGGCCAGACAGTTAAATTAGCAAGCCCATGACAAGGAGAGAAGAAAAAAAAGGGAGACGAAAGATCGGTACATGCACAGAGGCAAGGTGCGCGGAAAAAAACGGTATCACAGTAACTAACCCTTGCAAGCCTCCACTAAGGGGCACACGGAGGACGATGGGATGACCTAAAGCAATTCCCCTGTAGGAAGGGATGTTCCTGAGCAGCGCTAAAAACCTGGTACCCCAAGGCTGCATCTGCGGAGGACAAGGTATCAAAGGCATAGAAATGGATGAAAGTATGGGCTGAGGACCGCGTGGCAGCCTTACTAAGCTGTTCTGCAGAAGCACCAGGTTGAGCTGCCCACGAGGCTGCCACTGACCTAGTGGAATGATCAGTTACCACGGCAGGGGTAGGAAGATCCGCCGCAGAGTAGACGTGGCATATAATCAAGAGGGACCACATGGCCAAAGTCTGTTTAGAAGGCGTCCAGACCCGCTTGTGAAAATTATACAAGACAAACAGAGAATCTGCGGAGATCTTGGATCCTGTCTACATAAATCTGGAGAGCCCTCCTCCGGTGAAGAACCCGGTACAATGAAAACTGGTACCTCAATCTCCTGGTTAATGTGGAATAGAGATACAACCTTGGGTAGGTAATCCAAGAGAGTCCTCAAAACAGCCCGATCCGAATGGATGATCAGAAAGGGGAAGCAACAACACAAGGACTCGAACACTCGACGGGCCGACACAATGGCAATTAGGAAAACAATCTTTCATGTAAGTCAACAAATGTCCGCCATATCTAAAGACTCAAAAGGAGCCAACCGGAGATCCCGAAAAACTGATATGAGATTCCATGGAGCCACTGGAGGAACAAATGGTGGCTGCACATGGAGGAAGTCCTGAAAGAAAGTCCATAAATCTGGTAAGAGTGCAATTTTTTGCTGAAAAAGTACAGACAGGACGAAGAACCATACTCTCACAGAAGAGGGCCTGAGGCCCAAACCCAGACCAGTCTGCAGAAAAGAGAGGATTCTTGAGAGCAGAAAGGACTGAGGATTGAAATCTCTGGCCGAACAGGACACAAAGTAGGTCCGCCAAACACTGTGATAAATCTTTGCCGAAGAAGGCTTCAAGGCATTAAGATAAATTAATGTACAGATGACTCTCCTGGAAAACCCCTTTGCTCTCAGCACGGATGTCTCAAGAACCACATAGTCAAAACTAGACGGGCCAGTGCCGGATGGAAGCACAGACCCTAAAAAAAGAAGTTCCGGCCGTAGAGGTGCTAAGATGTAGTAGAGGCCCAGAAGATCTGCGTACCACACCTGCTGTGGCCAATTCTGAGCCACTAGGTTCACCTAGTGGCTCCGAATTTAACATTACTGAAAACCCACTGGATCATAGAATTTGGAGGAAAGAGGTAGATGAGCGGGAATGTCCACAGGACCGCCAGAGCATCCACCAGGAATTCTCCGGGATCCTTGGTGCTGGAACAGTATCTCGGTAGTTGGTGGCTGTGCTGGGACGCAATCATATCTATGCCTGGTAGGCCCCAACGGCTAACTAGTAAATGGAAGCCGTCTGGATGAAGAGCCCACTCATCTGAATGAACAACCTGGGAGCTTAGGAAGTCTGCTTCCCAATTCTCAGCACAGTGAAGGATGCAACTGACCTCCGTCATGGTGCCACGAATAGAGTTCCGCCCTGGTAGTTTAAGTAGGCGATGGCTGTCGCGTTGTCTAACTGCACCTTGATTGGATGCCCCTGGAGGAGTGGCTGAGCCAAGCAAAGAGCCCAGAGTTCCAGGATATGAATGGATAATCGGCTCTCCCGAGCTGTCCACCGTCCCTGGTCCAACGTCTGCTGAGAAAACACCACCTCCCACCACCAAAGACTTGCATCTGTGATGAGCAAAACCAAGTCCTAGATCCAAAAGGGGTGACCCCTGTTTAGGTGGGACCGGTGTAACCACCACAAGAGGAAGTGACGAACCCCCTGCGAGAGAATGATCGTCTGTGCTCTGAGATGCAGATGGGATTTGTTCCACCTTGCCAGACGAATTTCGCCCCTCGGACATCAGGAGACTAGGCCAGTTGAAGATGGTTGTCAATATAAAGCAAGATTCTGATGCTCCTTTGAGAAAGGTTCGCTGTTTTGACCGACATGATCGTCGTGAAAACTTGAGGAGCTGTGGACAGTCCAAATGGGAATGCCTGAAACGCGTAGCGATCCGACTGCACCGCAAATCTGAGGAAGAGCTGGTCGCTGACTCAGATGGACGCTACAGGCGGCACTGCTGCATAGATTCTGGCTATACGGTGCCATTCTTGGCCAGATGAGGCTAGTAGAAAAAAGCTCAGAGGGCCAGACCAAATGATTCTGAGGGCCTTATAAGGCCCCCAGGCCTGAGGTTCCCCATCCCTGCTGTAGAGGCTCTGCCAGCCACCAAGATAGAATTTCAACAGCTACCATAAGTAAAATAAAAAGTCTACTATCCCTACCGTACCAACTCTTCTTCAGTATTACAGATTAAGTACAAAAAAACCCCAAAAATAAACTAACTACACAAAGCATTAATATACACCAACTTCCCACAGAAAAAAAAAAAAAAAACACTGAAAACTGGGTCCGCAGGAATAATGTGGTTGGAGAGATCCAGGCACCAAACAGTTAAAGCTTTCAGCTCCCAGGATGCCTCGGGTCCTCCTCCATATATCCCCAACACCTAGCCACAGGCATTCAGTTAACAAGCATCAAGGCAGGAGAGCAATTGTACATCAGGAACACTGTTACACAAAATGAGGGAATCTGTGACCGAAAGAAAAAAATTACCCAAACACCTTAGGATCATACTTTCTGTGGGAACACCACTGACCAAAAGAATGCCAAACCCTGTAATAGATGCAGGTAGAGGCAGGCTTTCGTGCCCTAAGCATCATCTGATATACAGAACTGGAAGAACCTTTTACTCTTAAGATGGAATATTTAAGAGCCACGCCGTCGAGACAAGGTAAATCCGGATGCTGGCAGGGATCCCGCGTTAGCAGATCCTGCCAAAGAGGAAGAGGATACGGACTGTATGGATAGATTCTGTATGTCGGTGAACCAATGACGTCTGGGCCAAGCCGGAGCCACCAGTATTACTGTTCCACCTTCCTGCTTGAATTTCCTGAGAACTCTTGGGAGGAGGAAAATCGGAGGAAAGAGAAATGCCAGCCTGAAGTCCCATCTTACTGCCAGTGCGACCACAAAGGCTGCCGATGGGTCTCTGGACCTGGACCTGTACCTGGGGACCTTGTGGTTGTGACGTGATGCCATGAGATCTATTTCTGGCAGACCCCACTTGCTTACCAGGAGCTGAAACACTCCCAGATGGAGAGACCGTGTATGTCTTGACGACTTAGGAAGTCTGCTTCCCAATTGAGTACTCCCGGTATGAATACTGCCGAGATGGCCGGAAGATGTCGTTCTGCCCAAATCAGCATCCTTGTCACTTCTTTCATGGCTGCATAACTTCTCGTGCCTCCCTGATTGAGGTAGGCCACAGTAGTCACGTTGTCGTACTGGATCTGGACCGGCCTGCCCTGTAGCAGGTACTTTGCCCTGACAAATGCTTTGTATACTGCTCGCAGTACCAAAACGTTTATGGGCAGATGACTTACTTGATTTGTTAATCTTCCCTACCCCATACGCGAAGACTGGCGTCCGTGGTGAGAAGCACCCAATTTGGAATCCAGAATGGGCGCCCTTTGTTCAGATGATCCTTTGTCAGCCACCACAGAAAAGAGTGACAAACCTCTGGAGTGAGAAGGCTCCTTCGAGACTTTATTAGATGACACTATCCGTTCCACCTGGGGAGAATCAAATTTTTGCAGAGGCCTGGAATGGAACTGAGCATACCCCCACTATGTTGAAGGTGGATACCATTAATCCCAGGACCTGCATTACTAACAGAATGGATACCCTTCGCTTGTGCAGCAGCTTGCGTATTTGCAATGATAGGGCTGCAATCTTGTTCTCTTGCAGAAATACCCTTTGTGCCCAAGAATCCAGAAGAGCTCCCAGATGTACCACCTGCTGTGTTGGAGAAAACAATGATTTTTTTCCAACTGATGATCCAGCCGTGCTTTTGTAGGCAGTCCATAATCAGTTGAAGATGGTTTTGTAAAACAACAGAGTCTGCGCCAATATCGGAAGGTCGTCCAGATATGGTAGTATTCTGACGCCCTAACGTCTGAGATAGGCCATCATGACCGCCATTATTTTGGTAAATACCCGGGGGGCCGTAGATAGGCCAAAGGGTAGTGCCTGAAATTGGTAATTCTGCTGAAGAACAGCAAACCGTAAAAATTGTTGGTGGGATGGCATAATAGGAACATGCAGAAATGCATCCTGAATGTCCAGGGAAACCATATAATCTCCAGGCTCCATTGCCAAAATAATTGACCATACAGTTTCCATGCGAAACTTGGGTACATGGATAAACCTGTTGAGGGTTTTTAAATTTAGAAAAGGACGATGATCCCCATTTGGTTTCTGAACCAAGAATAGATTGGAATAATAACCCCTTCCTTGTTGCAACACAGGAACCGGGATTATTACCCCCCCACCTGCAGCAGGGAGTGAATGGCTTCCTGAAGGTTCAAGGCCTCTGATGGAGGATCTGTGTAAAAAACTTCTGGGGAGGATGCCTCCTGAAAGTGAGTGCATACTCCTGAGAGACCACTTCTTGGACCCAGGCATCTGTTGTCTGACGCCATTAATCCACAAACTGAAAAAGTCGGCCTGCCACCCTGGGATCCCCCAGGAGGAGGCCCACCCCATTGGGTCGAGGGTTTGTCGTCCGGTTTAGAAGCTGGACGTCTTGCCGGCCCAGACCGCTTAGTTTGCCGCCTTGTAGTCCTGCGAAAACTAGACGGCTTAGAAAAAGACTGTTCCCTTGCTCGTCCCCGAGGGCAGAATGACCGAAAAGACACCTGCCTAGACATTATTGTAGCCATACATGGCAGGCCTGCTGACTTTGAAGCCGCCAGAGTAGCTATTATTTTGTCTAACTCTGCTCCAAAAAGTACTTTGCCATAGAAAGGTAAGACTTCCAGAGCCTTCTTCGATCATGTATCAGCTTTCCAGGATCTTAACCAAAGGGCCCTGCGTGCCACTATTGAAGCTGCTGATGTCTTAGAAGCTAAAATTCCAGCATCTACTGCAGCTCCTCCCAGATAGGAAGCTGCTTCCCCTATAAGGGAGATATACACCATCTGTTTTCTGGTAGCATTTGGTGTAGAGTCTTCCAATACCACCATCCATTCTTCAACAGCTTTGGCTACCCAGAATCCAGCCATAGCTCCCAATGATGAAAATATTGCCTTAAGACATGCTTAAATTTTCCTATCTATGGAATCCTTCAGAGAAGATGCTGATGGCATAGGCAATGTAGCATTTCTGATTAAATGTGTCACATGAGCATTCACAGCAGGAGGTACCTCCCATATAGTACATACAGAAGCTTTGAAAGGATACAACGATGTTATTCTTTTATTTACATAAAACAGTTTGTCCGGGTTACCCCATTCCTCTTCCAAAACCTCAGTGAGCTGTTGAGATATAGGAAACTCAGTTTTGGCCACCTGCCGGTGGCGATTAAACACTGGAGCCTTCTTACTATGAGCTGGTTCATCATCCTGAATATCTAGGATTGATTTAACCCCCCTCACCAAAGAAGGAACATCCACTGTGGACGGATGGTCCTCCTCCCCCAAGCTAGACCCTGAAGAGGTACCTTGCGCATCATCTGCGTCTGAATCCATATGTTGAGCAAACTGATAAAAAGATAACTTGCGCTTAGGCAACTTAGTAACTACTGGTCTGCTTTCAACATTAGATGGTGCCATACTCTGACTAGAATGGCCATAAACGTCCTTCCAGGAAGGATGCATAGGAGGTGCAAACATGGCATGCTGTGGACACCCCATCCAAGGATGCATTGTGGGAGCAGCCATACTCCACAAACTGCTTCATTACCTGGGACAAAGAGGACACCCAAGATAGCTCTTGTTCAGGGACAGGTAAAGTGAACTGGTGAGGTGGCTCTTTATAACAGATAACACAAAAACCATACTTTACATCCTGAGGGGACAAACAGGCCATACATGACTTACATGAAGCCAGCCTAGACTACCCCTCCTGTTTCCCTTTATCTTTTGACATGGCAATAAAGGCAACAAACACAATATTATGAAACATCCTTCACAAAAACTTAATGAATGTGAAGTACTCACAGAAAAACCTCCACCCCAAAGGGATGGAGAGAAAAAACAGTGATAGTTATAATTGACAGACAGAAATAAAAAGTAGTGTGTTAATAGAGCAGCTAGCAAACAGTCATATACAATGCATATGTAATATAATTACAATCAACTCTAAATCAACTATACAAACACCAGGAATGGTAGCACTATATACCTTAACCAAGGCAGAGGTATACAGGGAGACTGACCCAAACATTCCTGAGACTAACAGCTACAGCAGCGCACTGATAGTGGACCGTGAGCATCTCATATACGTGGAGGGTAGGCGAGGCAATCCAGACGCGCAAAACCCTTCGTAGGGACTGCGTCTGGGTCAGGGGAGGAGTTGCCAGGGGAGCGCCTACCTCCCCTAAGCTGCATCAACCAGCCGGGTAAACTGGCCTCATGGCAGCAGAACTGCGCCTGCTGCCGATTCCCGGCGTCAGACGATAAGACCCTGGCGGTCTAGTGAGGAAGCGGGCGAGTCTCCAGCGCCAGAAGCAAGGACTGCCGCCAGTGATTCCCCATAAGCGAGGAATCGCCTTACCGGACATCTCCGTGCGTCCGGTTGCAGTCTGGGTCCCAGCATCGCTGCTAGCAAGCTCAGCCGGGACCCACCGGAATCACCAGCCCTGTTATTGGTGTTGTGGCCCAGCGGAGGTAGATGGAGTCGCAGTACATGCGTCTCAATTCAGACGCTTAGTACTGCCAACCCAAAAACATAGAAATAAAATAAAACAGAAAGTAAAAGCTTAGGACTGCCTGAGTCCCCTGTTACAAAGGTGCGTCTTAATCCTGCCGCACCAAACGAACAACTGAATGCCTGTGGCTAGGGGCGGGGGATATATGGCAGAGGACCCGAGGCATCCTGGGAGCTTAAAGTTTTAACTGTTTGGTGCCTGGATCTCTCCAACCACATTATCCCCATGGGATCCCTATGGACCCTGAAGAAGAAACAATGACTAACGTTACAAAACAGGACAATGAAGTAGTTTATAAACATTTAGCGATTATAATACTGAAATAAGCAGCAGGAACTAAGGGTTATGTGTCATTGTAGGGAGTATGGAATAGATTATAGTATACATAAGAGAAGGAATAGTACTTGAGGGAAGAGAACCCTATTCGTGAGAGGCAGACATGAAGGGGTGACATACTGTAGATCACAGGTTCTCAAACTCGGTCCTCAGGACCCCAAACAGTGCATGTTTTGCAGGTCTCCTCACATAATTACTAGTGAAATAGTTAGCTGCACCTGTAGATCTTTTAAAATGTGTCCTGCTGGGTGACCTGCAAAACGTGAACTGTGTGGGGTCCTGAGGACCGAGTTTGAGAACCACTGCTGTAGATGAACCAACTACAGGCAGCTAAAGCTCCACCCATGAGTCCTAATGGGATCTGATACAGGTGGAAAAGCTAGGACTGCAGGAGTTTGACACATCAGTGCACCTGCATACCCAGAAACAGGCATTTTTGCACTGCACTTGAAAATTTAATAATCATCATATTACAAAAAAGTTATAAAAAGAAACACTGGCTACAGGTCATAACTCATTATGTGAAAGCCACATTACAATAGAGAGGAACCAGATACCTTAATAGCTTTCTGTGCATTGGGAAGTCCTTCTTCTATGTCTTCCAGCAGGATGCCCCCAAGTCCTCTCTGATCATGCTTGTCCAGGAGTCTCAGAAGTGCCTTCTTGTCTTTTAAATTATACTTCGGTTTGAAAGCATATCTACCATCACTTATTTCAATTTTTGGGTTGTTTACCAGAGCCTAAAAGAGAACAGAAAAGAAACTTCAAAAACCAGATCAAATACATTCACTGGTTGCACAATATATGCACTACCGGTCAAAGGGTTTACAACACTCCCATTTTTCCAGTTTTTATTGAAATTTATGCCTGTTAAAACCTCTATGTACTTTGAAAATGAAAGCATACAAGATAAATAATGGGAGGAAAAAAATAAGAATAGAATCATGTTTAAGAAAACAACCTAAATTTTGACTCCTCCAAGTGCTTTCTCCAATGGTTGGTCAAATATTGTATGGGATTCTTCCCAATACTTGCAGAAGTTCCAACGAACTTGCAGGTTGAATTGGTTTCACCCTTCTTTCCAGTTCATCCCGAACCAGCTTGACTGAGTTTAAGATTGGAGGCTGTGCTGGCCATTCCATGATTTGAACCCTACTGTTTTGTTCTTTTCCTCGAAGCTCTGACACAGCCTGCAGGTATGTTTTGGGTCATCATTTTGCTGTAGGATAAACCCTTGTCCAATGAGACCAGAGGGTACTATATGGCACTGTAAAATGCTGTGGTAGCCCTTTTGGTTCCGGATGCCAGTTTTTCTATGCAGGTCGCCAATTTGAAATTCAACAAAAGAGGTCCAGACCATGACATTTTCTCCTCGATGTTTGGCAGTTGGTGTCACACAATGAGGAACCATACTTTTGCCTACTTGATGGTGTACAAAAACCTTGTGCGATGAACCAATGATTTACATTTTTGATTCATCAGTTCATAAGACCTTCTTAGTCTTCAGTAGGCCACTAGCAGTGCTTCATGGCCCAGGCAAATTGATTTTCCATTGCTGCAGAACAGCTGTAAGTTCTTAACCCATTAATTGTTCCCTGAAAGAGACATTTTTTACAACTTTGAAATTAAAATTATTATTAAGTTTCTGCTTACCTCTTACCTTTGTATCACTTCAGGCTATCCAATCAACTTGAATAGCTTACATTTTATTAAAAAGTGGAAAAATGGGGTTATTTTAAAACTTTTCCAGTCTGTCTTGAAATAAATATATTTTTTAATACAGGTGCACCACCGTTTCCCGGCATGACAGGACGGACCCCTGCAGGGTGCCAATAATATTAAATCTATTACTATTATTATCATCATCATTACACCCAATTCACCAGGGGTGTGGGGAACAGACTTAATGATATGGGCACTAGGGCTGGGTATAACCAGGAGGGGGACCGAATACATTTCCTTCCGGGCCAGACCCCCTCCCCCTCCTAGTGATCTAGGGCTGGTTGGAATTATGTTGGACAGATCTCCCCTCTATGATGGTTCCACCAGTTCTAGCTGGACAATACTAAAAAGACTAGTGCTGGGTAGAGGATTTTTTGTTCGGGGGGGGGGGGGGTTGTTTATTTGGCGGTAACACCCACACTATTTGTCCTCCCAATATTTTCGCTACCAACCTAGGTTCAAGGCCTAGGGATAGATATCAATTTGGGATGGGTGAGTCTACGTCATTGTAATTTTTCACAGTTTGATTTTTTTCATTAAAAAGCCTACATAGACTTGTGCAGTGCTTTCTACAAGTGAGCTTGTGAGAGGCAGGTCATTTAATTTAATCTGGTTTGAACCCACAGCTTATTGAATCTAGGTTTCCTATGCTTATATTGGAAAACACAGTAATAATGCTTCGATAGTGAATTGTTTGTCAACAAAAGCCAATATCCTGACTGTAAAGGAGAAGAACTGCAAAGACTGAATAACTGGTAAAACTTAACAGGTGAATTGAGTATACAGAAACACATTAATGGCATTTATTATACAAACAGAAATTTAAAGCAATGTTATGTACCATGAAAGGTCAATAAAGCTATGTACTATGGGCCCGATTCAGACCCACTCGGCTCCGTCGCGCGCATGCGTGAGACCCGCATAGCGACGGGCAAGCCGTCGCTATGGGTCTCGCTACAAAGGGGGCGTGCTGTCTATGTTGAGTGACAGCACGCCCCCTTTGGTGGGCGTGCCGGGGGCGTTGCTGCCCAGACGGAGGCGTTCCCATGGGAACGCCTACAGTCTGGGGCCGGCCCCACTGACATCACAAATGATGTCAGTGGGAGTGCTTTTGGCTCTGATAAAGCCAAAAGCACTCCAGGGCTTGCGTCAACGAGACCCTACCACAAGGGTCTCGTCACAAGCCCGATGGTCGCGATGGTCTTGACCATCGCGACCATCTTTTTGGCTGCTCGTTATAGCTGTGGGTGGTCACCCACAGCTATGCGAGCGGCCGGGAGGCCGCTCTAAAAAAAAGAGAAGGAGGGCACTGATTCAGAGCAAGCGCTCTGAAAGAGCGTCAGGCTCTGAATCAGGCCCTATGTTAGGCAATGTGAATTGGTGCATATAGAAGTATCATTTAGGATCCAACTGTCAGTACAGCCAGTATAGTCACTGTAAATGGTGTGATTTCCACGAAAGGATGGACTGGTTTGAGAGAAAATAAACTCAAATAAAACAATGCAAAAGCAGATAACTATTTTTAGAGCTGGAAAATACTATTAATGTTTTTAGAATGTACTTGTCATATGCAATCTACATATCAGTAAAAAGAAGGACCTAAGAAGAGAATACGTATTTTCCAACAAGCAGCTCATGTGGAGATCTACAGATCAATACTGTGGTTTTCTAACCAATGCACAAGAGATCAGAACGAGGGTTATTCCTGCACAAAGAGAGGAGTGGTCTACGCCTGCAGGGTTCTATTCAAATGAAATACTTTGGCCACAAAGATTTGTTTTATTATTATTATATAGAAGGAATGGAACTTGTAGGAAATCTGCACAGTCTTTCAGTCACACGATTGCTGATCTGAATATCTTTTGTGCTACGAAAACCTGGTCTTTGAAGCAGTGTATAACTCATTTTGAATTATGAAATACATAAAATCTGCATGTAATTATGCCTATTTAGAGTGTAATAGTGGAGATGTGTGCTTTTTACATGAAAGAGGGCTATTCTGTGAGGAAATAAAGCACTGAGCACGAATGTTGCTAAAAAGAACAATAAAGTAATTAGAATTTTGTTTGCTGACATTCGGTTCATATTAAAACACAAGGCTGAATAATGCTGAGGTCACGTTCTCATTTTGGATGTCTATTCTGATAAATAAGTGATTACAAGCTTTCCTGCAGCATATAGGTAGTCACTGCAATGACTGGTAATAGGTGGGACCCTTACCTCAGACATGAGCCATTGCTTCTGCTTGATCCCAATGTCAAGGTGCTGTGTTTCATCCAGTATTTCCTCCAGTGACAGCGGATGTGTGTCCCCTCGCTGGTGCCGTGTCTGCATAAGGTACCATCTTACAGGTTTAGTCATTTCTCTGCTATGAACCTTTATATTTATATGTACATCTGACTTGCAACTTTTAAAATTTTTCCTGAAACCTTCTGTGCTTTCCATCCATCTATTTACATCATCGGGGAGTGTGGCTTATTACCTTTGTACTCACACAATAGGCCCTGCCTTCTGCATTGGACACATTAGTACCCAGAAGGGAGCTTTGTGCTGTATTCAAGGGCAATGCAAATAAACAAACCTGATTGAAGATATAAAAGGCATACAAAGGGGCATTAAATGGTAAAGTAATATTATTTAGCAGTGTTTATAAAAGTAAATAAATGAAAGTGAAAGGTGCACTTGAGCTGTGAGAAGAGCGCTGCACCTTGTTACCGTATAACAAAGGCCCTGACACAGAGATGCATGCAATATCCATGGCAGGCGCAGTGGAGCGATTTGTTGCTACTGAGCATGGACCAAAGTCGCACTACACACGCGCAGTGTTTACTTTACTCGCAAAGTGAGAGAGAGGTAATCTGCTTTGGGGAGGTAACGTAGCATATTTTCTCAAGTCCGCTGTGAACAGAATCGCAGGCATGACAGGGATTTGTGTCCACCTTTGAATCATGCCCAAGTAACCAAAAAAGGTGGTAAGCTCTAACTACGTTAGTCATAGTGACTTCCCAACTCCTGCACTAAATGTAAAGCTGGTAAACGTGTTCTTCTAGTATCATGTGTTTCAATTGGAAAAGTAGTATTTACAGAAAAGGAATATTGTATCCCTTGTGATTTAGGGAATTATGCTTCATGCAAAGTCTATCCCTTAAGGTGACTATCCACTAGATGACCTGAAAGACTGAATGACTAGCATTCAGACCTTCAGGTCGCCGAGGTGCGGTGCCCACACTGAACGTCATTCAGTGCAGGAGTCCGACCTCCTATATCTGAACATGCCAAACCTTATGTCAGGTTGACGGGCATGTTCCTGTAAGTAGTCGGGGTCGTCAAGGACCCAGCGTGCACGCGCATCGCTGGTCCTTGCCGGCTATCCATTAGACAACTTTGTGAACAATGCGACCAATACCTCCTGGTTTTGGTCGGATCGTTCTAAAAGTCGTGTAATGGATAGGCCCATTAAGGCTTATTCTTCATTTCTCCCCCCTTTTTAGCTTTTGCATATTGTGCCTTCTTTAATGTCTGCTTTCATATCCTATTACCCAATGGTGGATACAGAAAAAACTGAGAGGGAGCACCATAATCGGGTAGGGCAGTACTAGTGGAGGGGGTGATGTAAAGTCGGTAGCCACACGCCTGCTGTGAACATAGGCTTGGCCTGTAGTTGTGGAGGACACAACCTCATTAATTGGTGACCTGTGATATTCCAATACAAAATATTTGACCTTGCGGTCCTGGCGCATACACCTAATGCTGCCTCACACAACTGCCAGGTGTGACATACTGATATTCACACTGTTATACACCCAGAGCATCGCAGTGACCGCCATACAATACAGAAAGCATCCCAAGGACCCCTATACAGTACATTGAGCATATTGTGCTAACTGAGAGAATATATATATATATATATATATATATATAATTACATACATACACACACATATATATATATATATATATATATATATATATATATATATATATACACACACACACACACACACACACATATATACATACGTATACCATCTCTGAAGAAAAATATATACATATTTACCTTCATGTAGTTGACAATTTTTGCAAGAACCCCGAACTTGTAGTTAGAGCTCCCAGAGAGACCCTTGAGGTTAAATGATCCGTTACTGCCATCTGACAAAGAAGCATAAAGTTTAGTCTCCATAAACACGAATTGTGTAGCCATGTACTACCTTTATTTATAAACATGTGTATTATGCATCTTATGAAGAAGCACACTGGCCAGCGCACAAAACTGCAAAACTCTGAAAGTGAGCTGCGATGTGCGGAGAGGTGCACTTGTAAATATCACATGAATAGTCCAACCTCATGAACTTCAATTTTTCTACTAAAACACTGCTCGATTTAGACAAATTTACGAGTGAGGGGGCATTGAGGCTCTATATATTACATGTCACTGTGTGTATGTGAGACACTGCTCGCATGAGCCTGCCAATGCACTTCTCAGCTAAATTCTGGCAGGGGTTACATCCCAGCATTTCCTTTTAATAGGATGCACGTAAATGGAAAGGAGCATGTATAAGTGCACTTTGCCCAACGTAAATACAACATTCATACACACAAGTAAGAAATGCTGAATTTTAGGAGATACTATGAAATAGCCCAAGAAAGGGTGTTTCTCAAGTGGTTTAATATTGGACTGGATTCCAATCTGATGTTTATACTTTTGCACTAACAGTCTCTTGAGATGTATCCTGCTCCCCATAAACGTAGGCACACAGCAAACCATACTAACACAGTTTCACGTTTGGACAGATGCCCCCAGAAACTAGAAGAGCGCTAGCCAGACAATAGGCCTGATACAGAGATGGACGCTAATGCGATTGCAACTACGAAAATAAACAATGGGTGCAGAGATCAGCCAAGCATTGGGGCGCCCACTGCTGCCATCTCATCTGTGTGCAACTTAGCTTACCAGCATAAATATCGGTAACAATGACGCACATCGAGCAGCCCTCTTGCCCTTGTGGCAGGTCTAACAGCCGCAAATACTGCAGCTCTGCTCGCATGCTGAGCGCTATCATGCAGCGAATGCAATCGCAATGGTAAATTTATGCACGACCATGAAAAAGCGTGCAAATAGTCAGGCACGCCTGCGTTTTTCTGACCACGCCCGAAGGCTGACCACCTGTCACTCACTTTGCCAGTGAAACCTCTATGTGGACATAATTGCAAAATAATCGCGCCACATGCATATTGTGACTTATATGCATGCGCACTGGCAAACAATCGCTCAATCTGTGTAAATATTGCCATTGCGTCCATCTCTGAATCAAGTCCAATATACGCATACTAATGCAAACCAATGAGCATCCAATGTGTACTGTACAAAGTTGAATCTGTACAAAAAAGCAACATATTAGTTGATGACTACTGTGAGTGTCTTTAATAAATGGACAGCCTGGCTGTAGATAGATTTATATTCCACTAATCTGCTATGCACGTCAATGAACGCTATACAGCGTCCAAAGTAACTTGGGGCTAGCATGCATGTACTGTCCTAATTGTTTTCCAGTAATTCCTGACAAGCTAAAATGTCTATTCACACTTTGGTCAGTAAAGAAAATAAACACACACAAAACATATGGCATTATTATGCAGAAAGTAGATAACTCATAGCTACCACACAGAATTAAACAAACCCTTCAAATTTACCAAATCTATTTTTGAACAACAAAATAAACAAATCCCAAAGAACACGGATTGTACTAAAAAGCTGTAGCCCATGCATCTCCTCTCACAAATTAAGAAACAAATGCATTTTAACAGAGGGCTGAGAAGAAGACAAACACCCCCAGAAAAGCAGCACAGACACAGCAAGCATCCCCTGTGGGGTTGCTCTGTCCTTTGGGTGGAGGGATGTGTTGCTAATGAAGCAGTCTGCTCGCTGCATTCTGCACTGTCCAATGGCAGCCAAGCTCTGTCTCAGCTACACTGTGCTGAGCAATCCAGACACAGCAGCTCAACAGACCCTGGCAGCTTCTCGTACAAGGTAGGTTCAGAAAACCACACATATTTGCTATACGTTTTATCCAGGATTGTGCAAATGGCAGTCATTCTGCCTCTTGTTTGGCTGCAGAGTGACTGTGCTGCTGTGGGGAAGGGTAAATGAAATATTTAGCTTGCAGCCGGAATGTGGTCCCTTTCTTCCCTAGCATGGCTCACGCCCCGTTCAGTCAGTCAGGCGTTCAAACATTTCAACATATGCAGGCTTCAGAGTTCATCATAAATGCCATAGAGCAGGATAAAATAGATGGCTGAGAGACCTCCTCCAGCTCACAACAGATTTACAGCACAGCTGAGGTATGACAATTCTACATGATCATGGTACAGCCTCTAAATACAGTTATGTCAGCTATTTAGACTGATACATTGCTGTTTGGATGCTGGCAGCTTCTTTTTAAGCCATTACACAAAGGTTATTATATTTCTGTCTGGCAGCATTTAAAACTACAGGATCGCAGCCGACCACAAACATATGTTTTCTCCATGATGTGAGATATTGATACAATAGTCTCCCTCGCCCTCAAATCCTATTTGACTTTATTGTACTATAGCAAGTAATAGATCACTGTGATGTTGTCAAATTGCAGTTGTATCCCCCCACTCCCCAGTGAGCAGGATGATGAGGTCTTATCTCAGGAAGTAGCGTTTATTCAGACCTTTCCTTTGTAATATACTACAGAGATCCAGAGAGTCAACTGATGTCACATACAGGGTACAAATCATAGACAATGCACCATCAAAAAGTTACACTATCATATACCATGACTGTTACACCAGGGCCTTGCTAAGTGGAACTGGAACAGCAGCATTACAAGCGTTGGTGTACAGTACTCCTAGAAGTGAAAGTAACGTCCAGTAGCTTAATTAGAAAAGGGAAATACATGTATTGTAGCTTGGAAGTTGCAGGGTAGAAAAAAAATTATATTTATTGTCCAAGTGCTACGTGTTTAAATGTGAATGCTTGTTTTTGTTTTCTTGCAGTTTTTATTGTGAGCTGGAGATTAAGATGAGCTTTATTGTCTTATCTTCTCTAAATGTGTGCATATATGCAGCCATATCAACATTATTATATATAGTTATACAGTTAGCAAGGCTGAACAAAACAAAAAACATCACGTTCAACCAATTTATCTACACAGTGATAAAAAAAAACACCTAATCCAACTACTGAAATACTAGCTCCATTGGTAAAGCATTGCACAGCCTGATTCAGTCTGAGTGGATGCCGTCCTATCACAGCACTAGGCATGATTATCTCAAACAAATTAAAACAAATGTACCTATCGTTTCATACAGTGTTTCTTTAATTTACTATTGTGCATAAAGCATATTTATATTTAAACATAGCTTAAAATAGGATCTGCTCATCCATTTTGTGCAAATAAATGTCATTTTGCCCACATAAGTATTAGTCCTAGGTAGCCACAGCCAGTCTAACAAAAAAATGGGTCTCACGGGAAGATATCTAACTACTATGCAAGGCTGTACAAACATGATGGGCCTGCATAAACAGCAAATACAATAATTAACGGTCAGGTTAATTGTAGAACTGTAATTAAATGTATTTTACGTTCAAAAGCACTTCACTTAGAAAAATAAATGAAACAAAAACCAATCATATAAGTGTCTCTTTTAAACAAACTATATTTCCAAGTTTTGATATTTACGATGTTAATTAGGCAAGGGGAATTATTGTAAATAGGCTGATTGGTCACTGTAAACTGCTTCTGTGTCTGTACAAAGAGCAAGTCTGTGATAGGTAACAGAAGATGGCCATTAAATATAATTGGGGGGGATTTTTTGCTCCTCAAAAATAGTCAATGAGACTGGTCCCATGACTGTACCTGATTTGTTTGATGTATGTACAGTTCTGCACTTCATAGTGTGAGAAAGGGTTGGGGTATGGGATCCCGGCAGTCGGGATGCCGCCGGTCAGAATACGAAACGACATCCCGACATTAAGAATCCAGACCCCCTTAAGGTAAGTACCCTAACCCTCCCTCAACCGATGCCTAAGCCTGACCCTCCCCCCTTAGTGCCTAACCCTAAATCTAACCCTCCCCTAACCCCCGATACTTACCTTTGGGGTGCCGGCGGTCGGGATTCCAGCGCCGGTATTTCGACCGCCGGCATCTCGCGCACCGGGACGATGACTACACCCCGTGAGGAAGTATCTACCATCTCAGAGGAGTATGATCTATTTTAGAGTGCAGAGTACTGAACTGACCAGAATCCAACATAACAGCTTTATCCTCAGGAGGCACAATCGAAATTACACTGCATTGTCACTGTCTAATGGAGACATATACATTAATGTTACACTCAAAGAAAGCTAGAAAACATAGTGCTGCCTAGTTTTCACAGGACATCAGTAATCTTTTAACAGAAGTATCTTCAATCACTATGTTGTATATCAAAGCCAGTTTTTCTGGGTGAATCAATATTTGGCAAACAACATAGAGGAGTTCAGGAAAATGTGTGATTATCAGCCTACCGTAATAGGCAAATATGGGTGCAGCCAAACATCACGGTGATGTTTGTGGCAAATCACCGGGAACTGAATTGCCCTCTGAGTATTTTGTCATTCTGGTACATATAAGTGTAGCGAGTATAGGAGTTCCCGGCTCCGAGGGCTCATTCGCACCTATTCAATGTTAATGCGTTTTACAGCCACTAAAGCTTGAAAATCATGTGACGTCATAATAAGGACGGTGATAACGATTATAAACTAAGCGGTATACAAGGCGAGAAAGAATAGTTGCAACTAATGGACTAAGGGCCTGATTCAGACCCGGTCGCAAGCGCTGAGCGCTCGCAACCGGGTCGATGTTTGCCCACTGGGCATGTGCACGACGGAGCCGGCTCCGTCGTGCGCACACGCGAGACCCGGCTAGCGACGGGTGCTCCGTCGCTCCGGGTCTTGCACCAAAGGGGGCGAGCTGTCGATGGTGAGTGACAGCTCGCCCCGTTTGGTAGGCGTGGCCGGGGGGTGGCTTCACAAACGTAGGCGTTCCCAAGCGAACGCCTGCCGTTTGTGGGCGGCCCCACTGACATCACCAGTGATATCAGTGGGAGAGCTTCCGGCTCTATTCGAGCCGAAAGCTCTCTGGGGCTTGCGGCCACGAGACCCTACCACAAGGGTCTCGTCGCAAGTCCGATGGTCTTGACCATCGCGACCATCAACCTGGCCGCTCACTATAAGCTGTGGGTGGTCACCCACAGCTATGCGAGCGGCCAGGAGGCCGCTCAAAGAAAAAACAAAAAAACGCCCCGATTCAGAGCAAGCGCTCTATCAGAGCGTCCGGCTCTGAATCAGGCCCTAAATGCGACCCATGACCTGGTTTCAGAGTGCTTCAACTGGACAGTTCCAAAATCCAGATGGTCATCTAACAGACTGCGAACAGATAAAGGTGTAGACTTTTCAGTAGGATTTAAAACAGCAAGTTTTAAAAGAGCAAAACAATCAGCGCTTTAAATCCCATTGAAAAGTTGCCGCTTTTACTAATTTGCAACCTATTAAATTTGTCCCAATGTGCGCTTTATTATAGTTAATGCAGATAATTAGACACAGGTACATAAGTATCATGCACAAGCATTTTTTTTGTTTCAAAACTTATTTAAATTGCTTTTTAGAAATCGCATGAGTTAAGAAAAGCAGACAAATTAAGGCAATGCAGCCATCTGGCTCCAGTGATTTTTACATACCTAGAAATGGCAAAATGTAAAGCCAATAAACAAAGCAGGGCCTGGAGAACATGCAATAGGGAAAATAAATAGTTACTAGGTAAGGTAAAGTGAAATACAATGCTGATATCCGAGAAGATGGGTGTTACCAATTCATTATTTAGGAGTCTTCTAGACATCGCAGAGAATAGTGTTAAATTCAAAGAAGCTGCCGTTTAGCATAAAAAAAAATAAATAAATAACCTGGCACAGTACTCCAGAGATGACATGCAAATCCATAGCTTGCTGCAACAACCACAATTAATGAGAGAAAACTTCATTTTCCAGAACGAGCTGAAAATTCAAAGCTGTTAACAGCCTGGAGGCTCTGAAATATATGGCCATGTATAAATAATTAGATGCGCCATAGTAAAAAAATATACTCAAGTAGGATAAAAAGGACAACGCAATAATACAGCAGTGCATCCAATTAACAAGCCCCTGAGCAGACAGTTCAGTGATGTGAGAGAGTGGTTATTAAAAAGAATATAACAACTTTTTTCCCTTTTAAAAGGGCAAGGCTATGTCAAACCTAGCTTTAGAAGCCTATGGCCCTCATTCAGAGCCGTTCGCTATTTGCGGTCGTTCGTTTAAAAACAAGGGGTGGCTATTCAAATGATCCGTACGCACATTGCAGTCTGTTCACACCTCTAAGTCTGAACGAGCGAGCAAAACATACGCTCGTTTATTTGTTAAAAACGCCCCCTGGCCGCTCACACCATACGTCATGTCCGCTATTTATTAGATTAATCGAGTACATCGACCAGCGTATGAACTGCTCGCTATTCTTGTGGTTGGTGTTTGCTACCACAAATTTGCGAGCAGTTCTGGCTATAAAATAACCCAGTGACGTGGACAATGACGCTGCTGTTTTAAATATACACACCCATAAAACGCCCGTTTTGACCTTTAAGCACACCTGCGTTCGGATCTCCACTCCCCATTTTCAAGCACCTTCCCCTGTTACCACCCACATACGCCTCATTCTGTCACTCAAAATAGCAGGCACTCGCTATATAGCGTACAAACGATTTTCGGCCGCACTGACTGGTTCGCGCATGCGTACTAAAAACCGTACGCATGCGCAGATGTGCAAACATCGCTCGGAACGAGCGTACTGCCGCTAACGAGCGGCTCTGAATGAGGGCCTATGTACGCAATGAATGATTCCAAGGTGTTGGACATAATTAGAGGTGTTGTGTGTCCCAGGTTCCCATCTCACTGTTGGATCTCTCAGATTACTGAAGCACCTACATTAATAGGATTAGTGTGGATCACGCAGTTCTGCTGTAACGGATTAGGGGGAAGATGTATCAAGAAATCAAGAAAGTGGAGAAGTGGACCATAGCAACCAATCAGCTGCTACCTGTCATTTTATAGAATGTACTTGATAAATGCTACCTCAGAGCCGATTGGTTGCTATGGGCAACTTTTCCACTCTTCACTGCTTCATGCATCAGCCCCTGAGTAACCAAAAGAACAAATTATGTGGTGTCAAATCAATTTCAAGCGTCATTGGTACTCCAGTTTTGTTAATTAAATTTGATACCGTGCATTTGTACATAGCGCTTTGATTATGCAGGACCATGTACATATCTAACTGTAAATATAGGATATTCATTGGCTACTGTATTGAACACAATGCAGATTTATTTATCCACGCTTGACAGACATTGTATAAGCTATGTACGGTATATAAATTGAGCAATAACTTGGTAGGGTGGTTTGGATTTACCTATACATGGGAAATGCGGATATTAGACTTCCATGAGTGTTTTGAAACACATCTCATCACAGCAATGAGCCCAATTGCCTAAATAACCAGATATGTTCCCAATTTATCTTCACATGTAAAGGCCAAAATTGGGGGTGATGCAAGTGCCGATACGGATGATGACGGGTGCGGCTATGGATGGAAAAACAGTGGACAGAGAAGCTTCCATCTTGAAGCCGCACGTAACCTGGAATTAGCATTAGGTAGTAAATCAGGCTTCTGCTACATCACAGACACTTTAGGCTTAAACTCAGAATCAGTTCCCATATGTGGCCAGCTGCAGTTTTTATTTACAGCCTCAACCTATGGTGAAGTCATACGAATTGGCTTGTGGAGCTGGAGTTCAAGGTTTAACACTTTGCATCTTCTAAGCCGTTTCTGTAAAAAATGACTTATTAGCACTAGCCACAGTAAGAGCATTATTTTAGCTGCCAACATATTAAAGCAATGATAATGGTTTTTGGAACAAAATTATGATGGCTGCAATAATAAGATTTATGTTTTGCATCTTTTACAGCCATAAATGGGTAAGTTTCAAAATGTTTAGCTTAACAACATATGCAAACACATCTTTTGGAGCAGATACCATTTCCTACACCCTATGCTTAGACCAATTTATTCCAAAGACTTAACACATTGGGCATTATGCAGACTTTGGGTTATATTTACATAAGGTTGATTTTCCAAATCAATCAAAATCGATCATCATCAATGTTGTGTTTCTGGCGCTAAACCAAACATTTACTAACAAACTATTTTTGATTAGGTTTTTTAAGTATTAGTAAATGTGTAATTTAGCCCCAGAAACCCAACATCGATGTTGATCGATTTTCATCAATTTAAATTGCCTATTAGTAAATATACCCCTTAGTAGCAAATAAAAAAAAGAAGCAAATAGCACTTTGCTAATACCATGTTAAACTGGGGTGTGGATTGAAAGATCTACAGTAAAAATGTATACAATGTCTAGATAGACACCAGATGTTAAATAGTCAATAGGCTGACAAAGATAAAAGGTCAACACACTAAAGGTAGATGTGTAAAACTGCTCGACACGAAAATGGTTTACACTTTTTTTTGTTTTCTAACCCTAATGTGGTCGGGGTAGGTGCCTGACCCTAACCATCCAAACTACTCTTTTGTTTTCTCCCAACTCTTCATAAGCCTCACAGAGTTCAATATGAGCCAATATTAATGGCAAGTGAAGTGTAGCAGGAAGGCAATTTGTCCTTTATTCCATTACAGGCTACAACCACGGAGACCAACAAAGTAGATGTTGAAGGAACCAGCTATGAAAGTCAGGACTTAAAATAAAATTTTATTTTTATTGGTCCGTAGTTATAAATCAGAAGTAAAGTAAGAAGCATGCCTCAACAGTTCCAGAAAGGTAGTAGGACGGGTTTGGTACGGGATGCCGGCGCTCGGGATCACAATAGTCTGAATCCAGATGCCGGCATCCCAACAGGGTTGAAATACCAGCAACTGCTGGTAAGTACCCTAACCCAACCCTTAACCTCCCCCCTAGTACCTAACCCTAACGCTGTGAAGATGTATCCACATACATCTAGCCTCTTTGCGCATTAAACATCCCTTCTTCAAAATTCGTTGTCTTTGCAAAGCAATGTGAATAGGACGCACGAGTAGCTTCTGCTGATTAAAATGATATGTAACATGCCTATATTCTATGTGCGACTGCTTCTGCATTTGAAATGCTCCATTACGGTGTCACAGTCACTGAAACATAGCATTTTGCATGCAAATATAACCGCAGTCGCACACAGAATTTAGGCATGTTGCATATCATTTTAATGTCACTTTGCAAATACGACGCATTTTAAAGAAAAAAGTCTACAAAAAGAGGCTTGGTGCTAAAGTCTCGCACGGCACTCATGCGTTGTGTAAAGCAGCTTGTAGTGCTCTGAGGATAGGTGTATGTGGAGGACACATCTGATGGCATTAGTGCAAACATAGGTCTCTATATACAGAACTTTTTTCACAGTGGTTACAGACAAGTGGAGGACTCTACTGTGTTCTTCCCAGGAAATGTTGCCCGTTGGATGGCATTAGGAAGTAGCTGGGTGGGGACAGTGTAATACTTTTTGAAATCAGACTGTCCTGTCCCTTTGGATGCTATGAAAGTCTTGTCAGAAGCCTCTCCTCTCCTTTTATATGCAGACATCTTTATGTCCAATGTATGGGCACGGCCCCACCAGCCTGTTGCTACTATTTTCATTGGTAAGGTCTTTCATATGGCACTGCATTAAACTCATTTATTTGAAAATTATTATTTTTTACTACATTATTCTTTATTATTTTGTTTTCTGTATTGGTTTTCCAATAAAAAATTATATTCTAATAATAAAAAAATGTTGAAGTCGAGATTAACCATTTTAAATAAAATATTTTTTTAAAGGCTCTTGCAGATATGTATTGCCAATTACTGTCTGGCACAGATATAATTGTGTAAAGCAATCCACGCTTTACAAGGGTAGATGTCTACACTGTCTACCCTTTCTCCAGTGTTCCTGTCGTCCAAACCGCACCCTGCCTCTTAAAGACGGGAGAGGTATTACTGTTATTGTGCCTGTTGCAGTAACATATGTGCAGCTCACATTCAGTCCCTGTGCCATGACTTTGTGAACTAGAAATAAGTATTGCTCTTCCTGTTTCTTACAGCTACTCTCTGAGGAACCGTAATCAATATGTCATCTCTTAGTTCCTGGAAAAACGAAACAACCTTGATCCAGCCGCAGATTGGGTTCCAAGTTCAGAAGATCTACCCATTTCACGATGGCTGGAACACTGCCTGTTTTGTTATCCTGGTATTGTTTATCCTGACTGTGCTGTCTCTGGTCCTGCTGGCTTTCCTCTATGAAATGCTGGACTGCTGTTGCTGTGCCAAGCATAAGACAGTAAAAGACCTAGAGAATGAGCCAAACCCGGTCAGAGCTCTAATGAGCAGCATGAAGAAGCGGAAAACAGAAGTGGTGTAGCATCAGAAGCGGCACAAGATGACTGGTGAATCATTTCAGAGGACAATCCGTGAGCAGAGGTCACCTCTCTTCTGCTTACTGTAGCACATTCTTCTCCTTAAGCCACCCATACTATATTCAACTCTTCCATGTGAACTGGTTAAACATCCTCCCAAGTGGTCTTACCAATGACTATTCCTAGTTTTGTTTCAATTTAAATGATCATAGTAGAATATAATGCATCGCCTCTGCAATTATTAAAATCCTGTTATTGCAGGATATGTTATATTGTGTTAATTTTGTGAAAATATCTTTTAAAAAAACCATGGACATGAACCCTACTTATGTCTAAGTATTGTGTCACAGTAACAATCCAACTGCTGTAACAACAACAACAACAACAACAACAAAACAAATCTAATCTAGAGTTAGCAAAACACTATATAAACTTCTGGTCTCTCTTAAAAAAAACACATAAATGTTACTTAAGACTTTAAAGTAATTTCTAGAATGCACAGAATGTTTCCACATTAACAAATGAGCTGTAACATCTGACAATTTAGTACATGTAAAAGATAAACACTTTAGAACAAAAACAGCCAGCAAAAAAAAAAAAAAAAGTTTGTGGTGTCGTTAGAAGGAAAAGAAAAAGTAATGCATTGTATCAAATCAATGTAAGATAAATTGTCTGCACAATTAGATAGAGAGATATAAGCAGGAACATAATTTGGCAACAATTAAATCATACATTATGAACTGTGGCACGTGACTTGACTACTAGTATATGTTTGACTGACTTTCAATCTTTTCGGTAAAAAGAACCACATATATTTAAATGTAACTGCATTTTGTGACTTACATTGCACCGAAAAGCATCAATTTGGCTACAAAAATAATTCTTTAACAGAGAACCCCTTTCAAGATGTCCTCAGTACAAGTTGTTTAATTCTAATAACTATTTGCATAAAGAATCTGTAGAGTACAGTGCGCACAGCTTCTGATTAAGCTATACACTGCAATTACATGACAACTGGCCTTATTCAGAAGTGGACGCAGTGTACACAGCAGCTGCGTCTTTGGATGCAGCTTGTGTGTGTAAATATGCTAATGCTATTGTGTAAATAGACACCTCCTGCAAACTTCTGTGATCCGCTGCTGTGTCCAAGGACACAGCAATCGGATGATCGGCAAAAACATCGGCCATCTGAGTAACCCTCAGGTTATGCAGGATGGCTGTTGTTTTCACTCTACCGGGTCCAAGAAACCTGTGTCTGAAGACGGTGACATCGGCACGCCACAGTTTTGTAATGCTGTATCTTGGGGACACTGTGAGCGATCTCGCAGATGGAGACATGCACATTCGCAGTACTGATCCTGAGCATGTGCACATCTCTCACCATAGGTGTTGTACACAAACCCAATGTTTTGCGTACAACACTGAATCAGGCCCAATGATCACATGCAAGTGAGCGTCAATAAAAATATTTTGTACTTTAAAGTATTACTTGTTGTGGTGTTTCGCAATCCTGTAGTGATCCACTAAAAGATAGCATTAATTGTAAAGCCCAGTGAATATGTTGACACTATCAAAATAAAGGATGATAATGACAAAGTATGCGAGTGTATACATTTTATAGGCTTCTACATATTGCACTACTAGAAATAGCTTATAAGATTTACAAAATATTTAAAAAATCTGTGAGTTTGACGATGCATCTTAGTGGGACGCTTTAGTGTTTATTCCATACAGCAATGCCAGTTACACATAATGTATTGTTCAAAATGCCCCAAAAGAATAAGTTCAGGGGTCATAAAACAATAAGTGTCCAATATAAGATACAGTGACAATGTGCACAAAATGCCTTTATTACAGTGACCTCATACATCTAGCCTCAATACGCCAAGCAGCCCGACTTGCCAGACCTGAGCGAGCCACCACGTCCCGTCTAACTCTGGTAGCATCGGGCATCTTTTTTTGCCGAAAATGCGTCTAAAGCTGGGTACACACCTTACTGATATATCTGCAGATGATGGTTGTTCATACTCACTTAAAAACAATCATCTGTCATCTGGCCGCGTGGAATTGTCGCGCCCCCCTCCCCGCGGCCTCTGTGTACGTGCGGCTGACCGCCTGTGCACACAGCGCGATGCTCCAATAGATCTGCAGATATACTGGGCATCGGCTGTGCAGCACAGTCGACACCATGTGGCTGTGAAAGCGTTTTGGCAAAGAAAAGACGCAAACAAAGTGCTAGCAGAGTCTCACAGACCCAGGTGCGCAGAGATTAGGTTTTTAGCGCAATTGCGGTAAAGATGTTTAAGGACACATCTGTACCTGCTCTTTAATAAGAAAACAGTTCCCTGCAATATATGCTTTGAGAAAATTTTAAGAAATTGAAAACAACAACAATGTTAATTATGTGGGCAATTGTACAAGATCTTAATCAGACCATTTTCATTATGTTGCCTCTCCTACCAGCCCTCATGCTGAGCACTTGAATGCTGTATTTATCCACCACCACTGGCCCTGAGAACACCGGCCAGAGTTTTTTCTGCACATATATAAAATCCACAGCAACAAACAGGTAGTCTCCTAGATGGAGGGTTTCTAGGTTTGCACCACACAAACTTTAATACTAGCAATCCACACAAAACCAAATGAAGGGCAAGCTGATGTGGTGGCTATGAAAGCCTGTGTCGGGTGATAGGGAAAGGTCATTTGGTTTGATCACATTCAGACACATGATTGGGGACAAACTCTCCAATGCTGCTACAGTGTCAGCAGAGAAGCAACTGCGGATTAAAATGAAATATTATCCTGTGCGAGAACTGAAGACCTGCTGAAAACAAATGGCCTCCTGGATATCTAGAACTTCTAGACAGTGCAAGAGTGTGTACCCATGTTTATGCAAGTCTCCTGATGTTGAGTCAACAATGTAGGAAATTGATAATCACTCCCACTCCAATTGTAATTTAATTCATGGGTCCAGAATTGAAGAGCCCAGGACAATGTAGGGAAAGAATGGGACAGCATGTGCTCATTATCTATCCCCCTAGCCCCTGGTCACTTGGCACTTACCAACCTTGAATTTCCATAATTCCTATAATCAGAGTAGAGTAATGTGCCATACAGCTCAGCCTTATAGTGTTTAAAGCATTTTTTTTCATTTGTTAGTGTCAGATAGTTATTTATCACCTTTTTGAACATGATACAAGGAGTAATGGGGCCCTTCTGGATTCTGCTAAGGAAAGGGCAACAGTTAAGTGAAAATGTGACACTAGGGTATAGAGACCAGCACATGTAATGGCTGTAATTGCAGAGGTTCCCAAACACGGTCCTCAAGGCACCCCAACAGTTCAGAGATATCCATGGTTGAGCACAGGTGGTTACATCAAATTGACTGAGGTACTAATTAACTCACCTATGGTCAAGCATGGATATCCTTAAAACCTGGACTGTTAGGCTACCTTGAGGATTGGGTCTAGGAACGTCTGCCTTAAGATACAGTTAATGCGAAGTCTGACTATGAAAAATCAGTTTCACCAGGACTGCTACCAATTCCCTGTCCTATGTTCTAGTGAGCAGTAACCCAGAGAAAGCACTATGCAAAGGGCTTGAGATTCCAAAGTAGGTCTAGAGAGAACAGTTGGGTTGCACCCTGTGAAGTGTGCGCTGTAATATATTGCTCAAACATTTGAAAGGGACAAAGTTAATTTAATTGAGCTGTAACTATATTGTAACTATCTTTTACTCTCATTATGCTATTTCATTGTAACTCCTCACCTAAGTAAACTATTTATAACTAGAGTGTTTACTTTCTGTTGTCATTTTTGTCTCGTGTGTACAGTAGTGTAAAACCACTACTCTGCAAACCATTTTGTTACAACCTGTTACCAAGCCACTGCAGAAACATCAATGCCCCTTCTATTCCTTTAACTACAAGTTTGCTGTCATGGTAGCAATAATGATTTGAAATTGTTCCTCAAGAGACAATGGATTCTCACCCTACAGAAACTAAGGGCTAAATTTACTAAAGTGAGAGTTTTTAGAAGTGATTTTTAGAAGAGATGTTGCCCATAGCAACCAATCAGATTCTAGCTATTATCTTCTAGAAGATGCTAGTTAAATGTTAAATAGAATGTGATTGGTTGCTATGGGCAACATCTCTTTTAAAACTCACTTCTAAAAACTCTCGCTTTAGTAAATTTACCCCTAAATGTGCTAAGTTTAAACTCAAAATATTACTTTCTAAATTTAATTTTGGATGGAAGGTGCAGTGTTAAATATATGTAATTAAAAAAAAATAAAAAATACATTTACAAATTACAGTGAGTTTCTGATTTGTTCCAGATTATCAACCAATCTAAACCTAAAATGTATGACCTGGAGTCTGCATTAACTGAGAAGCAAAGTTCTGTTCTGTGCCTATTGGAACGACACTGGATGGAAACATCCAGCATACAGTAAATACTTGCTGAAGATATTCAGGATAGTCACTAAACTTATTTATTTCTAGAAAGAATAGCAAATAATGGAGCTTTTCTTCTTCCTAACAAGGAACATAAGTCAGAACTTTCTCTGCAGCAACCATCATCTGGAGATATAGAATAGACAAGATCACCAGTTATATTGCGGAGGTTTGCTGCTGTCATCTAAGCTGTTCCATGTGTTTTTCCACAGTGAATGCAGGGCTAACTAATCCAAGGTTAGTTAATGAGGATTCCATTATGAATGTCACTGCCATCATCATTGCTTTCCCCTGCCGTGCATATTTCTGAGTTTAAAGGAAAAGTAATTTACAATGAGCCAGCACTTTTACAGTAGATTAAAGCATGGCTCCGTACATGAATGGTTTCAGAAATGCACAATCTAAAATGCTCTACTATTGCCTGTGGGTAAATTCTAGGTCACAAACAAGTGAATCAAACGCCTTGGCATGGACTCTCCACCTCCATAGGCAGCCTAACATTTACCACTAATGTCGCTCTGAATGTTGTAGTAGAAGAGGTCCAGATACATGCACGTATAACATACAATGGTGGACATTGCTGCAAATTGTTCTATAGCCAGACATTTTATTTTTTTAAACTGTACCACAAAAATGATAGACGGCTGATTGATTGCTCATCTACCTGCAGAAAAATGTCCACCAATACATACAGTAATTATGATTAGTCGTGCCGAAAGACTGTCTTACATGTATTTTGTGCACATACTCTCCTTTAAACCTTCATCAGATCCAACTAGGTTAACAAAACAGTATCATCTAAATGGACCAAAAACAAGCACCACACTACTATGCTCTTCTTATAAGAGAAGAAATAGATATATTTACATTGTTGAGTGGATTATAAAGACAACCTGTCCCCCATATAGCATGTCCTCTTTTGTTAGGTACAGGCCTGGTCGATTAGAATGGTAATGGTCCAAATTAGTAGTCCAGCAAGCATGACAGTCCCAGCCAATATTTCTTCTGTGCTCCGTCAACAATCTACACCAGTGTTTCCCAAATCCGATCCTTACAGGTCAAGTATTTAGGATTTCCTTTATCATGCACAGGTGACTGGTCAGTATTTTACCTGTTTCCACAGAGAAATCCTAATAACATGAGCTGTTAATGGGTGTGAGGCGTGAATATACGGGGAACACTGATCTACACCATTAAGATGCACTGGCATACAGCAGGGAGATTGGGGACAGATGGACAACACAGACCTCTCACAATGACTGTACTACCAGTCTCTATCTTACCATGTACCAAGATACTTCACAGTGATCATAACCAGTGTATAAGAAACACTAACCTGAGCTCTGCTTGGAACTGGATGTCCCACCAATATCAAGTTTAGATTTTTTTTTCTTAGAAGACTCTGACGAAGCAGAAGAGCGTTTTTCCACAGCAGGGGTGCTCAAAGCTCGCTTCTTAAAAAGCTCCCGATCTCTCAGGAGAGCGGGATCCATGGTGCTGTATACAAAGATAGTTTGAATAAAACTATAATTTTTCTTTGCTACAGTACAGGAATACACTACAGAAATAAAATGACAACTTTGTGATTTTACTTCGATTTCACTTACATTTCAAAGTCCCAATCACAGTTCCGATACACACCTATACAATCTAACTTGTGATCTTCAACCCCCATCTGTCTATATTATCTGCTGAAAAGACACAACAGCAGTGCTGCCGCTGGGGGAGTATGGGCAGAAGCATCAGACAGATTGGTTGTAAGTGCATAGACACTACACTTTTTGTCTGATACTGTACCATTGTATGAAAAATAAACCACACATAAAACCTGATCTTTCAATGCAATCAGTTATCTTCCAAGAAAACATGTTCGAAGGTGCATACACACTCTTAAGATATCACATGAATGGGTCAGGAGTCAAAAGAACAGCCCGACAATAGGTCCACTTAAAGGAAAGGAGCAATCTGTCACAGAGATCAGATTTGTCCGTCACGTGTTATGGTGCATACACACGATCAGATTTTTTCTTCAGATATGGACGATAACGATTTAAAAATCGTTCAGTCGTTCATCTGACAAATCTGACAAGTCTGACAAATCTGACCGTGTGTACGCTCCATTAGTGGTGTTCTACAAGCTGTTTTTTCTGCGATGAACAATCCTTGAAACAATTTTATTTGCCTTTCCTAATGACTATATAAAGGCTAACTTGGACTATAAACACAATTTATTTATGGAACATCGTAACTACAAGTGGTAATCATAAACAATAATATTTACTGTTTTTTACAGATATTTTCAATACATTCATGTATTTGTATTCGGTCATGTGTGTTTTTAGTATATGTTTCTTTTTACTATTACATTTTTTTTTTGTTTGCGAGAAGCCTTGATCTAATATTTTATTTTCAGTCAAATAATACCATTACTATTATATATATTTATTTCTGACACCTATAGCGCAGTTCAACCTGTGTATGTTTGGTTTAATGTGTGTTTGAATTGGGCCAACTCGTTACCGGCTAATTGGACTAGCAGCACATATGAAAAAGTTGTTAGGTAACTAACATACTATAGATCAATGGTTCTCAAACTCAGTCCTCAGGACCCCACACAGGTCACGTTTTCCAGGTCACCCAGCAGGTGCACAGGTGTATCCATAGGGTCCACAGAGATACCATGGGGTAATGTGGTTGGAGAGATCCAGGCACCAAACAGTTTTAGCTTACAGCTCCCAGGATGCCTCGGGTCCTCCTCCATATATACCCCACCCCCAGCCACAGGCCTTCAGTTGCGTAACCAAGCCTAAGGCAGGAGAAGGAAGAACAATCGTACACCAGAAACACTCTCGCACAAAATAAGGGAATCCGTGACCGAAATAAAAATAACCCATAGAAGCCAGGTGAGTTTAGGGTGGATGACCTGTGGACCCTATGGACCTCGAAGAAAAAGAGCTATCAAGGTGTCTACCATAACTCTCATTTTCTTCTTCAGGGTCCATATGGATCCACAATACCATGAGGATGTCCTAAAGCAGTTCCACCAAAGGGTGGGGGACGCTTCTGAGCAGAAAGAAGTAATCACAAAAAAGTTTTGCCTATTGCCGCTTTTTGTCCATTCAGAACTTGTCTACAGATTTAATTCCAGGCGGAATTCGCCTAACCGGAAACTCAATGCAATGTAATAGGCAAAAATGTTTCTCGAATGAACAGCAGGTGAAAAGAAGTGCAAAATATCTATTTTGGGATGCAAACATGGAAAAACGACCCAGAACCTTTGGGACAGTCCCCCAAAGGACAAATATGGCAAAAATATATACCCCCCCCCCCTAAAAAACACCCCCCCAAAAAAACTCATTTTTGGGGCGAAAAAAGTAAAAAAAAAAGGTGGGGGGGGGGGGACAAGCAAAAAAAATAAAAAAATAGCGAAATAGACTTCTTTGGGGTCTGCAAGGATGGGTAAGGTGTTTTTAGGAATGCAGGTGCATGCAACAGGTGCGTTTTTGACTTTTCTTTAAAAGTTCCCTTTAGAGACATAAAAATTGTGCTTGCACCCAATTTCAAGTATCTCAAATTTGACTGGACTACTGGTTTTCACCAAAAAATACTTCTTTATGCCATTCTTCACCACTTATGCAAAGACGCTAATAAGAAGCCATTAAGACAACTTAAGAACTCCAAACACTTTTATTAGGGCTAGTAGTACACATCCAACATTGATTCCCTATGTTAGTGCATCTTTTCTTGGGGTACAGACTGATTTCCCCAATTCTGATAGTACTTTCCGCCTGTTCCGCATTCGCCGCTTTCTGTTTTCGCCTGTTTTGTAATTGAATTAGGCGAAAAGTGGGGACACACACGGAAAGTTTTCTCCTCTGAAACAGGCGAAGGAGGCGGAAAGTCGGACAGGCGAAACTTTTCCGACTTTTCGCCTCTGATTGAATATGGGCCTAATGGTGCGTACACACGAAGCAATTTAAAAGGATGACAATAACAATTATGTTCTCTTTCAAACCGTTCTTTTAAAATGGTCCCTACCAAATTACCTTCGATCAGCGATGCGTGGCCACGTATGGACGATAGCGATATGGTCCATCGGCCGTGCATGCCAGTCAATGTGCTCAATTTTGAGCAAGTTACTATAGGGACCCCCGATCGATGATCGCTATAGTCGGCGGTAAGTTGGTGGTGTGCTGGATAATCGATATTGATCATCCAGCATACCAGGGAGGGTGCATAACGATCTGTCAGTGATATCGTATCACTGGCAGATCGCTACGTGTGTACGCACCATAGGACTGCAGACACCTGTACTGTCAAGTCTGCTTCCCAATTGCGTACTCCCGGTATGAATATTGCCGAGCTGGCTGGAACATGACGTTCTGCCCAAATCAGAATTCTTGTCACTTTCTTCATTGCTGTGAGACTCTGCGTGCCTCCTTGATGATTGAGATAGGCCACTGTAGTCGCGTTGTCGGACTGAAGCAGGTCCTTTGCCATGATCAGAGCTCTGTATACTGCTCGCAGTTCCAGAATGTTAATTGGCAGATGACTTTCCTGATTTGACCTTCTTCCATGAAAGGTGTGATGACCTGTCACTGCTGGTGAGAAGCACCCAATTTGGAATCCAAAATGAGCGCCCTTTTTTCAGATGGTCCTTCTTCAGCCACCACAGGAGGGAGAGACGAACCTCTGGAGTGAGAAGGATCCTTTGGGACCTTATTAGATGATACGGTCCGTTTCACCGGGAGAGAATCAATCTTTGCAGAGGCCACATACCCCACCATGTCGAAGGTGGATACCATTGATCCCAGGACCTGCATAAAATGGATACCCTTCATTTGTGTAACAGCTTGCGTGCGCAATGATAGGGCTGTAATCTTGTCCTCTGGCAGAAACACCCTTTGTGCCTGAGAGTCCAGAAATGCTCCTAGATGTACCATCTGCTGTGTTGGAAGAAGAGATTAAATTTTCCAATTGATGATCCAGCCGTGCCTTTGTAGGCAGGCTATTGTCAATTGAAGATCGTGTTGTAAACAACTGGAGTCTGCGCCAATATCAGAAGGTCGTCCAGATATGGTAGTATTCTGATACCCTGATGCCCTAGGTAAGCAGTCATGACTGCCATCATTTTGGTAAAGACCTGAGGGGCCGTTGACAGACCAAAAGGCAGTGCCTGAAATTGGTCATGTTGCTGCAGGACAGCAAATCGTAGAAATCTTTGGTGGGATGACATAATAGGAACATGTAGATAAGCATCCTGAATGTCCAGGGAAATCATAAAATCCCCAGGCTCCATTGCCAAAATAATTGACCGGAGAATATGGATAAACCTGTTGAGGGTTTTGAGGTTCAGGATCGGGCGAAAAGCCCCATTTGGTTTCTGAACCAAAAACAGATTGGAATAATAACCTTTTCCCTGATACAGGGACCGGAATTATTACCCCCTGCCTACAGTAGAGATTGAATAGCCTCCTGAAGGACCAAGGCCTTGACCACATCTGATGGGGGATCTGTGCAAAAAAAAAAACTTCTGGGGGGGATGCCTCCTGAAAGTGAGGGCATACCCCTGAGAGACCACTCCTCGGACCCGGGTATCTGTCGTTGTTTGACGCCAATGATCTGCAAATTGAAAAAGTCAGCCTCCCACCCTGGGATCCCCCAGGAGGAGGCCCGCCCCATCAGGCCGATGCTTTGTAGCCCTGATTAGAAACTGGACGATTTGTCCACCCCGACCCCCCTAGTTTGTCGCCTTGTAGTTTTGCAAAAACTAGTCGGTTTGGAGAAGGAGTATTCCTTTGTTCTTCCCTGAGGTCGAAAGGGCCAAAAGAAAAACAGCTTAGACTTTACTGTAGGCGTGGATGGCAACCCTGTTGATTTTGAAGCTGCCAGAGGATATATTATCTGCTCCAAAAAGTATCCTTCCCTGGAAAGGTAAATTTTCCAGAGCCTTCTTTGATCCTGTATCTGCCTTCCAGGATCTTAACCAAAGGGTCCTGCGTGCTACTACTGAAGCTGCTGATGCTTTAGAAGCTATAATTCCAGCATCCACTGCAGCTCTTCCCAAATGGGATTCCCCATGCCTCCTTGGTAAGCTCAGTGAGCTGCTCAGATATAGGAAACTCCGTTTTGACCCCCTTTCGGTGGTGATTAAACAATGGAGCCTTCTGGTTCATCATCTTGAATATCTATGACTGATTTAATGGGAAGCAATCGGGGAAGCCGAGGGACGAAATCCCGACCGCCGGCTTCCCGACTGTATAATCCCGGCAAGTGTCTAATGACAGGCGTCGAAATCCCGACGCCTGTCATTAGACCTACGCCGGGAACACTAGACTGATGCACTGTGGTCTCTAGCGGGTAGCGCCGGAGGGGGGAGTTAAAGCTCCCCCTCTCAGGCCGATGAGATGTTTATACATCTCATCGGCCGTAGTGCTTCCTGCTTTGCCTCGGTAAAGAGGCAAAGTGGGAAGAGTTACAGCGGCACGTTAAGTGCCGCTATAATACATCTACCCCTGTATAACTTGACCACGGGAGAGGCATACATGGAGAGTGATCCAAACCCTACTGAGACAGACAGTAGCGAACCGATTGTAGGCTGTGAGCGTCTCAAATACTATGTATCAGAAAACAGGAAAAAAAGAAGGGCTTGTTGCTGGAGCACTCTTAAATCAATATATACATAAAACATAACTTTTAACAATAATACTTATCATTCAAGGTGATCAAACTCCTACAATTGTGTTAACACCCACTTGGGTATATGAACATCATCATATGAACACTTGAGTGTTCTATGATAATGTTTATATACCCAAGTGGATGTTAATTTTAGGGTTACTAAGGTGACCACTTCCTACATAAATATTTTATCTACACGGTATTCAGATTTCCATCACACCATTGTAGGAGTTTGATCACCTTGAATTCTTGAATATTTTCGCCATATCCATTTTAAATTAACTTTGTTTAGCAAGGGGATCATAATAATATTTTAACTATTATCATTAAAAGTTATATTTTATGTATATATTGATTTAAGAGTGCCCCAGTAACAAGCCCTTCTTTTTTCCTGTTTTCTGATACATGGAATAATCTGGGCGCATCACCAACAACACTATATGGTACATTATTAGTAATAGGATGTATTATTGTTGGTACGTACCAATTTATTAGACAATACTAGGTTGTGTACGGTACCTCTCCTTTCTGGTTCCAGCTTCTCAAATACACAAGGAGGATAGGCGGAGCAACACAGATGCGCAAAACCTTATTGAAGTCTGTGTATGAGTCGGGGGAGGAGCTGCTGGGGGAGCGCCTACCTCCCCTAAGCTGCATTAACCAGCCGGGTACGCTGGCCTCGTGGCAGCAGATAACGTCTGCTACCGATCCCCAGCGTCAGACGATAAGGCCCCGGTGGTGTAGTGAGGACGCAGACAATCCCGGGCCCTGACAGCAGCGGCTCCTGGTGCGTTTCCGCCACCAGAAGCAAGGACTGCCGCACGCGATTCGCCTTACCTGTCATCTCCGTGTGTCTGGTTGCAGTCTAGGTCTCAGCGATGCTGCTTGCAAGCTAAGCCGAGACCCGCCGAAATCACCAGCACAATTACTGATGTTTTGGCCCAGTGGAGGTAGATGGTTGCATTATCTGCATCTTAATACAGACACTGAGTACTGCTGACTCAAACATAAGAAAACATAAAATAAAAGCTTAGGACTACCAGAGCAGTCCCTTGTTACAAAGGTGCGTCTTGATCCTGCCGCACCAAATGAACATCTGAAGGCCTGTAGCTAAGGTATATATGGAGGAGGACCCAGTGCATCCTGGGAGCGGAAAGCTTTAACTTTTTGGTGCCTGGATTTCTCCAACTACATTACCCCATTGTATCCCTGTGGATCCCTATGGACCCTGAAGAAGAAAGTAACAATTTAACCTCAGACCAACAAATATTTGGTATCCCTACACTTGGCTCGCCCACCAACTTACATATTAGTAATTATTTTTGCTTCTACATAAAATAAAAATAAATACATGTATTTTAGTATTCTCACAAAAGAAATCTCCATAAGTTACTTGAAAAAACCCCCAACAAAACATAAAATTCAAAATGCAAGAAGCTGCTCCCTTTGAAACAGGTATTGTACATAGAAAAAATGCATCCACGCAATAGTTAACCAACAAATAGTAAAACTGTCAAATGTGGTCTAGTTAAAATTAACATACATAAATGTGGTTCAATAATTCAGCAAAAACTGTAAAAGATTTGACATACACCAAAGATCCATTTGCTATAAATAGGAAACAACTGTGCACTACATTATAGCATTTTTGGCTCAGGTATAAAGTTACTGAATTAGAATTAATAAAAACAATATTCAAAATAAATACCCCTTCTAATAAGTTATATTTAATAATCCACTCGTGATCAATATCTGTGTCTGGTCAACTTTGAATTTATTAATTTTTTTCTCCTGGAAAACCAAATATCAGCAAGACAGAGAGCAGACATTCCAGTAGACATTATCAAGTTTCAAAAGGTCCGGGGCTAATATGAAGTTTACATTTTTAAATTAGTTTCCCTTATAAAGACCGCTTACCCCTAGTACTGTATGTATACATGTCTCATCCTATGGCCAAATGCATCCATATTGAAGGGTACAGCTGGACTGACATTGATTTAGTTCAATAAGTAAAGTATGATTTATTTTTCTTATTTCTTCTGGTTGCCGATGGTAACAGTTTAGCCCAGTAGACATACTGGGCCAAATGTAATAGGGTGAGAGTTTAGAAAAGTGAGAGTTTCTGACACTTTTTAAACTTTGCCAATGTAATAGAGCCCAAAAACGAAGTAACGGAGCGAACTTGCATGCTTTTTTAGACTTAAAAAACTCTCACGATTTAAAATCTCATTCAGATGTTTTCCCATTTTGAAGATAAAACTCAACCAATGTGAGAGTTTACTGCTAAACTCTCACATTTTCTAAACTCTCGCCCTATTACATTTGGCCCACTGTATCCTCCCATTATAGCCAGTTATCAGACTCAGGCCTCATTCACACCTAGGGCTCGATTCTATTTATCGCAAAGTAAATAGCGCGCTGATAAGGATTTTTTTCTCGCACCCCTCCAGGAGTGCGAGTAGAATCCGACAAAACTACAGGCGCAATGCTGTTTTCTGCCCTTAGTGCTGGGAAAACAGCATCGCGCCGGGAAGTTTAGTCGGAGAATGCCGGTTCTCGCGACTAAACACCCTGTTTAAGACACGAGGGACGACATTCCCCGACCTAACTGCACGTAGAATTCAATAGCGCCAGGAGCTCCCTCCCGGCGCTATTTACTTCGCGATCAACTTGAATCGAGCCCTTAGTGTTGTTGCCACCATAGGCCCGTATTCAATTACAGGCGAAAAGCAGAGATCAGCGATCGGTGCAATGCTTTCGCCTCATTTGCCTGTTTTGAGGTTAAGTTATCGCGTACTTTCACAATGTGCGCTCCCGCTTTTTGCCCTATTCAATTGCAAAACAGGCGAAAACGTGTACATGCAAATGGCGAAACTTGTGAAAAGGACTTCTTTTTTGGGGGAAATCAGTCTGTACCCCCCAAAAAAGCATAAGTGACTCTGGTAGTTAATATAGAAGTGTATTTATAGCTGTAAGAAAAGTTTTTGGGGTTACTAAATTGAGTCAGATGGCATTAGTGTGAAAATTGATATAAAGCAAATTCTTTGGTGAGAAATAATTGCTGTAGTTAAATTGGGGGTAGATTTAAATGGGTACTAGTATATTTTGGAGTTAATAAAGTGCATTTTAAAAAACTTTATAAAAAAAAAAAACAGCTGTTGCAGCCCCCTGCAATCCTAGAAACACCTGTCCCATCCATACAGCACCCCAAAATACCAGCCCAATACTTAAAACTAGGGATGAGCGGGTTCGGTTCTCAGAGAACCGAACGCACCCGAATTTCGGGGTTCCGGGGCATTCCGATCCAAGCTCTGATCTCCCTACCTGCCCCAAATCCTTCTCCCGAGGCAAAACCTTGCGATCCGCTGTCGGATCACGAGGTTTTGTTTTGAGCGGGCTTAACGCTGATTGGCTGAGAGAGCCATCTGTCATGGCTCTCAGTCAACCAGCGTTAAGCCCATTGAATATGGGCACAGGAAGTGAAAGATGCCGCCCATCCCCCGCTGCCTGACACCACAGACCCCCACTGATAGCATCCCCCGCTGCCGACACTGCTGGACACCACCAGCAGCCATGCATTGCCGACACCATCAGGACATCGCTGGCACCCTGCACTGAGGACACTGCCAGCACCCCTGCACTGCTGCCCCACGTACTGAGGACACCATCAGCGACCCTACACTGCCGGCACTCCCACACTGAGGATACCACCGGCACCCTGCACTGCTGACACTGTCAGCACACTTGTAATGAGGACCCCTGCTTTGCCGACACCACCGGCACCCTGCACTAAGGACACTGCCAGCACCCCCGCACTACTGCGCCACGTATTGAGGACTCCATCAGTGACCCCGCACTGCCGACACTGTCAGCACTCCTGCACGAGGATACCGCTGGCAGCCCCGCTCCTCTGACACTATGCTCTCAGGACACTGCCAAGGCCCCCACTCTGCCAACACCGCCACACTGACGGCACTTCCGCATTGAGGACACCGCCAGCACACCGCACTGCCGTCACAGTAAGTGCACTTTTGGTATATCCAACCCACACTGTATAACACACTGTATCCGTGTTGGAACTTGGAAGCTGAACTGTCACAGGTTAGTGCCACCCACTGTGTCGCTTAGCTTAGGCAGCCAGCTAGCTGGATGCAACCTTTTGGCCTTAACTAGATGAAAAAAATATATTGTGAGGTGGTCAAAATTGATTGGAAATTACTGGAAATAAATGTTATTGAGGTTAATAATACTGTAGGAACAAAAACAGGCCAATTGTATGTGATTTTAGCTATTTTTATGATATTTTAAGAAAAAATCCAAATCCAAAACCGAAAAACAAAACACCAAGGAAAAAAAATCCAAAACGAGATTCAGATCCAAAACCAGGGGAGCTCCAGATCCAAAACACGAGGGTCGGTGCACATCTCTACTTAAAACTAATTTTCACCCCAAAAATGACATGCCTTTTTTAGGTGATTTTATGTTTTTCCTAATTAGTCATTAGGGGGTGCCCAAAAGGTACTGAACCAAGTCCCCACATTTTTACCCAAAAATAGAGATTTTGCACATAATTTCTCCTGCCTTTGGGTGGAGAAACTTTTTTGCCTGTTTTTGCCTATGGAATTTTCGTCCAGGCGAAAACGTCCTGGAATTGAATAAGGCGATACTCTGGAAACTGGCGAAATCCACGCATTATCGCAGCCTTGCACCTCTAATTGAATACGGACCATAGTCCTAACTAGGTTAATGTTGCATAGTCTTCATTCTAGCACCCTGCAGCTGTCACAACCTGTGCAGTTCCTCTTTCCTGCCTGGGGTGTCGCTCTGCTCTGGTGCTTCTAGCACACTGAGCTGACGCAACAAACAGCTCAGATACAGACCAAAGTGTGCTAGAAGCACTAGAGCAGAGTGACATGCCAGACAGAAAAGAGGAACTGCACAGGTTGTGACCGGGTGCTAGAATGAACAGTAGTTGCATGTAAAATCTCACTAGCATTAACACATATTACCAGTACCTCAGGTGGCATTCGTAAAATAACTCATGGAAAGCACAGTTTAAAAAATACATTATTTCTCATGCAGTTTGATCTATTCTTAATGAACGTATATGTGAACAAGCCCTGGTAGTCTGGGTATTTGCACCTAGAGGCTCACCCATGTCTTCTACAGTTTGTGTCAGACTAACCAATTTCCTCTAGCATAGAAATCATTTAAACGAAATAAAACAAAACCAGAGTGGAAATGCAACACTATAGGGACAATTGTTAGTAAAGTAGCCTATAAGTTATTAAAGTGTGAATATCTCCTTTAATAACATGAAAGCATAAGACATAAGGGACAACCTACTGGGATAAAATAACCATGTGTAACAACCATTGATCAATACTGCTTTTCTTCTGATGCACTAAGGGTAGTCTTATAAGCCAGTGGTCAGGGAACAGGGGTAAATTACCCCACATGGAGTAAAAATGAAATTCCTGGGGGTAATGGACGGACAGCCGGGCATGCATATGAATCATTCTATGGTATAGAATGTTTCATATGCATGCCCAGCTGTGCCGCAGGGAGGCTCTATGCCGGACGCCCGCTGAGATGTTACCAGCGGGCGCCCAGCGAGGCTGGAGTTCTCTTCTGAACTCCAGCTTCCACCTCTCACCATGTGCACTATGGGAGAGATGTCATGATGTGTCTCCCATAGTTCCGAGGAGCAGTCGGGCGGACAGGACGGCGGCAGATTCAGGAGCGGGGATTAAGGTTAAGTGTTTTTTTTTTGTACAAGCGGCACTACTACAGGGGCAGTATATGGGGGCACTACTACAGGGGCATTACTATGGGGGCACTACTATATGATTTCCTTCCTTTCAAATCAAGGGGGTAACGTCAGCGTATCTAAATATATTTTGGGGTAAAAAGTTCCCTGATCCCTGTTATAAGCAGTGCCTGTACCTTGCAGACTGCCCTCCTGAGAGGAGCTACAGGCTTGGTGCAGAGCTGCCCGACACCCAAAGTATATAGCAGAATGTGGCACTGACCACCTGTAGCCTAAAGACTGCCCTCCTATGGGGAGCTACAGTCCCCTGGCAGCTGAATGTATGCTAGAAGACTATGGCACTGACCACCTGTACCCTACTGGCTGCTCTCCAAAGCTGAGCTGCAGGTACCTGACAGACAGTACATATGACAGCACAGGGTACTAACCACCTGTACCCTAAAGACTGCCATCCTATTGAGTGCTACTGTACAGGCCACTGACAGCCAGAGTGTATGACAACACAGAGCACTACTGTACCCTACAGGCTGACCTCCTTTGGGGAGTTACAGGCTTCTGGCAGCCAGTGATGACAGCACAGGGCACTGACCACCAGCAGAGTATAGAGCGGAGACAATGATTATTATCACACTCACAGTTCCACAGCGAGCAACCTACCGCACTCAGCAAGGCCAATCAGCACACAGCCTTCCTGTCCGTTCGTCTGACGTCAGTTCCCACGAACGCCGGTGTTCTTCTCGCTCTCGCTCACGTTCTACATTGTTATTGTTACTGTTGTTTTTATTTTTCAATAAAGTTTGGCGGGATGGCGGCACGGCCAGTAGCTAGGATCAGAGAGCTGCCTCGGATTGGTGCACGAAGCTTAGCAACCGTCACAGCCTGATGACGTGGTGCGTGACTACGCCGGCCGTAGGTGACGTTCCAGGAGCTTTCAATTTCTTTTATTTTATATATATTTTTGTTAATTTATTTATTTGGTCATGTCGCGTGTGTGTATGGGCATAGTGCGGGTTACAGCTCATACTAGTAATCGCCTGTGTAGGTTGCTGGACAACGACTCATGTCATATGCACCGCTGTTGTGCAGGGTGCACTGCATGAATCACATCAGTAGGAGACAATAACGGCACAGCACCCTCATACCTGCCACCGTTCTAACTTCATTTTGTAATGGGTTAATAATCTTTCTACTTTTTAAAATAACATTTCCCAATTGCAGTAACCTTTAATCTGGTAACTGAATTTTAAAGCTCAGCAGAAATGAGTTTGGAAATAAGTGTGACTTCAGGGTTGCTGCTATTTCCTATGTGGCTAAAGGACCTCTGTGACGTATCCACCACGTGACCGCTGCAGGAGGCTGGACCGCTCCTGTGTTACCATCCACGTGGGCATAGAGGGGGAATAAATATTTGTGGCGAGCCACCGTGCCCAAAGCGTGGCGAGCGTAGCCTTTTGGTCCCCCGTTAGCATCCCCGCCCCTCCCCCTTTCAGGCTGGGTCACGTGGGCGTGACCTCACAGGTCCATCAGCGCTGTATAGTACAGACCTAACCGTGACTTCAGACAAACAAAAGTTGGGAGGTATTATTAAAGCAAAAAGTAAAATATTGTCACTATGAAGAGCAGAACGATTGCCAGGTGTGACGTTCCCTGTCTGAACAGATAAGTGATCACGTCCATTAGTAATTCTGTCCTAATTAAACAAATCCCCTGTAATTAATACAGTGAGACAAAAAGCCACACCGGAAAATGTGTGTATTTAGTGGCTGGCCAACTCCTATCATTCTAGTTATAGATCTTATCTATGGTTCCCTTGGAGATGCTACGCCTTGACCTTAGGTTCATACTTTCTAAGCAAATGGAGACTTGGGGGGCGATTAAATTGTGACGTGTGTCCCCTGCTGGGCGTCTATGCTAATAGGCGCCCGATGGAGCAATTCAATTGTTGCTCCGTTTGGGCACCTAAAGCTGTGGGGGGATGCATTCCTTCTCGCAGTCTGCTGAGGTGCAAGAATAAATGTGTCTAAAGGCAAGTTTTTTGGGCGCCCCGACGGTGGTTTGGGCACCCTAACCTCTTTAGATGGGTTTAGCCGCTGTGCGCAGCTAAACCCAGTGCTTGTGGGTGTGGTAAATGCTAATGGGTGCCTGAACTCTGTTGAATTGCTTTGTCGGGCGCCTATTTGCATAGACGCCCAGCAGGGGGCGTGCACCACAATTGACTCGCCTCCTTGGAGTTACATTTACTAAGAATCATGTCTGAACAAGTTTTAAACACATTGTGCATCACGAGTGATTTTTTTTTTTTTTTTTTCAAGCAAACTCACAAATTTACCAAGAATCTTATTTGCCAATGGTGTATGGAATCATGTTTGATTGTGTGTAAGTTCAGTTGTATTTGTACTGAAATGTACAGACCTGTCTGTGAGCTGTGTGTTTAGCAGAAACACTGCACAGATACTGTAAAGCTGGCCACACATCAGATCAACTTTCCTCCAACCAAGCAACTGACCAACCGTCCAACTTGTCTGTCCAACTAAAATGCTTCCCCACACATCTAACCAACTTTTCAGCCAACTTCTGTCCAACTTGTGATGTCACAGAAGTAGGCGGAGACTGCCTGCCTACTTCTGCATGTTTTGAATAATAAATATATTGAACACACACACACACACACATATATATATATATTTGTATATGTATATACATAGATGTGTGTGTGTGTGTGTATATATATATATATATATATATATATATATTATGTCTTTTTATATATATATATATATATATATATATATATATATATATGAGACACTGGACGGTGCCAAATGAGGGGAGGAGAGTTGGGATGGATCGGCGGATACGGAGCCATGATGGTCAGGAGGACAGTGGCCGGATGCAGTAGAAGTCAGATGGTCATAAAATGTAAAGGGGCCCATTTATCATTCAATATTTGTGCTGTATTCCCCGAAAACACCCGTTTTCGGGGGATAGCCGCAAATTTTAAGTATTCTCCGATATTTGTTGCTGTCCCTCCATTTCCGTCGGCAATGCAACCCCCATTAGTTTCTATTGGGGATGCAATGCTGACAGATTTATTACGTTCCGGAATGCGAAACATTCTGGACATTGATGCGTGCAGCATAACCATCTGAAGATGGAGCAAGCCGCTGTAACCTATGGGCTACACATCACAAATCTGTCCGGGAGAGGGTTCCATAGGAACCCTCCCTTGGCGATGGCCGCAGTGCATGCGTGGTCTGCGGGCCGCACATGCGCAGAAGCACATGAGCAGAATCCAAGCACAGGAGTGAAGTGACCGCTGTCTCTGCAGGTGGAACTTCATACATCCGGGTGGTATGATCGCATCCAGCAATGTAATCATGAGCGCTAATATGGCGCCCAGATCGGATTGCAAATGCGATAGTTACTAAATGGGCCACACACACACATATAACCGCACTCACACTGCATACTTACCTACTCCCTGGCACTGGTCGGTCCTCTTCTCCAGTAGAATTCCATTCAGAAAATAAAAAAGACTTACCGGAGCCCACAGACCACTTTACTTTAGCGCTACCCGAATGACAGGAAGCCCACAAGATTTCCTGCCCCTTAGCTGCTCTTAGCCAATCAGTGGAAGGTTACTATGACAACAGCCGTTGATTGGCTAAGAGCAGCCGGACTCTTAGTCAATCATGGCTAAGGTACCCTGTAGAACACAGAAGCCTGACCAGATTTCACTGTTCTGTGCAGTGATTATGCACAACATGTTGCTCAAGAAGGGGTCTGTTTTAAACTTCTATTTGGTCCCGAGTTTGCTCCATTTACGATTGTGTTTGCAGATACGATTCTTGGTAAATCCTGTATTCCTGTCTATGAAAGGTACTTGCTAGTTGGTTCGATAGTGTATTGACTTCTATTTGTGTATTCAGCAATGTTTTGCAGATAGATTTGTGTTTTTACACCCTTGTTTGCCTTTAGTAAATCTTCTTGTTTGAAAATCAGCGGAAACTCTCATGAGGATGCTAACTCAAACAGACGCGGTTGTTAGTAAATTTACCCTTTAGTCTTTCTCTCTCTCTCTCTCATTATAGACTTGCCATATTATCCCTTTACTTCAGGACACATATGAAATACACAGATTCTGTGGCTGGCTGACTTCAAATCTCTATTTCACCTGGTTTTGATCAGCCACATATGCCCTGAACTGGAGGGATGATATGGCAAGCACATATATCCCTCCAAGCAGGGGGAGGCGCCGGGTTAGGGAAAGGCGCTACCGCAGCCTTCTCCATTTTCCGGGGCGGCTACCGAGATCTTGTTACCAGAGGGCGCCCGACGGCTCCTTCTTTGCAGCCAAAGGCTGGAGCTCACTCCTGAGCTCCGCCTTCCGGCTCCTGCAGTGTGTGTAGGGAGAGACGTCATGACGTCTCTCCCATAGTGTCGAGCACGAGGAGTTGTCAGACGGCGGCAGATGCAGGAGCGGGGCTTCAGGTCAGTACAGTGCTTTGTGTCTGTGAGGCATAATGTGTAAGGAGCATTACTACTGTGGTCATTATGTGTGTAAGGGGCACTACTGCTGTGGGCATTATGTGTAGGGGGCACTACTGTTATGGTCATTATGTGTATAAGGGGCACAATTACTGTGGGCATTATTTGTAAGGGGCACTATGACTGTGGGCATGATGTGTAAGGGGCACTACTACTGTAGGCATTTTGTATAAGGGCTACTACTGTGTGGCACTATGTGTATAAGGGACACTACTGTATGATGTAATGTGAATAAGGCACATGTGGTGTAATGTGTATCAGGCACTATTGTGGTGTAATGTGAATAAGATTGCGCTACTGTGTGGCGTAATTTGAATTGGGGTACTATTGTGTGACCACGTCCCTTCCCTATGAGACCACTCTTTTTGTTTTGTTTTTTTCTTTCGACGCACGCTGTCCCTGTGTAATAAATGGGAGGGATGCCGCAAATTTATAGTTTGCAGAGGGGTACCGGACACCCTAGCACTGGCCCTGGGTCCACCTGTGATGCTGAATTGATGTCTTTCTCCGCTCCAACGTTATCCACCACCAGATCTGCCCCATTGCATCTGTAACCTGCTCTCCCCAGCCAGCCAGATCTGCTCCACTGCCCCATTGCATCTGTAATCTGCTCTCCCCAGCCAGCCAGATCTGCTCCACTGCCCCATTGCATCTGTAACCTGCTCTCCCCAGCCAGCCAGATCTGCTCCACTGCCCCATTGCATCTGTAATCTGCTCTCCCCAGCCAGCCAGATCTGCTCCACTGCCCCATTGCATCTGTAACCTGCTCTCCCCAGCCAGCCAGATCTGCTCCACTGCCCCAATGCATCTGTGACCTGCTCTCCCCAGCCAGCCAGATCTGCTCCACTGCCCCAATGCATCTGTGACCTGCTCTCCCCAGCCAGCCAGATCTGCTCCACTGCCCCAATGCATCTGTGACCTGCTCTCCCCAGCCAGTTTCCCGAATCTCTCCTTGCTGCTGCCCATACTTCTTCTCTGCGGCCAATGGACTCTCCTACCTGTGACTGACTCTCTATGAGATGTGTGAAGATGGCAAGAAAGCAGTTCTTATATAACCAAGAGGCAAAGTGCAAAAATGAAAAGGGAAACAGGGAAACTCTTTGCAATTCCAGGGATTTGAGAATATCTGCAGAATGCTGTAAACTCTTGATTTTTTTTTATTTTATTTTAATTGTCTTTAATGATCTGAGTCTGCTTTTCAGTTGGATCTGTAGTGTCATTAGCGATCTGTCATATTGTAAAATCAGATTGGTATTTTACATTGTTAACATGTAATCTGTGATCTTGATAAAATACATGAGTAGTGTGATTTTCTGTATAGACAAATGTGACAGACATCCTTATCACTGCTTATCACAGGTAATAATATTTGTCACTATGGACATACATCAGAGTTCCGTGTATTGTATGGAAGCACTCAGCCGTGTTCTTTATCACATAACTTCTCTGCGACTACTCATATCTATATATTTCAGGATGAGGAATATCTCATGTTAGTTTTTTGAGAAGATAGGGATTTTAGTGTGTTTTTTTGTAAAAAGTATCAGGGTCATGTATCATAGCATTATGACACTCTTATTGTCACCATATATAGGGAATTGAAAGGGCTGCAAGGAAGCACATAGGCCCTGATTCAGAGCCGGACGCTCTGACAGAGCGCTCGCACTGAATCAGGGCGTCTTTTTTTTTTTTTTTTAATGAAGCGGCCTCCTGGCCGCTCGCATTGCTGTGGGTTGCCACCCACAGCTAATGCGAGCGGCCAGGATGATGTTCGCGATGGTCAAGACCATCGCGACCATCGGGCTTGCGACGAGACCCTTGTGGTAGGGTCTCGTGGCCGCAAGCCCCAGAGAGCTTTGGGCTCAAACAGAGCCGAAAGCTCTCCCACTGACATCACTTGTGATGTCAGTGGGGCCGCCCCCAGGTAGTAGTGGTTCTCATGGGAAACCCTCTGTCTGGGCAGCCACCCCCCGGCCCGCCCACCATAGGGGGGGTGCTGTCACTCAACATCGACAGCACGCCCCCTTTGGTGTGAGACCTGGCGCGACGGATTGCCCGTCGCTATCCAGGTCTCGCACATGCGCACGACGGAGCCGGCTTTGTCGTGCGCATGCGCTCTGGGCCACCATCGACCCAGTTGCGAGCGCTCAGCGCTTGCGACCGGGTCTGAATCAGGCCCATAGATTAAATATTTTACTTTAATTGAGCCTTGGAGAAAGGGGATACAGACTTTCGTCTTAATCTGTCCTGACCACACACTGCATCACCGATTCCTATGCTGTACATGGAGGGGGAGGTGGCTGCATGTGTGACAAGCTACTTTGGAGTGTTGAAAGAGGAGTGAGCAATTGCACAGGCTCCAGTCTTCCTGTTCTCCAGGGAGGCTTCATGCCCTGTCCCAAGTTGGCCACCGTGACAACTTCTGAGCATTTGCTGGGTAGCGTACCCGCCAGGCTGTTTTAGCAGGGAGCCGCGCCCTGCCCTATTTCTAAAGGGCAAAAAGCACCCTGCCCTCCGTGGGTGGAGAAAACTGCAGTGTAGCGGTCACTGCTGATGAATGGATGCCGGGTGCATGCGCCCAGCATCCATTCACACTGACAGCAGAGCTTGGGGGCAGCCGGGCATGTCTGTAAGTGCCGGGCACACCCTCAAGAATAACGAAAAGGGGACGCGTCTTAAAGACACGTCTCCTTTTCCTTGGCTGCACCTTTGGCGCATGCAGATGTGCCCTTTCTATAGGTTCGGCGCCGGACCTAGAGTGAAGACTACTGTGGCCTTCTTGTTTTATACTGTGTAGAGTGACATGGTGGGAGACAGAAGTCTCTTACTTGGCTCCTACGAGAGACCAGGTTAATTACCTGCTATAAAGTTGTTCTGGCATTCCTGCACCGCTACTCGTTTGCAGCATACACTCAGCAGCTGGTGAGCTGTTTAGAACCCCGCTCCTCTCAAGCACCCCTTCATTACCAGTGTAACAGTGAGTTCGGTTGTACCTGCTATCAATAAAACAACACCACTGGTTAAGTAACTGTGCTGTTCATAGTTTGAGTCATCAGCTTGTGTGTGCCTACATAACTCTGCAGTATCAACACCTGCACACCCATCATTTCCAACATGGAGGAGGGGGTCTGATCATGATGGCATATGTGAAAAAATATTGTCAGTCTATTTCTGTGGTGTGAGAATTGTTCAGTGAATTGGAGAGAAGTTGGCTGGTCTGATGAAAAAGTTATTTAAATGTTTGGACTACTTTAGTTGGTCAGGCAAGTTGAAAAGTTGGTAAGATGGATGAAAGTTAAGGGGCCTAAACACTAGGCGACCTGAAAGACTGAACATCTAGCGTTCAGACCTTCAGGTCGCCGAGGTGCGGTGCCCGCATTGAACGGCGTTCACTGAACGTCATTCAGTGCAGGAGCCCGACCTCCTATCTCTGAACATGCCGAACCTGACAAGCGTCGTCAGGTTGACGGGCAAGTTCAGTAGATAGTTGGGGACGGCAAGGACCCAGCATGCACGCTCATCGCTGGTCCTTGTCGGCTATCCATTACACGACTTTGTGAACAATGCAACCAAAACCTGGTTTTGGTCGGATTGTTCACAAAGTCGTGTAATGGATAGGCCTCTTTAGATGTGTGACCAGCTTCAGAAGAATTGTTACGTGCAACCTCCAAATCAATTCTAAGAGTTTTCAGAATGATAAAATAACCTGTTAAATCTTGAACCCTTGGATAGCTGTATGGCCTTGTAACAACAAAGCTTTGGATACATGTTTCTAAAAAGTTCTAGTATTTGAATAAATTCATACTTGTCGCATACATGAAAATTGTTTCTTTAGTGGACAAAATGTCATTCTGACTTTAACAAACCAATGGGGACTTTAGACAACTTAATGAGTTAAAAGGACAAAATCATAGATAGGAATACATTTTGATATTGTAGAGGTGGATATGGTTAATAAGGCTTATCTGAGAAAGGGGAAATTAAAGAATCACAACATTTAACTCTGAAATAGTAGATGCATTAATTAAACATTAATAAAACTGTAGGTATACAGAATATACCTTCTAAATCAAAAATTACAAGATTCATTTTTGGAGATAAAACAGTATAAACAAAGAGGAGTTTATTCTGATTTGGAAAAAAAAAATAACTTTGCATCTTAGAAAAACCATGCTGGAGCAGGGAATGGTATTGAAATACTGGCGGTGGATGCCCGACAGGATGAAGATCCCGACTGGGGCAGGTAAGTACCCTAACCCTCCCCTGTCCCCCCCTAGTGCCTAACTCTAATCCCCTCTTACCGCTCCCTAAACCTAACCCTCCCGGGGGGGATGTCTGACCCTAAACCTCCCCCCTAGGGGTGCCTAGCCCTAATCTAACCCCGCTAGATGCCCTAATCCCAACCCCCCCCCCCTCGCGGTTAACGCTAAGGGAGCCCCGGATTTAGTTTCTTTTGGATGGTGTCCTGGCGTCGGGATTATGATAGGCATCGGTATTTAGAAGCCTATCTTAAATCCCACGCCGGGTTTCTGATGTCGGGATTGGAGTTAGTCTCATAACTACATCCCGCACAGCAGATGGGGCAGATTTAAAATGTGCAGAGAGAGGACCAAACTCAAATCTAAATTACAGTGTAAAAATAAAGCTGTTCAGCATTTGTGGGCTCCATGCAAAAGCAGCCAGTATGTACTCTACATGTACAAAAAAAACCTTGCATTGCAACATGGCTTGTCCAGGTGCAAAGTTTTTTTGCTGTGTGTCTAAGAATATTTATATTATTATAGTAAACAAGGTGATTAAAGATTTGATGGATTAGGAAAGGAATCAGATACAGCAAGGACAATCTATTTTAAAGGGATAGACAGTATATTTCCCTTTCAAAAGACTAGCTGGTCATGCACTAGAATAATTTTGTTCCAACCATCCCGCTGGTTGAAAAGATAATTAGCTAGCGTGTGGGAGCAAACAATGATCTGCCATTTGCTCCCACATGCTGCCACATCTAAAAGTGCCCTGTCTAACTTGTACAAGAAATCAAACATGTTTCATTTGGGTTCCGGACGGGATCGGTATGATTTACCACCGGCCGCACAGCAAATCCCGACAGCAGAAGCCCGGCAGAGGTGAAGATCCCGACAGCAGCTAAGGTGAGTACAAACTAACCTAACCACCCCCCTAACCCTAACCCCCCCTTACTGGTGCCTAACCTCCCCCCACAAGTGCCTAACCCTAACCCCCCCTTCCCTGCTGCCTAAACCTAAGTCTCCCGTGGGGGTGCCTAACCCTAACCTCCCCCCGGGGATGCCTAACCACCTCTTCCCCTAGCCTAACCTTCCCGGGGGGGCTGTCTAACCATAAGTCTTTCCCGGGAGCTCCTAACCCTCTTCCCCCCGCGCGGCTCTCCGCGGCTCGCTTACCTTTGATCAGGATGCCGGGCGTCGGGCGTCGGGCTCCCGGCGTAGGTAAAATGACAGGCGTTCGGGATTTCGATGCCTGTCATTAGACCCTTGCCAGCATTAGGTAGTCGGGATGCCGACGGTCAGGATTTAGACCGTCTGCTTTCCTTCCGGACTACAGATAGACAGTAAAAAGGTCGACAATGTCTAGATAAACACCAGATGTTAGACAGTCAATAGGGCGACTGGGACTAAAGGTCGATATGAGAATGGTCGACACATGTTGGGGTTTTTTCAGGGTTAGGTACTTACTGGAGGGTTAGGCACTTACCCTGGCAGTTAGGGTTAGACACCAGGAGGGATGGTCTGGGTTATGCACTTACTAGAGGGTTAGGCACTAGAAAGGACAGTTAGGGTTAGGCACCAGGAGGGAGGATTAGGGCTAAAAAACCCAAAAAGAATCGTGTCAACCATTTTGGTGGCGACCATTTTCATGTCGACCTTTTGACCTTGACGACCTTCTTACATGTTGACCTTTAGTGTGTCGACCTTTTGTCCCATTTGACCTTTTGTACCAGTCAATCTATTGACTGTCTAACCACTGGTGTCTATCTAGACTGTCTATCTGTTAATCTACACCCATTTGATGTGTCCCAACTAGTTGGACAACTATCGTTCATGGCAAGGGGAAAGTTGGACACTTTTCTATCAACTGAATTATCAGCCTGCCAGGAGTTGGTGGACAGTGTTTGCCTACTTATGGATGTAAAAAATAAAGAAAAATGTGTGAGGTTCCCTCCTAATTTCTAACCATAACTGGTGCATACAACCAAGGGCTGGTTACTCCAAATTCTGGGAAACACGAAGCGGGGTCCCCACTGATTTTAGGGTAACCACTGGGGTTGCCAGCCTGGGCTGTTGGAGCCATTGGACAGGGTACTCACAGCATGGGGGTCCCATCACCATGCCTCCAACCAGCCCCATGCCAGTTGGTACAAGTAGCACCAGGGCTCTTCTCTGTAGCCAAAGACAGTGGGTACAAGGTAATAGGTGAATACAAATAAATAAGTTATTGAAAAAAACAGGGATTTTCCCCACTTTTGAACCAGCAATGGAGCTTGCAGCCCAGTTCTGATTACCCCACAATCAGGGGTAAAACTGACATGTGGTCCCCCCTGATTTTGGGGTAACCAGCACTGGTCTTTGCCAGCCTGGACTGATGGAGCCATAGGGGGGTCCTTGCAGCATGGCTTCTCTCTCAACAATCCCCCTCTCTCAACAATCATGCCTCCAAACAGGCCCAGGCCAAATGGTATTAAATAAATAAACATAATTTTTTTTAATTTGTTTATTTATTTTAAAACATGCACAACTAGGCATACACTGTCCACCTACTTCTGTGACATCACAAGTTGGAGAGACAGTGTTCGCAAATACGCGCTATACCCGGGTTTGAGCACTGGGGACTCACTTTTGAAAAGTAGTCGGGTCCCCGGGGACGCACTGTGCTTTGGCCAATACCTGACAGCTGGCTGCAGCACAGCGTGTCCCCCCTGCAGAGAAAGACACAACGCTGTCTGTTATAGCAGCCAATGAGAGTCAGATAGACTCTCATTGGCTGCTGCTGCTGTGGAAAGCCGTGCTGGGATCAAGTGTCTGATCCCAGCATCGGCACAGCTGCAGGGGCAGCTGGGAACATCTGTGCCCAGCGCTGGGACAGTGTGTTTGTTCTCAGCGCCGGGTAAGTAGCCGCGGCGGGTACTTGGTGAAGGGACCGCCTGGTCCCTTCCACCAGCGTCAGCGGTAAAGTGGCGGTGGGAGAAGCTTGGCTACGGGCGCAAGTTAAATTCAGGCAATATGCCTGTGGGTATATAGGCGGGCACAAAGCTCGGGCTACATAGGGGGCATTAGGCCCAATTGAAGGTATCTGCCCCACAAATAGATGTGAGAGACCTGGGAATTAGGCCAGGTCACTAAGGGGCAAATAGGTGGGCCACTACTGGGGGCAATGCATAGGGGTCAAATACTGGGGGCAATGCATAGGGGGTCGAAAACTGGGGCACTGCATAGGGGGGATTATTACTGGGGGCAATGCATGGGGGGGACTATTACTGGGGGCAATGCATAGGGGAGACTTACTGGGGGCAATGTATAGGGAGGGACTATTACTGGGGGAAATGTATAGGGGGGGACTATTACTGGGGGCAATTCATAGGGGGACTACTGGGAGGATGCATAGGGGGACTACTACTGGGGGGCAATGCATAGGAGAGGACTAAAGGGCATTAATGTGCGGCATCATTTGTAAAGGGTGATACTGCATCGCATAATGTGCGGCATAATGTGTAAAGGCCGGGCATGGCTGTGTGGCAAAATGTGTAAAGGCCGGGCATTAATATGTGGCATAATTTGTAAAGGGCATTAATGTGTGGCATATTGTGTAAAGGCCAGGCATTGCTGTGTGGCATAATGTGTAATGGCCGGGCATTTATCCTTTGATAAATATGCCTATTACCTAAAGCATTATTCATAGGCTAACCATACTATCACTTTAAAACGGGACACTCATGAATTAATTACAAAGGTTCTGTGACTGGCTGACTTCACGCCTGGAATTTACCTGGTTTTAATGAGCCACAGAACCTGTGTAATCCATGAGTGTCCCAGTTTAAAGGGATGATATGGTAAGCCTACTTATTCACTATGGGTTTTGTGAATAGACAAGTCATATTACCTGAAAGATCATGGAGGCATTAAAACATGCATTTAAGGGGCATGTGGGGATATCTGATACTGTTGGAGGTATCAGATGGGCATTTTAGGGGCATGTGGGGATCTGTGGTGGCATGTGGGGAGGTCTGAGAGTCATATGGGGAACTCTAAAGCATAAATTATGATGGGACCCAGAAATGGTCAGGTAGGACCCCATTTTTTAAAGTGGTGGGTCCCTGGGACACACATTTTTTGTTACTGCGATCACTGAGAGAAGTTGGCTGGTCTGTTGGAACAGTGTGTGGAGCACCATTTTAGTTGGACATGCAAGTTGGATGCTTTGTTGAAAGTTGAACCATGTTAAGAAAGACCACTAATTAGGACTCTATAGGGGATATGTAATAGGTTGCAATTTTCATCATACAGTGCAATATTGGAGATTAAGCCAGGAGATATAAAATGGCAATAATTTGAAAGGCAAAACAAAATCTACTGACATAATCGCCAAAATCACGTTCCCAGGAATCGCACCTATTATTGCTACCCCTATAAAAAAGTTGATTCTGCAGTAACCTACCCACCCACAAAAACTGCTATACCATTAAAGATCCGATAAGCAGAAAGGAGAGACATGTTTTATGAAAACGCATGTTTCTATGGGTTGGGTACGTGATCCAAGCGCATACAAAGCTGGTGTCCAGAATCCCGGCGCTGGAATCCCGATGGTGAAAATAACCCTAACCCACCATTACCGCAGCCTGTTTGCGTTTCGCCTGTTTCAGTTTCGCCGGGACGCGTTTTCACATCCTTTGGCACTGAATACGGTGAATAGCGGGGGCGCACACATAAACTTTTCGCGTCCAAAACACGCGATGTAGGTGAAAAGTCCGGCAGGCGGAAAAGTATCGCAGGTGCAGAATATGGCCCTTAGTGTGCGACTCAGAAATCAGGCCCATAATGTGCAGCTCAGTTACCAGAGTTGTTCAGTTTATTTGACCTGTTATAGTTTAATTTTAAAATGTGATCTAGATCCCTAATATTTTTTATTATACATTTACCAATATCTTGTTTTTGTAATATACTGCAGTTGATAAATGTGACTATTTAGTTTTTCTTGTGGCTGACCATCTCATATGATAATTATATGAAGCCCTAAATAATTACCTAAATTACAGTAAATGTGCACATTCGATATAAAAATAAAAATTATCATTTTATGTATGATATTTGACTTTTTTATTTCCAGTTATTATATAGTGCATACATATTCCGCAGCGCTTTACAGAGACTATTCGGCCATTCACATCAGTCACTGCCCCAGTGAAGCTGACAATCTATCTTCCCTACCACATATACACAAGCAGATATACACTGGGAGGAAACTCAGAGCACCTGGGGGAAACCCACAGAAACTTGGGGAGAACATAAACATTTTACCACTGAAGTTTTGTATTTTCTTTTCTCTGATAAATCTGGTATAGTAATCTTGTTTCATATTTCCACTAGGGAAGTTAGTTTTCTGCATGCTAATGATTTGTAGCAAGTAAAGGAACAAAAAATAAGACGGCCGAAGGACTGATGGGGTTAAATTAGAAGATTGTTAGAAGGCGGAGCTAACTGAGGGGAAATGAGATGAGAGGAAGTGAAACATTTCGCTGTTCCTGGATCTGAGCAGGTGGTAACAAAACACTCGTATGCACATTTGCATTTGGATATGTAGCGAGTACGCTCCTTATGTAGTAGGGTAACATGTAGGCAGGGAAGGGCAGCCAGCATGCATTTACTAGCTGTGCAATTCATCTTTTGTCCTCGGAGCAGCATGTACAAGGCCAGGACAAAATAACTTAATGTAGGCTTTGTTACTTGCTTTGTTCACTTCATAATAGATAACGTATAGCAGTGATGATAGATTGATGAGTGAGAGCAGTAGTTGCATTGTTTGTGCTGCACTGTAATGTCAACAAACATCAGGCTGATTTCATGGCATGCTGAAACTGCGTCTGATGGGGGGAGGAGAAGAGAGAGGCAGCAAATGGCTGTACTTATCACTTTATATTACTCTAAATGAATTGTTATTGTATTATTTACAAGCAGCTATTATATTTTCCAACTATAGATTATTTTATGCATGCATGCTGGTAGGCATGGTCTATTTGTAATATCAGTACAATGTAATTCAAGTGTCATTTTTTTTGCAAATGAAAAATCGAGCCAGCACATATATTCCAGATGGAACACGTATATAGCCCTTGTGTATTACACATGCAAAACTGTCATTCATTTTAATCTTTCACAGTTATACTTAATTGTTGTAAAACAATATAATTGCAAAAACAGCATCATGTAGCTGTCTTATCTTTGGTACAATTAACCGCTTAGTACACATTATTATTGTGTGTTAAAAAAAAACAAAACCCTGGGACATTTATTCAAGTAACAGTATTGTTAAGGATAATCTAATAGCTGCCTTATATTTGGCATCTGACATTATTCTATTTTACCACTTACAAATGTGTATAACTATGTACTTAAGTGTAGGTGAGTAGTCTGAATGGCCCTGTTACACTTTGCAGTGTATATATATATATATATATATATTTATTAGTAATGTGGCTACACTACAACTATTGTTTTGAGGGACCTATGTATCAAAGCTGGGAGAGAGATAAAATTGTAACAAATAAATCGCCAACCAATCAGTTCCGAACTATCATATGTAAAACAGCCTGCAAAATGTAAATTGGAAGCTGATTGGTTAGTACTTTATCTCTCCCAGCTTTGATACATAGGCCCTTTAATACGTTTACTGTTTGAAATAAAATAGTAATCCGGGTCATGGAAACCTTTTGGAGGTTGATACTAGTGCTTGCTTCTATTAATTATTAGTTGATATGTTTTTATATTTGTTTTTATTCTTCTGTTTTTTTTCTTAGCCCAGGTATGGAGCTACGTGCCATGTTTCATATACATGAAAAAGGGGCACAGCAAGAACTATTGCAGCAAGATTCCAATCCAAACCAAAAACATAGAGAACGCATTTTTAGACCAAGAATATCTCTTTTTGGATTAAATGAGGAAGAAGTTAGATCTAGGTATCGCTTTAGCACTGAAGTTATACTGGAGTTATATGAACAGATTCAGCAAGATATAGAGCCAAATTGTGAACGAAATCATGCTGTACCGGGAATGGTAAAGTTGTTAAGTGCTCTACATTACTTTTCCTCTGCATCTTTTCAGGGAACAGTGTCAGCTTTGTCTGGCATATCCCAACCTAGTTTCAGCAGGCACCTGACACAGGTTCTAAAGGCCATAAACAAATTAACTCCACAGTATATTGTTTTCCCATCAGATAAAGCCGCAATACAAACAATAAAAGATGGCTTTTATAAAATGTCATCTTTGCCTAATGTAATGGGGGTAATTGACTGTACTCATGTTGCTCTATCACCCCCGACAGAAGATATTTACAGAAACAGTAAAAATTTTCACTCATTAAATGTCCAAATGGTATGTGGCTGCGATATGAGGATTCTCAACCTGGTTGCTGGGTATCCTGGCTCCACTCATGACTCCTATATCCTCAAACATTCAAGTTTGCATACAATTCTGACTTCTGGAAATATACCAGAGGGTTGGATATTGGGTAAGTAGAACTGATGTTGAATATGTACTGTTTTCCCTTTTTATCATTACGTTACCTCTTTTATTTAATGGCCATTGAAAGTTTATGCTGTCCATATTCTTAAGAGATTTTACTTTATCACCAAACAAGTCATTAGTCCCTTTCCTTTGCCAATAATAGTACTTTGGTGGGGTTGCTTTGTTCAGCAGGATTCTGAAACTCTCATAAAGCCAGGACTTCCGGAGAACATTTTCTATACTGGAGGGATGGGGATTAGAGATTTGTTTGGTGAATGTGATAAACTCTCCAGTCCCTTCAAAACCTATATTTGGTGAACATTGTATGCTCTCTGCTATTATGTGAGTTATGTGTAGGACTGTAAAAATCTTATTTTTATCATTGTGGATTTGGATTGCTTGTTTTGTTTAAAATCTCAAAATAATACTTAATTTGTATTATATGTATTGATGGTTTGGGAAATCTCAAGATAAATCAAAGAAATATTATCCTGCATTTAAAGTGAATATGCATTTTTGCTACTGAATGAGTTTAAAATGTCATCAATATATTGTAAATCTGTGTCTTTATCACTACAATTTAAAATCTATCAATTTTCTATTATCTAAAAGTTAATTAAAAAAATTGATACAGAGGAGAAGAATTAATTACCTACTGGATAGCTGTGGGTACTTTACCTGGCAGAATTGAATCAGCCCCTAGATTGCCATTTTTACAAACATGAAAAAATTTGTGGTGAAGAATGTTACTGTATTTAAATAAACAGATAATATAATCAACAACAAACTAGATAGAGCACTACTATAAATCTGACAGGGGCGTAACTCCCAGAGACAATGGAGGCGCCTTCCTCTGGGCACCAAAGCCCCTGAAGGGGCGCCTCCATCTATAGCATGTACAGCAGCAATATTGTGATTCACATAGGAAAACGAGTGTGACCGATGATTTTCCTCTGCAGCGACACACCCGCTGCTGCAGCTTATATTAGCTCTGTCCCGGGAGCCCCGCTAACACCTGCAAAATGGGACAGAAAGGCTCCCATCTGATACCACTCAGCCAGCACTGCAGCAAGCGATGGTGCACCCACCACTGCTGCTGGACAGTGTGCTGGGACCTTAGACACCTATCCCAGGGACCACCGGTACAGAGAGCCACACACCGGTAACCGCCGATTATGCATCACAACAAATGGCTGCTCACCAGCATTTGCTGCTGCAGAGTGGGCTGAAACTCTGTGAATCTTTCGGACTCTGACTCACCAACTGTTGTCACACAGCGTACCTGGAGCCGTGGAACAAAATGTACATATCGGGCATAATTGTACATGAGCGTCTGTGCCTGATTCGGTGCTGCCAAAGCTAAAAGCCACAGCGAAACACGTCTGTGTCCTGCTGTGTATCTGATGGCTCATGTACAAATTGTGAATACTACATATATATGTTTGTACCAATGCACTAATGTTAGGAGAACTATCCCTGGGTCTTGACACTGCAGGACCTCAGGGCTTCGGCAGCACTAAATCAGGCACATACTCTATGCATTTATACCTGATATGTAAATTATCATACACCTCTAGACCCCATAGAATCATTGTATTCTTTTTAGGCGTGATTGCGTGGGTATATTTTTTGTTTGTGGGGGGGACACCAAACTCTAATTTGCCTCCAGGCGACTGGTATGAACTTATGCCCATTAAATCTGATACTACTAAAATGACTACTGGCGCATTTAACTGGAGTCACAGGAAAAAAATTGTGTCAAATCCCATAGAACAAAAAAAGTCTAGCAACATGACAGACTTCACATAACATGATGCTGAAACAAATAAGCTATTTACCACATTGTACAATATTGTTAAACTGTACTTCTCAGCGTCTAAAATGTCTACATATACTGTAACGTTCCCATGAAAATATAAAATTACTAATCCCAGTACAGGTTGAGTCTCCCATATCCAAAATGCTTGGGACCAGGTGTATTTTTGGATATCTGAATATTCCGTATTTTGGAATATTTGCATACCATAATGAGATATCTTAGGAATGGGACCCAAATCTAAACACAGAATGCATTTATGTATTATATACACCTTAAACACAGAGCCTGCAGGTTATTTTTTACAATATTTTCAATAATTTTGTGGCTCAAACAAAGTTTGTGTACATTAATTTCTGTTTCATATACACCTTATACCCAAAGCCTGAAGGTAATTTTATACTTTATTTTTAATAATTTTGGGGGCGATTAAATTCAACGTGATGTTGAATAGCCGCTGGAGGGAGCTCCAGAAGCTATTCAATTCACAGCGCTGTTTGGGCGCGCTAAGGACTTCTTCTCTCACCCCCCTGGGAATGCGTGGAGAAATCCGACCAAAGTGCCAGGCGCGCAGCTGTTTTTCTGCTTAGCGCGGCGCTAACAGCCGCGCGCCCGGTACTTTGGTCAGAGAATGACGGTTGACGCCGGCATTCTCCAACCACACAGCACACTGAATTGAATAGCTCTGGGAGCTCGCTCCCGGCGCTATTCTATTCACATGGAATTTAATCGGCCCCTTTGTGCCTTTAAACAAAGTTTGTTTTTTTTTGTAAATTGAACCATCAAAAAACAAAAGGTTTCACTATCTCAGTCATGCAAAAAAAAAAAAAATCTGTCTTTTTGGAATATTCCTTATTTCGGAATATTTGGATATGGGAGATTCAACCTCTACTGTGTACATCAGTGATGGGCAAGAGGCAGCCTTCTGAGCGATTACATGCGGCCCCCAGCTCCTTAATTCTTTGTTAGGTTTGTTTTTTTTATAATTTGTGACATTTCTTTAAAATGCCTTCTGATATGGTATTATGGATAGGTTTCTCCTAATAAATGTATTGTTTTAATTTATTACTGAGATTAAGGGATATGTGTGGCCCTTTTGAAGATCTGAATTTTATCAGGTTGCCTATCACCAATGTACATTATGGGAAGTATTTTAGAACCTTTGCATTATTAAAGCATAAACTACTGTACATTGCACAGTAATACATTAGACAAGCATACTAGTGCATAGCAATATGGCAGCCCTAAATGTAAAACCAAGGAAATGAATCAAGAAATGAGAGGACAGAGAAAAATGTAAGAGACGGGAACCTGTATAAGACAAAGAGGCACAACTATCACAGACTGACAAATGCATTTGCATGTCACATTGAACATCTTAAATTTTGAAATATGGTTGAAAAGTGGTTACATTAAAATTTCATGTATATAAAATGGAATACCTAAATATGTTATTGTCCAAAGAAAACCTATGAACGTTTCAGAAACATGTATTTACTTTGCAGGCGATGATGCATATCCTTTAACAGAGTGGCTATTGACACCAATCAAAGATCCCAAAACCAAAGCAGAAAAGCTATATAATGCTGCACACAAGACGGCTCATTCGGTCATTGAGCGAACCTTTGGATCATTAAAAAGTCGTTTCCGATGTCTTGATCGGTCCGGAGGTGTGTTGCAGTATTCCCCAGAGAAAGGAGCACAGATTATCCTAGCATGCTGCATTCTGCATAATTTGGCTGTCAGTCGAAATCTGGATATTGACATTCTTGATGATCTTGAAGCACCGCCACCCGTACCACCGGTTTCAAAAGACGAGAATACACAAGCTGGAAAACAGACCAGAATGAAAGTGATTAGCAGATACTTCACATGTAAGTTTATATAGAAGTGTGCAATCTTATTTATTGTTGTCTGCTGTGTGTGTGACTGTGAAGCTTTTATTCTGTTGTAATTTTTTCTAAAAATGTAATGAAATCTATATTTTCTGCCCTTGATGAATGAAAACGTTTTTATGACGCTAAAGTATAATTGAATGTCAACTGCCAAGATGTAATCACATATTGACAATGACTATCTACTTTTATCTTTTGCAGGAGATATGTCTGCAGTGATCACTGCTGTTCCCTCTTCATAATGTGTGCTGTCTGCACCTACATGGACTTACAGTGTTATGTGTTTTGACCTTATCCCTACATAGATCTGTATATCTAACTATGTACTATTGTAGATTAATAGGAATTGGCAGCATCACATACTGTGTCTGCTTACGTGACATCTACCAAAACAGAACACTATTTTGTAATGCACAAGCTTGTTTAAAGCTTTAGTTACTAAGACAAATTATTAGTTTAAACAACTCATTGTAGCACTTCAAGTTCTTTTTTGTAGCAATATTTTTTTAAATGAACTTTACTCAGCATTTATACAACTCGTAGCTAGAGCACGTCTTCCTGAAGATTGTCTGAGGAGTTTGCTTGTCTGTCATGTATCTGTTTAAGTTTTGCTACATTTGAATTCAAGCTTAGTAGAAACTCACTTTTCAAAATGTATATAAAATTGTCACAGATTTGTTGTAGAGAAACGGATGAGCCAGCAAGCTTTAAAAAGCTTTTGCTATATGGTCCATATGGTATTATCTAAATTATATTGTGTAGCTAAATATATGTTAATATTCAGTTTATTAAATGTGTGTTTCCTTGTCAATCGCACCTTGAGCTAAACTTCTGTATGCTAATGCACAGGTCTCTTCTCACATGAAAAGTTCTTCAGTCCCTTCTTGATTTGTAGTTTTTGTAATGAGAGCTGCCACCGGCCATTACAAAGTACCAGTCATGTCATGTAGACCTATGTCGACTTGTATCGGAACTGCATACAAGTCATCAACCCCTGCACATATAGAAACTAATGATATTATATCATTTTTGGAGTCCAACATGCAGAGGCTTTCCCATCAATAAAATTTTTATTTCAAAGTACTCATGTTCTAGATTATCTAGATCACTGGTTCTCAAACTTGGTCATCAGGACCCCAAAAAGTTCACGTTTTTCCAGGTCACCTAGCAGGTACACAGGTGTATCACTGACACATTTTACTAGATCCACAGGTGGAGCTAATTACTTCTGTGAGAAGATCTGGAAAACATGCACTGTTTGGGATCCTGAGGACTGAGTTTGGGAACCTGTAATCTAGATAAAGGCTGGTTTGTCATTCTAAACTGCTCCATTCATTTACACACATTAAAATTCAGGTACTTTGTACTCGAGGTTTATAACACCATAAATGTAAGCAAGCCTTGAAAGAATACGAACAAAACATCAGTAGTCTTTAAATATACTATCAAATTAAAAACTATTGGTTGTATTTGAATAGGCCTTTGACAGGCAAGTAAAAAATGTGACAAGTCCCTGCAATGTTTTGCATCTAGCCCTTTAGTGGAAGGTTTTATGCTTTATATAATTTAATACAAGCCTGCCTTGTAATCTAATCTGGCAGTATAGAGGTATAGCTGTTTTCTTTATATCCTATACCACTGCCATTGATGCTTTCATTATGCTTTTGTCTCATTCTCCAATATGTGATGACAAACCCATAGTTAGGCTTGCTGGGGACAGAGATGACGTGTCAGTTTGCCCAAAATATTACCTTTAAAAGAATAATTTCTATATAAGATCGCTTAGCCTGCAAATAGAGAGCCTGATTCAGCAAGGAACACAATTCTGCTTATACGACACACCGCAGTTGCTAATATCAACGGTGCTATTTAAATGTGTGCATTCGCATTGCGTACGTAGCCTGACATAAGGACGCCCACTTCCCCTTACATCCGTATACTAGGGCAAACAATCGTAACATCGGACCCGTGTGCACAGTTAAGGAAGCCCAGACCTCACTCAGGAATTGCTAATTTCCTCAGGCTGCGTCTGGTAGCGCAGTGGCTAATTTATGCATGCCCCTGCAATGGCGTTGAGACGCACTGGCACGCCTACGTTCACCCGACCACCCCCCCATTACCACCCACAAACTGCACTTCCTGTCAGTCTGCGTACGCAATTCTGACCGCAGCGTCTGGCTCGCTGCGAAGCATGCGCAGTGCGAATTATTCAATTGATTGCTTGCATATACGCAAGTGCTTTTCTTACTGAATCAGGCCCAGAGATGGCTCAAGGGTTTGCTAAATATTTGTAATTCTGCTGCAAAATGTAGCAATATTGGCCATGTGTGTTACCAGTCTTATGGCCGGTACACAGTAGACGATATGTCGTCTGATCCGTCCGGATCAGAAGACATGTTGGCAACATCGTCTAGTGTGTACACTCAATGCGCTGACGATGCGTGCTCCCGCACATCATCGGTGACATCGTCCTTCAGACCTGCATGCGGGCAACATGGTCAGCAAGGGCCATGCTGTTACTCCCAGCATCAGCAAGTGTGTATGCACTTGCCGATGCCGAGACCCCAGGTGCAGATGCACGACAGGTCGGCTGGTTACACATCGTTAAATGTGTACGCAGTGTTACCACACCATAGCACACAGCAGAATAATTGTCCAAGCTCTATATGTAGGATATACAGTACATTCCAAACACTACAGGGGAAATATAATAGCCTGAGAGGTGCAGGCATTGCCGCTATTCTGGTGAGTCTGCGTGATGTTTTAAAGAGGCAATAATTTAAAAGGCAAATCTTGGTTGGTTTTGCCTTTTAATTTATTGCTGACTTAAAATCCAGAATCGGCGCCTTCATCTCGCAGTCTATTATATTTCCCACTATATGTCCTCCCTATGAGAATGTATCATTAGGTATAGTGTGCTTGTTCTTGACTGCAGCTGTTAGCTCTGACTGTGTGGTGCTGATATATATATATATATATATATATATATATATATATATTTATGTAGATGTTAATGGGTTATGTATTTTTTGTGCTCAATTTCAGTGTTAGGGCTTAATATCATACAATTTTCTTTAGGGTGTGTGGAAGGGAGTAAGTTCAGGAGTAATTCGCTGCTGAGTAATCATACATATACAAATCAGTATAAATATGGGTATTACTGAGCTAAATATATCTGGAATTGGTGTCCAAAAAATATAATGGAAAATCTGTGTTGTATGCTGCCCATTCTTTCCATTTGGTGCAGGCTGACATTTAGTGCTTTGTAAATCAGGGCACATTAATTTAGGACTTATGAAATGCGATAAGGATGTGCAAACAACCCCATTCTCCATCGTCATTAGTCTCTCTTCCCTCATTTACTCCCCTAGAACTAGTGCACAATTGGCAAAACTATTGTCTGGTTCTCATGTAGGGGCAGAATCAATTAAATTGCAGAAACCGCTGGAAAACGTGTTAAACCTGCTTTTACCAGTCTTCAAAAATGTTAACTTGAACCTTTTCTCACTGAACACTCTATGACCCCTTAATATTTAAATCAGTGTATTGTATATTATTATCTGACCTCTTTCCTCTCTAATAAAAAACATATATTTGACCTTCTAAATTCTGAATTCTGCCTATAAATACCCCTTTGTATTTTCTCATAATAACTGGAAATTAATAGCTTACTCACATCCTAGAACAGCACTCTATTAACCTCTTAGCTGCTCAGATTGCCATTTTGTTGATTTATTAAATCTTCCAGTACCATTACCATTGCCAGGGTCCATAGGTCCCCACTATGTTGCTGCTAATCCTTTTGTGGAACACTACCCACCCCTGAAACTCCCATAGCACTTACATGTCCTATCCCCCATCAAGCAGAACATAGCTGACAGTATGTTGGAGGAACTGACAGTGGCGTAACAAGGGTCTTTGGAGCCCAGGGCAAGTTGAAGAACTGCGCTCCCACACACACACAAACACATAGCAAAATATATTTGCCTGCGGCAAAAAAAAGGGTGTGATCATATACCGAAGGGGCGTGGCCACTGAAAATGGGGTGTGCTAACATGACACGCCACCCATTTCTCGTCACTCTGGGAACATTACTTTCCATTCCATATGCACCTTACCTATACGGTGGTTTCATACAATGTGGAACCTCTGAAGAAATGTATCTTCCCTGGGAAAATTATGTCTTCAGACGGCATTTACTATTCATGTAGGTCACATCGTCCGGAAGATGCCTGTTTATGTAGGAACATTAACAAGGTCATCATTATACAACATCGATTCAACCAGACTTGTTCCCCCTGTGTAACTTCCCCTCAGCGTCTCTCAGCCACACAATCTCCCCCTGCATCGACTCTCAGCACACCATCATCTCCCCACCACGTCTCTCAGCACACCATCGCCTCCCCCCTGCGTCGTCTTTCAGCACACCATCACCCCCCCCAGGCACTCACCTATGTCACACAAATGCAGCCAGCCAAATAAATACATCGCTGGCATCAATTGTTAAAAGTCTGACCCCCCTCGCAAAAAATCAAATTCACCCCCGGCTGCTCCAGAGTGGAGAGAGCGTGGGGGAAGGAATAATCCCTCACCCCGGGGCAGAATGGGAAGACGGCCTGGGAGGGCTGCGCGCTTCTGCTGCAGCTCCCCCTACAGTCAGCTCCAGCCAGCACCAGCAGGCACATTTGCCTGCTCGTTAGTCACATCAAAGTCTTCAGTCCGGGTGCAATGGTGATGGAGGCGGGCAGTGCGGTTACAATGCCCTGGCTGGCGGCGGTGCCCCCCTCTGCTGGGCCTGCCATGGCGCACAGGGCACATGCCCCGCTTGACTCCACCCAGTTACGCCACTGGGGACTGATCACCGGTCCCCTCTGCTGCAGCTGATCTCCGCACTTGTAGATATCAATGTAACAGTGCTCAGGGAGGTTCTAAGTTCCCCTCCTTGCACCTTTGTTATAGATGCATGCATCTCAGAGTGCCATTTGCATGGCATTCGGGGTCACAATTTTTCTGGTCAGAGACTGCAACATCACTACCAGGGCTACCAAACAGCAAGAGGTTATCCATTTTACAGCTGGCTGCAGCGTTTCCTATGTGACTACACCTATTAACTGGCTAATATGCAGCACAGACGGTGTAATGGTTAGCATTACTGCCTCACAGCACAGGGTCGTGGGTTCAATTCCCACTACGGCCCTAACTGTGTGGAGTTTGTATATTCTCCCTGTGCTTGCATGGGTTTCCTCCCACACTCCAAAAATATACTGGTAGGTTAATTGTCTCCCCACAAAACAAAATTAACACTAGTGTGTAAGTATGTGTATGAGCATGTGGTAGGGAATATAGATTGTAAGCTCCACTGGGGCAGGGACTGATGTGAATGGCCAAATATTCTCTGTAAATCGCTGCGGAATATGTGTGTGCTATATAAATAACTGGTAATAAATAAATAAATAATATGCCAGACTTTATTGAAGCTTTTGCTGTCAACCACTTTCTCATCATCCAAGTTTTTTACCCTCTGCACTCTCCTAGGTTTATTCCTCTCCATGTGGTAACTGAAGACTCTGCATTAGGCTAACCACTTTTTTCATCTGTACATCCATCAACTCTCACCAATTCATCTTTCCAATATTCCCTTTTGTTACTAAATACACCTGCAATTTTAGCTTGGTTGTGCCTTGTTACCTAAAATTAAACATATCCAAAACAGAATTGATACTAAAGGCAGCAGCGGAAGCCCGACAGCGCTGGAAATCCTGATCGTCCCTAAGGTAAGTATATACTAACCTAACCCCCTAATCCCCCCTCTAAGTGCCTAACCCTAACTTCCCCCTTCCCCGCTGCCTAAACCTAAGTCCCCCGGGGGGGTGCCTAACCCTCCCTCCCCCTAGCCTAACCCTAAGTCCCCCCCGGGTGCCCTAAACCTAACCCTCCCCCCCGCACGGCTGTCCGCTCGCAGCGCCCGGCATCCCTTCGATCGGGATGCCGGGCACCTATCTCCCGGCGTCGGGGAAATGTCAGGCGTCTACATCTAGACGCCCGGCATTTCACCCTCGCCGGGATATGACAGTCGGGAAGCCGGCTGCCGGTATTAAGGCAGCCGGCTTCCCGATTGTATACCCTGAGTAACCCTATGGCCGCAGTAACTGAGACACTTCTGGGTTTCAGTCGCCATCCCTGCCCCATTGCCACCCACAAGCAGTCCCTGCCAGAGCCGGATTTACACCTCATGGGGCCCTAGGCAAGATATTGGTCAGGGGCCCCCTCCCTCAAACAATCCTGTGCAAATATTACAGTAGGTGTCACTGGAGCAAGACACACACATCATAATATATACATGCATCATAATATATATATACACACACACAGTTTTATTTCTCCAAAGGAAACCTGTCCAATCTGTGGAAAGGAGTAGGCGGCACTCTTGAATTCTGACGAAAAGGTCTTAGGACCTTGAAATGTTGACTATGTATTTAATCCATCGGTGATCAATACATGTTTTCATGGTGACAAAAAAATGCCCCCTATTCTTTTCCACACGGGGAGGGACAGGTTTTCCTTATCTTGCTCCACTGACACCTCCTGTACTATATGCACAGTTACTACAGTCTTCCTAGATCACTAATATATATATATATATATATATATATACTTATATACTGTATATATCTCATCCTGTAACAAATATACAGTCAGGTCCATAAATATTGGGACATTGACAGAATTTTCATATTTTGGCCTCTATTCACCACCACAATGGCTTTGAAATGAAACAAACAAGATGTACTTTAACTGCAGACTTTCAGATTTAATTTGAGGGTAATTACATCCAAATCAGGTGAGCGGTGTAGGAAATACAATGGTTTCTATATGTGCCTCCCACTTTTAAGGGGCCAAAAGTAATGGGACAAACTAAACAATCCTAAATCTAACTTTCACTTTTAATACTTTGTTGCAAATTCTTTGCAGGCAATTACAGCCTGAAGTCTGGAACACATAGGCATCACCAGACGCTGGGTTTCATCCCTGGTGATGCTCTGCCAGGCCTCTACTGCAAATGTCTTCAGTTCCTGCTTTTTCTTGGGGCATTTTCCCTTCAGTTTTGTCTTCATCAAGTGAAATGCATGCTCAATCGGATTCAGGTCAGGGGATTGACTTGGCCATTGCATAACATTCCACTTTTTAGCCTTAAAAAACTCCTTGGTTGCTTATGCAGTATGCTTCGGGTCATTGTCCATCTGCCCTGTTAAGCGCCGTCCAATGAATTCTGAAGTATTTGAATGAATATGAGCATATAATATTGCCCGAAACACTTCAGAATTCATTCTGCTGCTTTTGTCAGCAGTCACATCATCAATAAATACAAGGGAACCAGTTCCATTGGCAGCCATACATGCCCATGCCATGACACTACCACCACCATGCTTCACTGATGAGGATCATGAGCAGTTCCTTTCCTTCTCTTCTCTTCCCATCACTCTGGTACAAGTTGATCTTTGTCTTATCTGTCCATAGGATGTTGTTCCAGAACTGTAATGGCTTTTTTACATGTTGTTTGGCAAACTCTAATCTGGTTTTCCTGTTTTTGTGGCTCACCAATGGTTTGCATCTTGTGGTGAACCCTCTATATTCACTCTTGTGAAGTCTTCTCTTGATTGTTGACTTTGACACATGTACACCTACCTCCTGGAGAGTGTTCTTGATTTGGCCAACTGTTGTGAAGGGGTTTTTCTTCACCAAGGAAATAATTATTTTGACATCCACCACAGTTGTTTTCCGTGGTCTTCCGGGTCTTTTGGTGTTGCTGAGCTCTCCGGTGCGTTCTTTCTTTTTAAGAATGTTCCAAACAGTTGATTTGGCCACACCTAATGTTTTTGCTATCTCTCTGATGGGTTGTGTTTTGATTTTTCAGCCTAATGATGGCTTGCTTCACTGATAGTGACAGCTCTTTGGATCTCATATTTAGAGTTGATAGCAACTGATTCCAAATGCAAATGTCACACCTAGAATCAACTCCAGACCTTTTACCTGCTTAATTGATAATGCAATAATGAGGGAATAGCTCACACATGTCCATGAAATAGCTTTTGAGTTGATAGTCCCATTACTTTTGGTCCCTTTAAAAAGTGGGAGGCACATATTGAAACTGTTGTAATTCCTACACCGTTCACCCGATTTGGATGTAATTACCCTCACATTAAATCTGAAAGTCTGCAGTTAAAGCACATCTTGTTTGTTTCATTTCAAAACCATTGTGGTGGTGAATAGAGGCCAAAATCTGAAAATTCTGTCAATGTCCCAATATTTATGGACCTGACTGTATACATGAAAGGAGTGTGCATGTATGTGTGTGTATACATATATACATAGTGTGATAGGCGAGACGGGATGAAAGGGGTTCAAATGAACAGAGGAAGACAGGAGGAAAAATAGTGGGAGACGGGAGGAAAGGGGGAAGAACAGAGGGAGACGGGAGAAGGTGAGGGAACAGAAAATAAGATAAAAAGACCTACACAATAGGTAGTAAGCCAAAAGAAAAAAAATACATTATATATACATACATACATACATACATACATCTAGTGACATTGTAAGAACTGTGCATAAATCCAGTAGGTGTCACCAGGTCAAGTCATGACCTAAGTGACACCTACTGGATATATGCAGTTTTTACAATGTCACTAGACATATATATATGCTCCCATTGAGATATACATTTTCATATATAAATATATATATATATATATATATGTTTTTATTGCAGGCAACTCATCAGGGGTCTTACCTGCCTGGCCTTGCTGGGTGCTGCTGGTGGGCAGCGGCGGGACTGGAAGGCTGGCAGAGTGGCTGCTGTGGTGGGCTGCAGTGGGGCCCGGCTAGATGGATCAACAGCTGGGACAGGGCGGCAGGCTGGATGGCGGGCCGCAGACCCAGTGAGTCATTCTGTGTCTGGGCTTCCTCCCTCATGCACAGGCAGCGGCCGGGCTGCGTACAGTCTCTCTCCTAGACAGCGACAGCCGCGCGGGAGAGGCTGGACCGCGTGACGTCAGCTCCTCTGGGAGCACTGTGATCTTGTCATTTCTAAGGGCAAAGGGGCCCCTCCACAGGCCCATTGGGTCCCGCCGGGCCCTAGGCGAGCGCCTAGGATGCCTAGCGGGAAATCCGGCCCTGGTCCCTGCCTGTCAATCACTTTGCGAATAAATCCTCATTGCAACTGCCGCTGGTAATGGAACTTTTCTATCATTGTCACCAAACATTTGGAAATTTGCGAGTGGAATTTGTTTTTGTGTGAGCAGAAATCTGTGAAACAACGTTCAGTGGGCAATATAAGTAGAAAGCGATGCTCATATCGTGCCTCAGCAAATCAAAAATGTTGTTGTGAAGACCAAGTGGTATAAATTGGGCACGTTAATTAATAGGTAAGGGCAATATAAAACTCCTCTGCAAATATGCGGCTCTGTGGCAGTGTAGATGTTTGGGTACGTGTGACTGTGTGTTGTATTTCAGTGTATTCCTCTTTTCTACATGTTTATGTGTCAGTATATTTGCTATATTTTTTTCTGGTTATGTGTTTTGTTTTGTAAATTAAAACAACATTCCCCCTACAGTGTATTCTGCGCGTTTGAATGTTATTTTTATTTACAGTGTGTACACACACATAATATGTGTGAGAAAACAGCGCCATCTAGTGTAGCATATTAACTCTTAAATGGCGATTTACAGAGATACTAAAAATACAAACGTACAAAAGAGTCTTTGTGTACAGTGGGCCTGATTCAGAGCCACTCGTAAGCGGCCACTCGTTCGCTCTGAGCGATGTTCGCACAACTGCGCATGCGTATGGGTCGTAATGCACATGCACAAACCAGTCATTGCGGTCGGAAATCGTGCGCTCGTAAAACAACGAGGGGCTGCTAATTTGATTGACAGAATGTACCGTTTGTGGGTGGTAACAGGGGAAGGTGCTTGAAAACGGGGGAGTGGAGATCCGAACGCAGGCGTGCCTAACGGTCAAAACGGCGTTTAATGGGAGTGCATAATTAGTAAAGGAGCGTCATCGACCACGGGACCACCGGCGGGACCCAATGGGCCTGTGGAGGGGCCCCTTTGCCCTTAGAAATGACAAATGACACAAACCAGTCATTGCGGTCGGAAATCGTGCGCTCGTAAAACAACGAGGGGCTGCTAATTTGATTGACAGAATGTACCGTTTGTGGGTGGTAACAGGGGAAGGTGCTTGAAAACGGGGCAGTGGAGATCCGAACGCAGGCGTGCCTAACGGTCAAAACGGCGTTTAATGGGAGTGCATAATTAGTAAAGGAGCGTCATCGACCACGTCACTTGGTTGTCTTTTAGCCTGAACTGCTCGCAGTGATAGCGGGAAGTAAATCCTACCACAAGCACTGCGAGCAGTTCAGATGCCTTTCGATGTTCCCGATTAATCTAATAAATAACGGAGATGACGTGTGATGAGAACGGCAAAGGGGCGTCTTTACAAAATAGTGAGCGCATTTTTCAGACGTTCGTTCAGACATAGAGGTGTCAACACACCGCAAAGAGCGATCGCTCAATTTAAATATCCGCCCCCTTTTTAAGAACGAGCGTCCGCTAATAGCATCCGGGTCTGAATCAGGCCCAGTATTTGTTGAATTTTTTTCCTGCAGGTCTCCACCTAGAAGATCCTGATTATCTCAAAGTGAAAAAACATGCAGGAAACAAAAAATGTATATAAACATTAGAAAAAAATGTCAAATAACCTATAGGGTGAATCCCTCACCATATAATGTATTGGGGCGTGGGATAAATGTACTGCACTCTTGTGTATCACAAAGTGTTCAATAGAGAACCATAGTCCCAGAAATAAAGTGCAATGCTCGTACCAAAGGCTTAATTCACTTTGTCCTTACGTCCACTTTGCCACTCAGATTTGAGTTATAAAAACATGGAGAAAGTGACCATAAAGTAGTATATAAAAAAATAACATTTAATAAATAATATCCAAACATACATGTAAGATCAGAAAATAGAGCTTATCTGCAGTGGCGTAACTAGGGTAATTGGAGCCCAGGGCAAATTTGAAAATGCAGCCCTCCGCCCTTGTGCGTGCGCCGAAGGCATGCACACCGAAAAATGGGCGTGGTCACTTAAAAATGGGGCGTGTCAACATGACACACCCCCTTTATCTTTACTCAGAACATTCCTATCCATATGCACCTTAACCCCAGTAGTGCCTCTTATACAGTACCCCCAGTATGCAATGTCCCCAGTTGTGGTCCCTCTTATGCAGACCCATAGTAGTGCCCCTTATACAGTATCACCAGTAGTGGTCCCCCTTATACAGCCCCCCATTAGTTCCCCCAGGAGGGGTCCCCCCCAATGCAGTGCCCCATGTAGTGGTCCCCCCTATGAAGTGCCCCCAGTAGTGTTCCCCCTTATGCAGTGCCCCTTATATAGTGCGCCCAGTAGCAGTCCCCACGATGCAGTGCCCCCAGTAGTGGTACCCCCCTTATGCAGTGCCCTTTATATAATGCCCAAAGTAGTAGTCCCCCCCTATGCAGTGCCCCCAGTAGTGATCCTCCCTATCCAGTGCCCCCTGTAGTGGTTCCCCCTATTTAGTGCCCCCAGTAGTTTTCTCCCCAGTGCAGTGCCCCTAGCAGTAAGCCCCTTATATAGTGGTGCCCCCAGCAGTAGTCCCCCCCATGCAGTGCCCCCTGTAGTGGTCCTCCCTATTTAGTGCTCCCAGTAGTTTTCCCCCCCAGTGCAGTGCCCCTAGCAGTAAGCCCCTTATATTGTGGTGCCCCCAGCAGTAGTCCCCCCATGCAGTGCCCCCAGTAGTGACCCCCCTATCCAGTGCCTCCTGTAGTGGTTCTCCCTATTTAGTGCCCCCTGTAGTGGTCCCCCCCTATGAAGTGCCCCAGTAGTGTTCTCCCTTATGCAGGGCCCCTTATATAGTGCCCCCAGTAGCAGTCCCCACAATGCAGTGGTCCCCCTTATGCAGACCCCCAGTAGTGATCCCCCCCTATCCAGTGCCCCTTATAAAGTGCTCCTGTAGTGGTCCTTCCTATTATTGCCCCCAGTAGTGGTCCCCCCAGTGCAGAGCCCCTAGTAGTAAGCCCCTTATACAGTGCCCCAGTAGTAGGTCCCCCCCAGTAGTAGTCCCCAGTAGAGGTTCCCCCTCCCGATGAAGTGCCCCCAGTAGTAGTCCCCCCAGTAGTAGACACCAGTAGTGCCCCACCCCCAGTAGAGGTCCCCCCCAATAATGATGCCGCCAGTGGTAGACACCCCCTCCCCCGTTGTGACCCCAGTAGTGCAGACATGTTTAAAAAAAAATACACTTACCTGAATCCACGCTCCGGCTCCGGACACCGCTCCCGCCGCCGCACGTCAGTCTTCCCGGGCTGGCGCGCTCAGCATTATGGGAGAGACATCATGACGTCTTTCCCATTGCCCACTGCATGAGCCAGAAGGCGGAGCTCATGAGTGAGCTCCAGCCCGGCTCTTGCAGTGGGCACTGCAGCAGCGGCGGTGATGTGTGTGCAGCAGCAGCCAATGAGAGTCGTCTGACTCTCTTTGGCTGTTGGTAAACACACACATCGCTGCCGGGCTGGTGGCGATGTGTGTGTTAGCAGAGCCTGAGCCCGCCTCTCAAACACTGCGGTCGGCGCTACACTGCCTAACTAGGGCGGGCCGGTACCGTGGCCGGCGGCGTGGGGGGGGGGGGGCGCCAAGGGCACACGCCCTGCTCGACCCCCCTTAGTTACACCACTGCTTATCTTCTGTAGCCCAAATGCATATTCCCGACAGCAAAGGATGTGGGTCATCATAGAACCACTTCAGCACGTTTCAACACATGCCCACTGGACTTCATCAGGAGGACTAGCGCTCGTCACTATAATTGTTGTTCGTAAATATATTCACATGTATTTAACGTTGAAAAAAGTAGTGCAGGACATTCATCAAAAGCTTTCAGAGTGCATCCTGTAATGCTCCCACACATTATGCCAGCTCTGTGCCTCACTGTAGAGTGAATATTCCTGTTACTGTGCTTCCATAATAGTAAATATCATTGGCCTTGTCCTGGTGTCTTTAGGTCAAGTCCCAACACATACTGAGTTATCTGCAGTGTGCTTTCTTACATTATGTAGGGCTTGACTCCGTGTTGTATGCAAACCTGATCTGAAGGAGATGTATCCCTCAGACGCAGAGAGGAGATGCCGGGACTCCGCTCGCTCTGAATCAGGGCCGGGCTATTTTTTTTTCAGAACGGCCTCCCGGTCGCTCGCATAGCTGTGGGTGACCACCCAAAGCTATAGCGAGCGGCCAGGAAGATGGTTGCGATGGTCTTGACCATCGCGACCATCAGGCTTGCGACGAGACCCTTGTGGTAGGGTCTCATTGCCACAAGCCCCAGAGAGATTTCGGCTCTAACAGAGCCGAAATCTCTCCCACCGACATCACTTGTGATGTCAGAGGGGCCGCCTCCAAACGGAGGCGTTCACATGGGAACACCTCCGTTTGGGCAGCCACTCCCCCGGCCCGCCCACCAAACGGGGTGTGCTGTCACTCAACATCGACAGCACGTCCCCTTTGGTACGAAACCCGGAGCGACGGATTGCCCGTTGCTATCCGGGTCTCGTGCATGCGCACGACGGAGCCGGCTCCTTCGTGCGCATGCGCTCTGGGCCACCATAGACTCGGTTGCCAGCGCTCGCGACCAGGTCTGAATCAGGCCCTCAGTGCAAGAAGCTACATGGCTGGTGCAGAGAGATGTATTGAGAAGCCCACCTGCAGCTTTGTAAATCCTGCTCTTTCCTCTACCTCTGGCTGTAGCTTCCACACATCATGACAATGCCCCTGACACACTCAGTCCTATTTTCACTAACATACACACCCGAGTACCAGTCACTGTCTCCCACAAGGTCCACATACTCATCTACTGAAATGCTCTGAGCTGTCCTGATTGGTTAGCAAACTGTGGGGTCTATTCATAGAGCAGAGAAAAGTCCTGTTTTGCAGGAAACAGGGCTTTTTTCTGCTTCGTGCAATTAACAGAGCGTGGTTACCGTGGAGAAGTTCATTACTTCTCCAGCGTCACCCCCACTCTGTGGATGAATCGCATCACCATACCTTTAGTAGGGTGAGTGCGATTCATTAAAGGACAGAAAGCTTTGCTTTCCGCTTCTCCTTTGTGTACAGAGTTCAACAAATCATTTTTCGTTATCTTTATGAATAGACCGCTGGGTAACTCCTGATGGCAGAGCCAGATTAAAAATGGGGCAGCCTCAGGCCTCCACAATAAAGGTCTATCATCTTTACAGCATGATGATGACCAGTCCCTCAGGCCATGGATCGTAAGTATTAAATCTGTATTTCTATATTTCTCTCAAAATGAAATGTCTCTACTTTTAAATATTTAGGGAGACATTGTGGCTGATAGTGGATAAACCCACCAGCCACACCGACACAGCACTGGTCACAGCTCCTCCACTTCTCACAATAGGCCCTTGATCACTTTCAGCTCCATGCCCATGTGGCCCTTTCTGATGGAGAATGGGATGAAGGTGCTCTGATCCTATTCAAACACGTATAAATAGCTTTCCTTACAGCCAAATGGCCTCATAACAAGTGAATTTGGAGAAGTGGAAGAAGCACTGGGTAAAGCTTGCTCCAAGCTCAGGCCAAGTGGGTGTGATCAGTATACTCTGTTGATCTGTAAACATTGGTGAGATGTTGCATCAGGTTTTGCTATTTATCACCTACTTATTTCTAAATAATATGTACAGTATATTGCTGTTTAAATGTTATCCTGGCTACTATCTTTTTATACATAATAACAGTAAAATATTACATCAGATGCATTGTGACTGGATGGGCTTAAACTTCCACTGTCTGGGGGTTGGGGTTTACATTGTGTTGGGATTACAGTTCGGAACCTGACTGCTCCTACTGGTATTATAAGGCACCAGGCATGCACCAACATTAAGCTCAAAATTGTATTGGAAAGAGTTATAGGGCCATATTCAATTTGGCTGCGAAAAGTCAGCAGGTCATTTTCGCATGTTTCAATTATCCCCGTATTCAATTATAAAGACTTTTTTGCCAGTGCAAAAAGTTTTTGTAAAAAACGGGGATAAGTTTTCACCATCCTTTAGGTTAGCTGGCAAAAAAAAAGTGCAGAATTGGGGTTTAGGGGTGCAGGCTTTAAAAAAAAATAGCCTGCACCCCAGGGAATGGCCCATAAAAACGATCTGTGTTAAAAAAAAGTTTTAAAAAAAATCGGGACACCCCAAAAATTTTTTACATATTAGGGTGAAAAAAAAGAAAAACACTTCTAAAATAGCTAAATTTAATCCAGAGGGGTTCCCTTATATGTGGAAGGTGTTTTCTTCATTACTGGAGTAGCGGCAGGTGCATTTTTGCACAATTTTAAAAAATAACTTTAGGGACTTAAAAATATGCTTACCCCCATTTTCATGTACCCCAAATTTGATAGGAATAGTTATTTTTCCCCTCCAAAAAATCTGTGCTATTCTTCACCACTTCTTCATAGCCGCAAATATGCACCTGCCGCGGCTTTTACAAACCCAGGCTTCCTTCAGCAGGCAAAAATGGGGCTACCCATAGTGAACCCCCATGTCTGGACATCTTTAGGGGGGTCCCGGGCACATTTCCCGAAAACTTCTGTTTTTTATTCGCAGATCAAATTTCGCCGGGTCCCGTTTTCGCTCCTTTTAAATTGAATACGGGGATAATAAGCAGGCACGTGCCAGATACTTTATCCCCACTCTAACCTCAGTTATATTGAATATGCCCCATAGAGTGTTGTATATTTAGACTGAGCTACTAAATGTAACACCAAGCCCCTTACAGAAAATTGTACCTGGAGAACAGAAGGATGCTTGCTGGATCCTGATCAGTTGTGGCTCTCCTGCTGGTCACCTAATAGTGCCAATAACCCTTCCCCCACCATTGTATGGCACACCCGAGAACAATTCACAATTTCAGCATATATATTTACAGGTATACTCCTATATTCACCTTGGTAGTACAAGAGTATCAATGACACATTTTCTCCATCTCCCAGGCACACAATATTGGTTAACCTAATAAATAGATAAAAGCAGCACAAAAATAACATTGGGGAACTTGCAAATTATGAATACAAATTATGAATATGCTTTTATTTATAACACACTGACATAATACCCTGAGCTGTAGTTTGAGGGCATCACGGTACAAACAGATTACTTACAATGGCATTAAACAGAAGGCAAAGATGGCCGTACCCAAATATGCTTACAATCTAAGTGGTGTGGAAAACACAAGATACATAAGTTAGCAGAAAACCAATTGTATCTGATGGTGTGGCTATTGTAAGGCAACAGGGCTAGCAGCATCCAATATTAAAGCAGACATTGGCGACTGGAATTTCTCTGCAGCTACTGGTGCTCTGGTATGGTGGGAATGAGTAGAGACAACAGATGGCAGACACTCGAAACATGAATCAGTCACTCTACAAATCTTAAAACAGTCCGCTGCTGGCATCCATAACTGTTCTTCACCATTTATATAGTGCTAGTGCTGGAGACATTTGCTTTCACACTACACAGGTACTGTGGTTATCCACTAGTCTGAACTAACTGCGCAGAATAGATTACTTTAGTGACATCTTTGTTGCTGAAAATAGTGCCAAGAACGTTCTTCCCCATGTTTGGTGGCAGCAGAGATTACCAAAGGAGGAATAGAGAGCAGCAATGTCAGTTGGCAGAAATAACCGTTAAACTCACTGGGCACTGCAGCTAAATGCCTTCACAAATTTTAGATGTTCAATATTTGCGAAAAAATGATTGTGTGCGACGTACAAAATGCAGCCATCAAGTTTGAAAAGTAAACCTGAAATGGCAGATTATTACTTGTTGCTCTGAGGAGTATGAAGACTACTATAGACAGAAGACCTACACCCTAGGCAGATCTTTGTGTGAAGTCCTATGAGACTACCTTCTTTACTATCTGTTGCTTCTCAGCTCACTTAATTGCATTTAAAAGGACTCCGATCTATTGTGAAATGCTAATAAATGGTATAAAGGCTAATCATCAACAGGTCCACTCTTTTGGCAGGAAAGCCGGATATCGCATCAACATCACCAAATCGGAGATTCTACATCTCAATAAACATAATCCCCCGCTTTCTACACATGCAATATTATCTCCATTCAAAATTGCGCCCACCAAAATAACCTACCTAGGGGTACAAATCACAGCAGATCTCTCCAAACTATACGAGGAAAATTTCTATGATATCAAAAATTATGGTTCTATTAGATAAATGGAAATTGCTCCCACTTTCCATCTTAGGCAGAATAGCAGTTCTTAAAAGCATTATATTCCTGAAAATATTCTGCCTAATGCAGATGTTGCCAATATCCTTATCTAAAAAAGACATCATTAGGTTACGTAAGGCTATGACTAGCTTCATCTGGTGGTCCAAAAAAATCAAAAATCGCTATGACTAAACTTATAATGCCGGGAGGTGCGGGAGTGCCGGACTTTGCTTCCTACTCACTATCTGTGTTGTTCAGATATGATGTAGACTGGATATTAGACAAAAACATATTTACAGACACTAGACTAGATGAAGCCCTTTTCTTTCCATTCTCCCCTAGCGCCCTACTACATTCTAATCCTCCCATATTCCCTCAGAATCTACTTTTTCATGACATACAGTATACCATGCATGGCTCTCACTGAATAAAAAATGTAAGAGGAATCCATTATTCTCCTCCCATATCCCACTCTGGGGAAACCCGGCATCCCCCTATCTCTGACCAACGCAAATGTTCTACTCTGGAGAGAGAAAGGTTTGACAAACTCATCCAAAGTTTTTGATCCTGGAGGGCTGGAGCACCAATTGTCAGATGTTGGAGAGAAATATGACCTTCCCCAGTCACACTTTTACATGTATTGACAGGTGAGACACTACCTCTTCTCGCTACGTTCAAATAAATACTACCCCTGACTTATTACAGTCAATCATAACTCTTTGTGATAAAGCCACATACCATATTAAATATATGTACCTACCACTAATGAAAACTTTCTCCGGGTCCTGTGGGGATAGGCTGGTTGTGCAGTGGCAGAAAGATCTCCCGACCTTAGTCTCTCTAGATCAATTATTTAGTCGTCATAATTCTACAATGAAAATTCTTAATTCTTCTTATCTACAAGAAGTACACCTTCGTACATTACAAAGGGCATATATTTCACCTTCACAGCGCTCATTTTTCCTCGACTATAAATGGAGAATGCCCCAAATGCCACTGTTTTTCTGTTTCTGGGAATGCCGGAAAATCAAGCATTTCTAGAATAAGGTTGTAGCCTTTATCAATGATCTATTACACTGCACAACCATGAAAATTTTTCCAATGTGAAAATAGTTACTTCTAATTGATTTCAGCATGCAAAGAATGAATATGACATTTAAAACTCTCAGTTAGCTCTGAGTTCCAAGATATAGCCCATTGATGACGATGTAGGGGTATTCCTAGTGAAGTGGGCAGAATGGAGAGAATCTCACCAGCAATCTGCGTTCCGCGCAGAGGGGGCGGGGCCTAATGACCCAATTAAATGAATCAGTTATTTGTCCCCTCCCCTTTTCAAATATATGCGATTTACGGGATCACCCACACAAGATAACTCTGGTGCACCTAGTGACAAGCATAGTGAGCGATTCCACAAGACATTTCAGCAATGGAACAAAGATATCAGGGTCGGTGAATCACTACTGTTGGACAGTGACAAGAGATGCCCCAGAAGAGGAGTACAAGCGACAAGCAAAGAGAAAGCACCCCCATGAATAGGTCACTATATTAGATAGTACTTTCGTATGCTGTATGTTTGCTTCGTATGCTGTATGTTTATTTCGTTTTGTGTTCTTATTTGTGATTGATAGAAAATAAATAACAGTTGTTTTAATTCAATCAAAAAAATATCAGATTATTTTAAAATAACTTTCTTCACTATGACTATATTACTAATGTACATACAAGTAGTGTAGCTCAAAAAATAGAGCTAGTAAAAAAATTCTGAAATCATTTTAGTTTTTCTTGACCTCAAATTAGTAATGTATGACTATTTTTAGAAAGGAAACAAGTTAAAAGTATTCATTTGTTGTACAGTGTTATCATTGTATCCCCGGACCCACTAGCATGTTTGTTCGCAAATTTCTCCACCTGGAACCCGAAATCTTCAAACGTCTCTGCTATTCCAATTGTTACCATGATTGTCACAATATCAAAAAAAATTATATTAACACATTGGATTTCCAGATCTTCCCCTTCTCTCGCAGAAGTCAAGTTAGAAATGCTGACATTCTTATATTACGATAGAAAATCTGTTCAACCACAGTAGTTACTACAGGGAGTAGTAACCTTTTACAGAAAATGGGGCATATATATATATATATATATATATATATATATATATATATATATATATCGAAAGTCTAGACCAATCATCCAAACTCAGATTTTCAAGATCTTTGAAACCTTTGGTACCTTCACAGACAATTACTATTGAACCCATAATCTTTTTCCCATAAATCTACATGCAGATACCTTATATTGTACAGACATTGTCTTAGAATTTACCTAGCTAACGTGTTTTTGAATATTTGCTTTCTTGTCCCCCCCACTTCCCTTCATGTTCTCCTCCCCCCCCTCTCATAATTCGGGCTATGTTTTCTTCCCCCACTCCCTCATTTACATGCTTTATAGTTTCATTTAAACTGTATATTACTGATTGTTTTCTTTATCTCTGAGTGTAACGTCGACTCATACTCTTCAGAATTTGTGTATATCCCATCATAACCTTCCATACCTCTCAAATGATTATTGACTCCTACTGCTGGTTACAGGGATTTGTTCTCAAATACTCCGTTACCTCAATTGTCTCAGGGGGGGTCCTCTTGCACTACACACTTTACACCCATTATAGATACGCCATTGGGACTGATGCATGTATCACAAAATGAATAGGCTAGTGCACCCAAGGACACAACAGTGCAAGTGCGATTGTCCAATAAGTCATGGTTGGTGTCAACTGATTGGTGTATATTTTGGACCACAATAATGGCCAGCTTCACCATCTCCATCAAAGTAATAGAAATTAATACAAACCTGAAGAGGATTTACCTCAGAAATTACATGTTTTCTTTCTCCTAGGACTTGATTGGCTCACAGTTATTGGCAAAAATATATGAACACGCTAAAAATAAGTGGTAAAACAGCAGATAGCAGCGCTCTGTATGGATCTTAGATTTCATTATCCCCTTCATGGTCTATGTATTCATCAGTATTGACATCAATTTAAAAAAATAATAATAATTTATATATATATATATATATATATATATATATATATATATACATATACACACACACACATATATATATATATATATATATACCATTGGTCGTAACGGAGAGGGCATATGTTACAAGGCAATTAACAGGTTGATTCAAATAGACACAACCCAGCCTCTAACAACTGGGGGTCTCTGATTTCCTGCCCCATACAACATCCTAACAGTTGTTCATATAATGTACATTTTGTTGCTTGAAGTCTCGGCGGTCCATAAGTTGAGAATGCATGATGCGATCTCCACACGATGGTACCGGAATATTGTTGAGAGAGTACGCATCAGTACAATTCCAAACATGGCTTACTTATCACGTATAAAACCTTAGTTCCGAAATAACCTTTATTTCACAGCAATTATAGTAAATGTGCATACTTGAATCTTATACTTTAAAGCTTATTAAACCTTTTATGTGAATATGTAATGTGTAAGTATGTGGGGTGTGATGTAAAGACGCTAGTTAACTTGGGGCAGATGTGTGCGCATGAAGCTAACAGCGTTTTCATACAGGATCTTATGCATTCACTAATATGCGATTAGTTACCAGCGCAATTGTGCGTATTAATGTGTGTATGAGAAATAGTGCACTTAAACTAAGTGAACACCTAACAGTGTGGAATGCTGAGCCTTATAGTTCCACACTCCCCCCTCTCTCAGCAGCCCCCACCCTTCCCAGGCTCAGAAGTACAGTCCTTTGTTCTCCCAGGTTCTTGTGTAAATGCAAATTAGCACAGCTACAAGACCCAAACCTCAGATAACACTCTTGGCTTTGAAGGTATTTTATTGCAGGAAGCCTGCTAATGTAAGGTGCTACAAATGACCCTCTTGTTGTATTCGAGCAGGGCCACCTGGAGTGAGAGCAGACTTTATGTCCAGGAAGCTTGTCTACACAAGCTAGTTGTCACGCGGCCATTTGCTCTGTTTAGCTAATGCAATCTAATTTTGACATACTGTACAGCCATTTCTGAAATATATCCTTTAGAGGAATTATAATAATATACACTTTATCCAGAGCACCCAAACTACGTAAAGTCATGAAATGGGCTTTTGATGAATCGCCGTAACTTATGGCGATGGTCACAGATGCAATCGCATGATGCTAATAGTAATATCGCCACATGTACTAAAGTGTGAGTTTATCTAAAATGGCGTCTTGCGATCTCATTTCCAAGATGGCGTCTTGTGGCCAGTCGCAAGATGGTGTCGCTGCAATTCAATTTTAAACTGATCTTGTCTCAGCCAATAATCCAGCTTCAACAGTCCACCCTTTGATAGTGAACAACATGCTATCACAATCTGATTTTAGAATATAATTCAGGCTTACATTTATATACTATTTAGTGTTATTATGGGATGGCACAAGGTGGTTCTTAATCCATCAATAATGTGTCTCTGAGGGGGGACATAAAACTACTATTATACGCACACCGCGGATCTTGGAAGATCATGTGAAAGGTGTGGGGATACACCAGTCCTATACAGGCAGTCTTGAAGGGGAATTGACACTTTACATTATCTGAGGTGTTTTCAAAAATAACATTTCAATAATACATTCTATGCATGTCTAAACATAATACATTAAATGATGGTATTTCCTAGTTCAGGGTTGAAATGCAGTTCTGTATTTACCTTGGTATTCATACTGACCACCATCATAATTTCGTTCTTTCATTTTACTCTATTTTTACATTTTCCACACTTTAACACAATAGGAACACACCGGACACATATGCCAATTATTATGATGACAATCAGTATAAGGATTAAGAATTTGCCTATACTGGCGATCATTTCCTGGACCCATTCCCCTAGACCTGAGAACCATTTCACTGGGTTCAGCCATGAAACCCATCCTTCTATCTTCTCCCTTACTTCAGCCACTGAAGCGTTATGGTTCTTACGAAACTCCCATTTTAGCTGCAGAATTTCATCCATCTTCCGGTCTATCACCTCCTTGGGGAAGCTGGTATCATTGGTGACATAGGTGCAACATTTTACTCCAAATTGGGTGGCCAATGTTACGCCATACCCTCCAGTAACAGCAGTTAAATAATTTAACACTAGCCTGTGTTGCACCAGTTCTTTCTTGTACGCTTGCAATTCTCTCCCTGTATACCTGAATGTGTCATCGTACATCTCGGTGATATTATCTATCAATTTAGCAAGTTCCTGAATATATCTAAAGTTTAATGTACCCCGAGCGATCCTGGTGAGATCCAATGCGACTAAAACTTGAAAGCCAGTTGTCTCGCTAATTAACTGAGTGGCTTTGTGCACGTCACCAGGTATCATATTTCGTTTGCCTCTGTGTTCACATTGTGTGTGAAGATATGGTGACGGTGTGTTTTTATGTATACCAATCATTTCAACATGTGTGAGGGTCATAACTTCTGGGACTACTCTTCCCAGGTAACACAAACCTTCGGAACTCGGGGAGAGTCACTTATACGCTTTTCTTCCACATATAAAATATACATTATCAGGGAGAACATAAGGAATGGTATGCATCATTATCATTAAGCACATTTCCCTTGCAAACAATCCTATTTCTGGGTCTTCCATCTGGCACATGCAAGTTTCTTGCTGTATTATTTTAGCACAATAACAATCTGGCACCTTACCAATAATTTCTTTGGTGGAACTCAATGTATACCGATACCTAAAATGTTTCCCACTAGATTTAATTGAGCGTAACAGATCATGGTTATGGACTCATTATCAACTCTTTGTGAGAAGGTCATCATCTGATTATTCCCCGTCACTTCCCAACTCCCGGGTTTATTGGAGTTGGTTATGTTTAAACACAAAAGTGATCTATCTACTTGGAATTGATATAGTTTGAAATGAGGTGGTTTGGATGAGAGAAATTTTCCATCCAATGTTTTCCCTTTTTGTAATTCTAAAATTTCCGTGATATTCAGTGGAAATGGCACCAACCCTACATTATGCTGTCCCTGTGGCACATGTGAACACACCCAGCAATCAGTTTGATTTAACACTTTGCCTACCATGCTATGATAATCCTCTAAAGGATACCCACCCCAGTACGGGTTATATTTAGGCTGGCACTGTTGGATACAGTTCTCATCAACTAGGGACCCACAAAGCTCACAAATACAGGAATCTTCAGACGATAAACCTCCACACCGTCCCCGAGTATCCGGAATGACAGCTCTCTTAACAATAACAGTACTAAGATTGGTCAGACACTCCCCTGATAGGCATTGCACTCCTCCTGACTCCACTCCATCAGCACTGCCATCAGCTTCCATTTCCTCAATCGGTCTCCCATCACAAAAACTGGATATTCCCGAACCGACCAGGATGGTGAACACTCTAAAAGAGAATATGAAAATGAACACAGCAGGCCCGTCCATTGTCACAACAAGACCTGCAAATTTCTCTTAGTTCAGGTATCTCACTACGACCTTTTCAATCTTCCCGGAACAAGCTCACGAGCGACAGGTCCACGCTATCAGCCTTGTCTCAGACTTGTTTCCCCACCGGTTGATTGACCTTTTTGCAGTGAGTGGAATGGACCCAGGTATCTCTCTCAGCCACCTTCAAAGATGTAGTACTTGTCAGCAGCACCAGGTACGGACCTTCCCACCGATCAGTCAAACAACCTGAACGCAAGAAATTTCTGATCATAACATATTCTCCTGGTTCAACATCATGACAGTTAGTTTCAGGCATATCATGGGACAACAATTTCAGTTTCTGCTGCTGTTGCTTTAACTGCTTACTCATTGATATAAGATACTTTACAGTTACCTCGTTGTTACCCTTCAAGTCTTCCTGTGGACTTATAATCAAATGAGGTTGTCTACCGAACAGTATTTCAAATGGGGACAGATTTAGAGGGGGTCTAGGAGTGGTCCTTATGCTATGTAGGACCAAAGGTAATGCTTCTGGCCATCCTAGTCCAGTCTCTGCCATGATTATACTTAACTTATTTTTAATAGTCCCGTTCATCCTCTCTACCTTGGCACTGGCTTGCGGTCGGTAGGGGGTGTGAAGTCGGATATTAATACCCATCAGCTTATACATATTTTGAAAAACATCACCTGTGAAACAAGTACCCCTGTCACTCTCAATGATTTTAGGGATACCGTACCTGCATACAAATTCCTGAACTATTTTCTTGACAGTAAACGCAGCAGTATTAGTGGCCGCTGGGTAGGCCTCAACCCAATTAGAAAATACATCAGTGCACACTAATACATACTTAAGATTCCTGCAGGATGGTAATTGGATGAAATCAATTTGTATCACCTGGAAAGGTCCATCAGTCGGTGGAATGTGGGACGGTTCGGTAGGGATCGCTTTCCCTATGTTCTTCCTCAAGCAGGTCAGACAGGACATTGCTATCTTTTCTGCTTGTGAAGAAAAACCTGGTGCGCACCAGTATGCTCACCAACTTGCACCTACCTTGTTTTCCCAGATGAGTCAGACCGTGTGCTGCCTCAGCCAGGCTGGGGTAATATGCCTTGGGGGCTACTGGTTTACTTTGTCCGTCCCTCCAGAGCCCGGAGGACTCTTGCCCACATCCCTTGGACTTCCAAATGGACTTTTCCTGGATTGAACACAAATTTTGCATCTCAATTAATTTCAGCATATCAATTGTTTGGAAAAACATAATTTTTTCAGTGGGAGAAAACATTTTTAACCCTGCTGCCCATTTTGCAGCTTCATCGGCTCTGCTGTTGCCCAGTGACACCGGATCATCCTCACATGTATGGGCTTTACATTTAATTACTGCCACCGCTTTGGGCAGTTGGATTGCTTCTAAAAGATGTTTTATGTGTCGGGAATGTGCAACTGGTGTGCCTGCTGCTGTCATAAAATTTCTCAAATGCCATAGAGCCCCAAAATTGTGCACCACCCCGAACGTGTACCTCGAGTCAATGTAAATGTTAGCAGATTTGCTTGCTGCCAGTTCACACGCTCTAGTTAGTGCTACTAACTCTGCCACCTGGGCTGAGTGAGGAGGACCAAGAGGTTTAGCTTCTATGATGTCTGTCATTTACAACAGCATAACCTGTACATAATTCACCTGTGTCTGTTTGTCTATGACAACTCCCATCCGTATAAAAAGTCACATCCACATTCTCTAAAGGTGTGTCGTGTATGTCAGGTCTAGCAGTAAAGGTCTGATTCAGATATTCCATACAATCATGCGTATCATTATTTCCGCTGAACTCACCTCCCGCCAGCAACTCGCCTCCTTCCACCCTTTCTACATTATGTTGTACATATGGTAAATACGTTGCTGGATTCAGCGTGCTGCAACGTTTAACAGTGATGTTTGCGGGTGCGATTAGAGCTAGTTCCCATTTGGTAAACCTAGCCGAAGAGACGTGTCTAGTTTGAGCTGAGTTCAACAAAGCAGATACAGCATGAGGAGTGTAGACAATCATATCATGACCCAATACTACGTCCTCACTTTTACTCACCAATAAAGCGGTAGCTGCTACACTTCTCAAACAAGTGGGGAGTGATCTTGCCACAGTGTCCAATTGGGCACTGTATATGCTACGGGCTACTAGCATCACCATGTTTTTGTGTAAGGACACCTGCAGCACAACCATCGGCTTTCGTACAATACAAAAGGTTTTTCATAATCAGGTATTCCCAATGCAGGAGCTTTTGTCAGACTATCCTTAAGATTAAGAAAAGCCTGCTCTGTTTCCTCTGTGTGTATGACACGATCGGGCTTTGAGGAAGAGACTAATTCCTGTAAAGGTAAGACCAAAATAGAAAAACCTGGGATCCACATTCTACAGTATCCACACATTCCCAAGAAGGTACGAATTTGCTGTTGATTCTGCGGCAGCGTCATGTTCTGTATGGCCTGGATTCTATCATTTGTAAGATGTCGTAACCCCTGGGTTAGGCAGTGTCCAAAATATTTTACTCTGGATTGGCACGGCTGTAGTTTGTCCTTAGCCACCTTGTGTCCTGTATGCGAGAGATGAAGCAACAAAAGTTTAGTATCATTCAAACATGACATAAACGAGTCAGAACATAGCAATAAATCGTCCACATATTGAATTAGAACAGATCCATTGGCAGGTTGGAAAGATTGTAAACAGTCATACAATGCCTGGGAGAAGATACTGGGGCTGTCTATGAAACCTTGGGGTAACCGTGTCCATGTGTATTGTACACCTCTGTATGTAAATGCGAATAGATACTGACAGTCAGGGTGGAGAGGCACAGAGAAGAAAGCAGAACAGAGGTCAATGACAGTGAAATGGGTTGCATTTGGTGTGATCTGCATCAGGATGACAGCTGGATTTGGCACTACAGGGAATTGGCTCTCTACTACCTTATTAACACCTCTTAGGTCTTGGACCAGCCTATAACCCCTCCCACCACTCTTCTTCACCGGGAAGATGGGACTGTTGGCTACATTAGCTGTACGAACTAAAATTCCCTGTTGCAATAATCGCTCAATTATTGGAAAAACCCCTAATTCTATCTCCTGTTTTAGTGGGTACTGGGGAATTTTTGGAGCTTGCCTACCGCTTTTTACATTTATCATTACAGGGTTACATTTGCCATTAATCCAGTGTCCTGTCCATCCTTAGTCCAAAGAGAATCTGGAATTTGGGACATTTCATCTACCTTAGATGTATTTTTATTTAAACTTGTAGAGTGATACATTATCCTTTGGGGAGTGTCCAACATATCCTGCACCTCGTGTGCAACTCTCTCTGGGATATCTAAAAATACACCATCAGAGGTGCAATATATAACACATCCCATCTTACATAACAAGTCTCTACCCAACAGGTTAGTAGGAGTCGCAGCAGCCAGAAGGAAAGAATGCCTGGTATGCAACGGCCCAATAGTAACCTGTGTGGACTTTGTTAAAGGATAATGTTCCACTTTACCTGTTACACCCATTGTTGGTACTGTCTCGTTGGTCACCTGTAAATTAAAGGGAGATTTTATCACTGACCTGGTCGCCCCTGTGTCTACAAGAAAAGGATATTCAGTACTAGCTACATCAACCATCATGACTGGTTTTTCCCTAGTACTTCCCGTTAACCTGACTATCTGTAGACTACAGGTATGACCTGACCCCTAGCGTTGTGTACCATTCTCCAATAAAGCATTTACGGCCACAATTGGAGCTGGTGCCTGCTGGACATTTGCTGGTCTCTGTGCATATCCCTTATGGGGATGTCCAGGTCTTCCCTGATTTGGAGTTCCTACTCTTTTTACTGTACAGTTTCTACTTAAGTGTCCTGTTTGTTTACAATTAAAACATGTTCGTGGATCGGGTGAAGACACGTGTTGTTGTGAGGTTTGAGCAGAGGGTAAAGGTGGTGGATATGGGTAAGGATAGGGAGGGTATTGTGGGGGATACCCTTACCCTCCCTGTCCTTACCCATATCCAGGTTTGTGAGTAGTATGGGACCTGTGGTTGTATAGGGTTTGTGGAACAGAGCTGTGTTTGTTGTTGCGTGGGGTTAGTGAGGGCATATAACTGTTCAGGTGTAAGTGTGTGTGCAGATGCAAGTGTGTCTGTTGGCTGTGATGTTACCGTCATTCCCTCCAGAGCTTGTATACTGACAGCCATTAGTTTTTTGCTCTGGGTCTCTCTCTTATTTGAAATGTTTTTATCATGTTCTATGGCAGATTCTATGAGGGTATCTATTGTGACTCCCCTCCAGCCAGGTTGTGAGGTCTGAACCCGAGTCTTTAAATTCTCTTTCAGACCGTCCATGAGTACCGTGACTATCATTCCCCTGTGGTGAGTGCTATCTTTAATATCTTCTAACCCAGTGTACTGGGTGATAGCCTGCAGAGCCCGGTCGCAATAATCTTCTGCAGATTCACTCTTCTTTTGCTTAATGGTGAAAATTTTGTTCCAGTTAACTACTACCGGAAAATATATACCCAACTGAGTTACAATGCGGGAAATGTTACCTTGGTTTACTTGGTCTGTTAAGGGAACGTCACCATCCAATACACAATCCGTGATAAATTTTGTCACGTCGGTATTGCATGGTAGACAAGCCCTTAACACCACACGCCAATCTTTATTAGTTGGTTCATGAGAACTACCCAAATTTCTCAAATCTTTGATATTTGGCTGTTCCTTTTTGGGATCGGGGAAATCATTTATGATGGAATTTAGTTCTGCACTTGTACAGGGACAATGCATTACTACTTCCCTCGTGGGCACACCGTTCGCATCTGCATTTCCATTCGGAACAGTTATTGTCCGAATGGGATGCAGACCGGCAGCGCTGCTACCATTAACCTTGTTACCTGGCTGGGGGTTTAATCTGTTGCTGCTTCGTATGGTATTAACAACTTCCTCTACGGGTGCAGAGGGTGTTAGCACTTCCCTTGCTGTTACCGATGGATATGGCGGCACCACTCATGCTTGTGGTGATGCAGCATCTATCATTTGCACAACATGGGAAATGGCAGACATTACAATAGGCTCATCATCCACATCATAAACATTTTCTTTATGGTTGCTTAAGAGAGAGGGCACAAATTGCTTGATACATTTTTATGGGTATTTTTGGCAACTGTACTTGCACCTCCATCCACATAAGGTGGGGGTGGTGAGCGTGAACTGCTGCCAATACTCTCCACAACGCTACCTTGCTGCACGTGCGCGCCATTTTGTGGCTCGCCCGTATTGCGATTCAGCATCGCACATATATTCTCTGGCATTGCGCTCGCAACGCTAGTTTGCGTCGCTTGCACATTTTTAAGCCACGCATCCCCTTCATGCTGCCACAACTTTAAACATTCATAATATTTGACCATTTTCTCTCGGGAGCGCATCAGACTGATGTGATCCCGGACATTATCTAGTACATTTTTATCAAAAGTACCAATTCTGGGAAACGGTCTAACACTCTTCATCGTCATTTTAAACCATACATCACAATACCTTATCGCATAAGTACCGTACTTAGTATGCATAATACGACGGGCCGATCCAAACGGTGCTTCCATTAGCAGCACATCATTGTCTAACATCTCTATTGTTTGCATGGCCCCCATTCTGAGACAACTCCTATGCTTTTCAATACAGATTTAAACTGGTGAAAGACAATCAAGATACTTTCCCTTACCTGTGGACGATTTAAACGGCAGCGCCCACACACCAGGATAAGATTTGAAAAAGGCAACTTCCACACCCGGATAAGATTTAGTAAGGCAACTTCCACCCCTATGGAAGTTTAAGTAGCCTACTTCCATGCACCTCTCTACAACAAAGACAACATGTACACCTGCTACTGTGTATAGAACGGTAAGCTGCTTACCGAGCGACTAGCACTTAGCCCTTAAAGGTCATACGGTACCTCTAACTGTAGGGAACAAGTTACCCCTACCAACAAATACCCACTGTTACACACTTTTTCCTGCGCAGAAAAATACACGTTCACCCAGATATTGATAACAATTGAAAAATGTAAACCTCAACGGCTTTATTTAAACACGTGGCAGCACAACCGGAAGTACGTATACGCTATTGTGCGACCAGTCACATACACAACAATGCGACTACCACACAACTGTATGACGTTTTAGCTGCGTACGCAAAAGTGCGTCTTTACTGTGTGCAAAACTGCGACTCAGCCACGTGCTCAATACTGCGGCACCCCTTTAAACGTTAGGTTCTATCAACAAAGGAAAACAAACTTTTTCCTCTCTTGTCCCTGGATTCTAGTCAGCTTCCTTAGCTCACAGGAAAATGGATAGCGATCTTTCAGCACAAAGCGGTTGCAGGTAAACCCTGCATGTGGCCACTCCACCTTTTGCTGAGATATCGATAACCATATGTGCCGTGTGAGCAGGTGACTTCGCTATGAGCCCCCAACTAAGGATACTGCCTTTGAACCTCTATATACCCCTGCCTATACCTTCTAATATCCTTCCTATAAAACTCTAAGGATGACACTAATTTGCATACGCAGTCATCCAGTAAAGACTCCAGACTTAGAACATGTGGGTCCAAAGCACAAAGTATTATTCAAGTAAAAGTACAGCAGTTACACGCTATGATCCTCATATAATCTTAGCGCAAAGAGATTATACAGACCCAAGTACAATTATACATACGCAGCGCTCTCTGGTCCAGATGTAGGCATCAGCAAGAAACCCCTAGTCAATCAGCATTCAGCAAAAAAGACTAGGAACCCAGGGTCAGAGCATATTTATACGCCCCAGAAACAAACAACACAATAGAGAAGTTTGTTGCGAATACCATTGGTCGTAACGGAGAGGGCATATGTTACAAGGCAATTAACAGGTTGATTCAAATAGACACAACCCAGCCTCTAACTACTGGGGGTCTCTGATTTCCTGCCCCATACAACATCCTAACAGTTGTTCATATAATGTTTGTAGCTTGAAGTCTCGGCGGTCCATAAGCTGAGAATGCATGATGCGATCTCCACACCAATGGTACCGGAATACTGTTGAGAGAGTGCGCATCTGTACAATTCCAAACATGGCTTACTTATTACGTATAAAACCTTAGTTACGAAATAACCTTTATTTCATAGCAATTATAGTAAATGTGCATACTTGAATCTTATACTTTAAAGCTTATTAAACCTTTTATGTGAATATGTAATGTGTAAGCATGCGGGGTGTGATGTAAAGATGCTAGTTAACTTGGGGCAGATGCGTGCGCATAAAGCTAATAAACAGCATTTTCATACAGGATCTTATGCATTCGCTAATATGCGATTAGTTACCAGCGCAATTGTGCGTATTAATGTGTGTATGAGAAATGGTGCACTTAAATCTCACTTAAACTAAGTGAACACCTAGCAGTGTGGAATGCTGAGCCTTATAGTTCCACACTCCCCCCTTTCAGCAGCCCCCACCCTTCCCAGGCTCAGAAGTACAGTCCTTTGTTCTCCCAGGTTCTTGTGTAAATGCAAATTAGCAAAGCTACAAGACCCAAACCTCAGATAACACTCTTGGCTTTGAAGGTATTTTATTGCAGGAAGCCTGCTAATGTAAGGTGCTACAAACGACCCTCTTGCTGTATTCAAGCAGGGCCACCTGGACTGAGAGCAGACGTTATGTCCAGGAAGCTTGTCTACACAAGTTAGTTGTCACGTGGCCATTTGCTCTGTTTAGCTAATGCAATCTAATTTTGACATACTGTACAGTCATTTCTGAAATATATCCTTTAGGGGAATTCTAATAATATACACTTTATCCAGAGCACCCAAACTACGTAAAGTCATGAAATGGGCTTTTGATGAATCACTGTAACTTATGGCGATGGTCACAGATGCTATCGCATGATGCCAATAGTAATATCGCCACATGTACTAAAGTGTGAGTTTATCTAAAATGGCGCTTAGACGGCCATTCGCAAAATGGCGTCTTGCGATCTCATTTCCAAGACGGCGTCTTGCGGCCAGTCGCAAGATGGTGTCGCTGCGATTCAATTTTAAACTGATCTTGTCTCAGCCAATAATCCAGCTTCGACAATATACATATACACACACACATTATATATATACACATACACACATATACATATATATATATATATATATATATACACACATATACATACATACACACACACACACACACAAATCAAAAAGACGGAATTTAAAAAAAAAAAAAAAAAAAAAAAAAAAAACCTTTATGATAAGGATTGTGAAAATCCTGTCCTCATCTATGGTGAGGTTTCTGGAACATAAAAAGACCCTGGCAGAAAATGAAGGGGGGAATACAATTAGCCTTGGTACTTCAATTAGCCCCGAAGTCTGCTTATCTTAAGGGGGGTATAGCCTAATTGTGGGAGCTGTGTCCACGCCCTCCTAGAAAACAATTATTAAAACAACACTGTGCGGGCTGAAGAGGGGTGTGCGATCAGGGTGAGGAGACTGCTGCTCAGTGGCAGCAGTCTCGCAGGACCCACTGCGGCCCAGCACACAGCAGCATGTGCTGGGCTTCTGACAGGTAAGGGAAGTGTAGGGCCGGAGGGAGGGGAGTAATTCCTACCCCTTATGGCGCCCCTACTTGTCTGCATTTATTTTCAGGAGCTCAGCAGACTCAAAAAAAAAAAAAAAAAATGCCCGATAACTATCTATCCTATCACAGATCCTATGTATATTCGCCCAAAAACAGATCTTTTTTTGGGCGAATAAGAGGGGATTTAATTGAAAATCACCTGAAGGCACTTCAAGCGTTAAAATCTGGTTTTATTTGCCCCCAAAAATATCAGGTCTAATTCAATTCCCCCTGAATGTGCTTATACAGTCAGGTCCATAAATATTGGGACATTGACAGAATTTTCAGATTTTGGCCTCTATTCACCACCACAATGGCTTTGAAATGAAACAAACAAGATGTGCTTTAACTGCAGACTTTCAGATTTAATTTGAGGGTAATTACATCCAAATCAGGTGAACGGTGTAGGAATTACAATGGTTTCTATATGTGCCTCCCACTTTTTAAGGGGCCAAAAGTAATGGGACAAACTAAACAATCCTAAATCTAACTTTCACTTTTGAATACTTTGTTGCAAATTCTTTGCAGGCAATTACAGCCTGAAGTCTGGAACGCATAGACATCACCAGATGCTGGGTTTCATCCCTGGTGATGCTCTGCCAGGCCTCTACTGCAAATGTCTTCAGTTCCTGCTTGTTCTTGGTGTATTTTCCCTTCAGTTTTGTTTTCATCAAGTGAAATGCATGCTCAATCGGATTCAGGTCAGGGGATTGACTTGGCCATTGCATAACATTCCACTTTTTAGCCTTAAAAAACTCTTTGGTTGCTTTTGCAGTATGCTTCGGGTCATTGTCCATCTGCACTGTGAAGCACCGTCCAATGAGTTCTGAAGCATTTGACTGAATATGAACATATAATATTGCCCGAAACACTTCAGAATTCATTCTGCTGCTTTTGTCAGCAGTCACATCATCAATAAATACAAGGGAACCAGTTACATTGGCAGCCATACATGCCCACGCCATGACACTACCACCACCATGCTTCACTGATGAGGTGATATGTTTTGGATCATGAGCAGTTCCTTTCCTTCTCTTCTCATCACTCTGGTACAAGTTGATCTTTGTCTTATCTGTCCATAGGATGTTGTTCCAGAACTGTAATGGCTTTTTTAGATGTCGTTTGGTAAACTCTAATCTGGTCTTCCTGTTTTTGTGGCTCACCAATGGTTTACATCTTGTGGTGAACCCTCTATATTCACTCTTGTGAAGTCTTCTCTTGATTGTTGACTTTGACACACATACACCTACCTCCTGGAGAGTGTTCTTGATTTGGCCAACTGTTGTGAAGGGGTTTTTCTTCACCAGGGAAATAATTCTTCTGTCATCCACCACAGTTGTTTTCCGTGGTCTTCCGGGTCTTTTGGTGTTGCTGAGCTCTCCGATGCGTTTTCTTTTTAAGAATGTTCCAAACAGTTGATTTGGCCACACCTAATGTTTTTGCTATCTCTCTGATGGGTTTGTTTTGATTTTTCAGCCTAAAGATGGCTTGCTTCACTGATAGTGACAGCTCTTTGGATTTCATATTGAGAGTTGACAGCAACTGATTCCAAATGCAAATGTCACACCTAGAATCAACTCCAGACCTTTTACCTGCTTAATTGATAATCAAATAACGAGGGAATAGCCCACACCTGTCCCTGAAATAGCTTTTGAGTTGATAGTCCCATTACTTTTGGCCCCTTAAAAAGTGGGAGGCACATATTGAAACTGTTGTAATTCCTACACCGTTCACCCAATTTGGATGTCATTACCCTCAAATTAAATCTGAAAGTCTGCAGTTAAAGCACATCTTGTTTGTTTCATTTCAAAACCATTGTGGTGGTGAATAGAGGCCAAAATCTGAAAATTCTGTCAAAGTCCCAATATTTATGGACCTGACTGTAGTTGTGCAATTCAGTTAAAACTCAACACTAACAGATTCCTTATAAGAGGGAGGGGGTATGAAATAAGATTGTTACTGACAAAAAGTGTTACATACCACCCCCCCAAAGAAAGCATAATACATCAGTTTTCTAACTGCATATACTTAATGATCATCACTTTTATTTTCTTGCCAATCATCACGCCATAGAATCTGTTCTTGTAACCAGACCTACAGAAGCAATATGAATAGAATTGTGTGTTACGCCAATGTCCTATACAGTTAGAGGGAAGCTATAGCAGTCAGTCTCTCCTTGACTTGCTAATAAAAGTGTATCTAACCAGTTACAGACGTGTCTTTGCTCATCTAGCCTAAATACGCCATGCAGCGTGACTTGCCTGGTGTGAGTGAGCCGCCAGGTTCCGTGCAACTCTGCTAGTGTCGGGCGTCTTTTTTTTTTTGCCGAAAATGCGTCCCAAATCGTAATGCGACTTAAGACGCATCTGTGTGCGACAGACTGTAAACAGATCTTGGTGTGGAAAAAAGCTGCGGCTACTGCATTGTAGCATTTTGCCTGCTGATTGAAAGACTGTCGCACACAGATAATACAAGTGTCACATGTCAAATTAAACATCAGTCTCCTGGTGCGTCCTAGTCACACCGCATTGCTTCTTAGATGCATTTTCAGCAAAAAAAATAAAAAGACGCCAAACGCTAGCAGAGTCATTGGCCCAAGCACGCCAAGAGGGGCTGTTTGGTACGACTGCAGCAAAGACGAGTTGGGACACATCTGTACACGTAACACTGCCTCAAGTGGCAATATGCCGTCATAGACGTCTTTTTTTGCTGAAAATGCGTCTAAGAAGCAATGCAATGCGACTAGGACGCACCAGGAGACTGTGCTGATTACGTAATACGTATTCACAAAAGGCAAATAGAATCATTTACAATTTTCAAAATTATACGTGCATGGACAATCTTTCTTCTTCAGAATGTTGCCTATGAATTCCACCACTTGTTATAGTATGGACATTTAATCATTGTCACAAGGTTGTTTATTTTGTTACGACATTTAAGAATAAGGAAGATGATGACAACAGTGAAACATTTGTGCTATGCTTATGTTATAATGCAGCACATAACAGGAAAAATATAAATAGCATTAAAAAATAACAAAGTTCATTAGACTAAATGCATAGTGTAAAGACACCACAGTTGAAGCATGTACGTGAGAATAGTGAGTAGCTAGTTTTTCATTGGAGCAGAACTCATTTTTGTGGTCTTCTTGAGATGATGATAGTTCGGGAGAATCTTCATCAGGAAGTCCAGCTGTAGTGTTTGTGGCTATATTGTCCAAAGGAAAGAAGAAAATATATATAACTGCAGATTCCGTACAAACTAGAGCTGTCAGTAACATTTAAAATCAATTATAAATCTCTGACACTGGCTGTCCTCAGTGAAGGGTTCTACTACCTGACACCAAGAGTGTGGCAGTGAATTAGGCTTATTTACCTAAAAATTATCAGTACAACATATATGTCAGCCTGTACAGGACACTATATTATGTACATTTCATATTGTGACATGCATAAACGCTGCCATGCTGCTTTGTGGGGAAAACTTAAATATATATAGCATTAGATGGTATGGGTGCCTCCTAAAGGTCAAATTATGAAAGCACATTACATATTGGTTTTATGAATCAACAACCTTTGTACTAAGCATCTCTTTGGCGGGGAAAGAAAGACTGTAGAAAATATGATATTGTGCAGCAAAAAATAGACTTGTCTTCAGCTTAAAGTAATGCTTACAATGCAAAGTTTACCAACTTCCTAACAAAACTGTAGCCAAAGCTTGAATACCCTAGTATTTTTTTTAAAAATCAATTAACAATCTGCTCAAAAGCCACAAATATAGAAACTTGCACATAAAGTATCAATCAAGTTCCATGTAAGGTGGTTAAAATTTACACTTAATTTTCTACATAGTATATTATTTGGCTTATAATAACTTTTGTGGAGGATAAAAACTCTTGAAGAGGGAAATTTACTAAAGGGTTGTTTTTCAAACCACCAGAAATATGAACATTTAATAACCGCTATCAGACACATCCTAATGTTTTATTAGTATAGACTAGAAACCACAAGAGTTATCAATTGGTGGTATTGAAAAACACAGGAAACAGAAGTGGTTGTGACTAGTCACATAGCATGACTCCCAATGAAGGCAATCATTATGCATTTATGCAGGAGGAAAATAACATTAATAACACTCTTATGGGGCAATTTTTTTTATTAATATAATTGGGTGCAAAAAATAAGGTAAAATTTGATTGAGCACAAATGGGGCAATATTTTTAATAATTGGTATAAAAATTATAGTATAAAAATACTATTATTTTATGGCTCTACAAATGGTGCCCAAATTCTAAAATAGTCCCCCATCAAGAATATTTTTGTTTTTTTTAACACCAATTAACAATTGCTATTGCTCCTTTAAAATAATAAAAATTGTCGTGTTAAATCAAACTAGGAAATCCCGGTGGTAACAAACGCCTTAGCATGTAGGATATTAGTTACCGAGCATATTATGGAGATAATGAGCCTATAATTTGAAGGTATATATAAAATTAATTGGTCTGTTTGTTGTATGTCTGTCCGGTTATGCATTCGGACATCCCTGTACCGATTTGGATAAAACCAACCCAAGGGGGTCCAGTTGGATCCTGGCCAGGTTTTAAGAGAATTAGGGTCCCAGTCGGACCTCTCGTTGGTGTATGCTGGGCAGGACTTAGAACAGGCTCCCAGGGTCAGAGTCTTCCACTGGATGGATTTGGATGAAAACTTCAGCGTGTTAACATTGGATCCCAGAAGACATACTAGGGGGTTGAGGTCTTGGTCGGACCTCCTGTTGGTGTACACTGGGCAGAACTTTGACCCGGGGAGCCTGTTCTGTGGACGGATTTGGATGAAAATTTCACAGAAGGGTGGCAATTGGTCGGGAATGCCTAATGGGAGTAGTTGGGGTTCCAGTCGGACCTCGCAGCGGAGTGCGCCGGTAAGAGCTTTGACCCAGGGAGCCTCTTCTGGGCCTTCCACTGGATGGATTTCAACGGCATCATATAATTTGGATGAAAACTTCAGAGTGGTAACATTGGATCCGAGAAGACATACTAGGGGTTGAGGTCCCGGTCGGACCTCCTGTTGGTGTACATTGGGCAGAACTTTGACCCAGGGAGCCTGTTCTGGGCCTTCCACTGGATGGATTTGGACGACATCACAATATAACTTAATAACTTGAAGATTTAAACCCAGGCAATGCCGGGTACTTCAGCTAGTTTGTCATAAAGAGTTCTGCAAAATATGGTGGAACAACCACATTACACAACGAAACCTTTCCATTGTGATAGCAGTCAAAATCTCCTCTACCAAGAAATGTAGGGCACCACAGTTCACACATTGCATGTCAATAGGACCCAAAGTAGTATTGTGGCGAATAGGTCATGTCCAATGCAAATCGTGTATCAGTTGATCTCGTTATACTTTAAGATCTTTGAACTGCGCACGCTGGGCGACCTGTAAGGGTTCCACCACGTCGACATCTTCGAAGCGGCCTCTAGGCATGTTTGGTATAAACAATGTGAGGTGAAGTGAATAATAAAATAACACAGCAATCGGTGATTGAGGTCAAGACAGGACGTGCTGATATATGTGGCTACAAATAATTGACATTTCCCAGTCCACCCAGCAAGTCCCATGTTCCATGCCACCCAGCAGGTGGACAGGGAGAGTTCACCAGCTGTAACATTTTCCTTTGCACAATGGTGATGCATTGTAAATGGCAGGCGGTTGTTTTGCCACATAACTCCAAAACAAAGCAACCAATTACAATGCCAATATTTTCTGCAAATTTACGGACCAAGACCTTTAATTTGGTATATGATGCGCCTTGCTCATTTTGCACATATTTCTATGAACTGCATCATAGAAATATGTGACTTATAAAAGTAATCTGCTATTAATATATAGATTAAAAATGTTTCACCAAATTATATGAAATAATGCTGCCCCATAAGAGAATCACTAATGTGATTTTTGCATCTTTATTATTACATAATGAATGCCTTCACTAAGAGTGTATTTGGAGTCCTCACGATGCTCTGATTGGCCACATAGATGCGGCAATTTTGTGTCGGGTTTTACCAGCGGTTTAAATATCACAATCCAAACTGCAAATTAGTAAATCTGTCAGCTTGGAGATGAAAACCACCGGTGATGGACGGTGGGTTGAATCCTTCACCAATCCTGCCCTTTAGTAAATTTACCTCTAAGCATTCAGTGCTTCAAAAAACAATAGGTCAACAATTTTCTGACATCTGTACTAACCTGTGGCCGCTCTGTCTGCACCCTACGTAGACACTCAGACCCATATATGACTGTGTTCTCTGGGATTACTTCACACGTATCCACTTGGCAGCAAGCACCAATTATGCAGCCACTAGTCAGAATTACATTCCTGCCCACGAATGCTAGCAACATAAACATGTGTTAGGTTAACAAACATGCACATGTCAAAACAAATAAGCATATTTTAATATGCCAATATACCTTTACTTTACATTATCTGCAGATATTCATTAATAAAATCCATACTAATATATCTATCTATATCTATCTATCTATCTATCTCTAGATCTCTATATCTATCTATCTATATATATCAACAGGAGGACTGGCATTCAGAGTATAACAATGTGACTTTACCGGGTGCCTCCACGGCAAATTTGTAGAATTCCAGAAAGGTGCGGCACTCACGGATAAATAGTACAAGCACAACAGGTCAATAACGTTCCAGCCTTTATAATTCTGAAATGTTATTGACCTGTTGTGCTTGTACTATTTATCCGTGAGTGCCGCACCTTTCTGGAGATTATATATATATATATACACACATATATATATATATATATATATATATATATATATATATATATATATATATATATATATATATATATATACACATACACATACATACACATATACATACACACACACATATACATAGATAGGCAGTATCACCAGAGATGGCACTGGGGCAGGAGAGATCCGCCCACACAGAAAAGAAAAAGGATTCTGGGAAGTTGTGTAAGTGCTGCCTTGTGCACAGAGCTCAGGTGTGGGCTGATGAGAAGGCAGACCAGTCAAGCTGCTGTGGGAAACAGTCCATGCGGGATTGTGGCAGCAGAGAGCCCAGTGAAGCTGAGCGAGTCATTGGGGGCCAGGAGGCCTGTGTCTGGACCTTGCAGGAGGCAAGGGGCGGGACCACAAACTCTCAGACTGAGTGACATTGAGGCAGCTGGGCTGCAGGCTGAGGAAGCCAGGGCCGACTGTATACCTGGAGGATACAGGGAAGGCACAGAGACTGTGAGAGACTTTGTTAGAAGATTAGCTGCACCCACGGTAGAGAGGGTTGAAGAAGTGAGTTAGTTGCCCTGATTGGGCTAGGCGTTTGTTATTTTTGTTTCCCGATTATGCTGACATTAAAAGCACCAATTCCATATATATTTTACCTGGAAAAGCTGCATGGATCCTCATTTGAGCACTAAACACTGCACCACTGACACTCATCTACTGAGCTAAATACCCCAAGTCATTATATATATATTTATATTATTCAAAATATTGTAATTGACAAAATATGAAATGTTTTTAGTATGCAGCAGGAACACGTTAGGCGTTAAGGAGTTTATGTATGCCACCATGGATTGGTTATAACAATCAGCACAAATACATTTCTCTAACAGCATTCCTTAACACACTTGTACAGAATAACTAATATTTCCCTCAGGTCCTTAATTTTATTATACGGTACATATGATATCTGCTTTCCTCTGGTTTATAAACCTAAATCCTACACTACTGGCCAATTATTGCCAAAGAATTTCCTTAACGTTCCGGTTTTGAGATGTTGGCATTTAGACACTTACACACTTTCCCAAGCTTCCTGCCTTTTGTTCAAATAATGTTTGGTAATTAAATTCCAAGCACACAGAGATACTTCCCTGCTCACAATTAATCCTAAAGCTTGTAAGATTTTATAAATGGTTTTCATTATTCTAGGAAACAAATAAGAATGTGTAATTTGTATTACTACCCTTTATATATCAGCACAATGTAATTCAGTCTATTAGTGCATGAAAGAGACAATTGTCTCCAGGGTTTTGTCAGTATGTCCCAATGATGATAATTTTTCATTGTTAAGCGTTATGGTAGATTACCTTTAAAAACACTATTTCTTTGAAGTCCATAGGATCCACAGGGATACCATGGGGGTGTGTGGTTGGAGAGATCAGGGCACTGGTTGTCCTCTACACATACCCCCCCCACCCCCAGCCACAGGCAGACAGTTTTGTAAGCAAGCCCAAGGCAGGAGCAGGAAAGAGAAGGAAGTACATTACACTTAAACACTCTCCCAGAAGATGAAGGAATCAGTGATCAAGAGAAAAAATACCCAATGAGGCCAGGTGGACTTCGAAGAAAGAGAGTTAAACAAAGGAAAGTCTACCATAACTCTTAATTTCTTCTTCAGGGTCCATAGGGGATCTACAGGGATACTATGGGGATGTCCCATAGCAGTTTCCCCTAAGGGCGGGGATGCTTCTGAGCAGAAAGGAGAATCCGACGCCCAAAGGAAGCATCCTGAGAGGCAAATGGTATCAAAGGCATAGAACCTAAGAAAGAAGTGGACTGAAGACCATGTGGCCACCTTGCACAATTGTTCAGCATAAGCGCCACGTCGAACCGCCCACAACCACAGACCGAGTTAAATGTGCT